>VZSR01000247.1:14415030-14739571 GCA_013398615.1 Brachypodius melanocephalos
TTTTGTTTAAAATTTTCCTTTTTATATTGTGCTTTGCTAGTCTTCAAACCCAGAGTGTAAGTGTTACAGAAAAATCCCCATTCTTATAGAGTCATTCCTAAATTTGAGGCCTAAAGCTATATGTGACAACAACACTGTTGCTGTTGTCTTTAATGTGGTCAGTGCAGACATGATCAATTTCCATGTGGATCCTTACATCACTCACTGATAAGTGTAGTTACTCACTCTGCAGCAGTCCAGAAGCATAACCTGACTAAATTCCTTTTGTTTCTAAGTGATGAAGCTGGAGCAGGGAAGTTAGTAAGTAAACTACATGTTTGGACCTATTTTGCAGCTAAATGAATCTCACAGCTGTCTGTGTTAATCTTGTATTTGTTGGCCATGCCATATTTTCTAACAAACTAATTGGTAAGCATCATGTAGAACACTTTGGATCATGGATGTCTTTTGTCACACTGAGGGTAAATTATTGTGACCAAGTATAATCAAATACCAAAGCGTACAACGTGGTTAACTATGGCATTGGCAAAATGCTAACCCAGAATGTTACTGGGATCCCCCATTTGCCTGTTGGATGATCAATGTCCTGTTCATCACCTGTCAAATTAGTAACACTCCCTAAAAAGCACTTTGTCTACTCTATTATGCTCTTTTCATCAAGGTGTCACTGCCCCATTCAGTACTGACTCTGAAGGTAGTAGTGTGTTGGAATTTTTTTTTTTTTGGTAAAGTAACTTATTAGCTTTGGGTGAGTATGCTTAGTTTCCTGAAGAAGTAATATTTTAAATATGCCCTTAATATTTTAATCACACCAGATATATGGCAGTATATGAAGCAATTTCTTGCTGAGAGTTTCCATAGCTCAGTTTTGAGGTTGGTAACTGCAAAACAAAGTCATATTAACTTTTTTCCCTACTAATGTATTTCTTTTCTCAATGTATATGAAATAAAGTGCTTCTGAAGGAGCAAAATTATTTTCAAAGTTCTCAGTGGTCAGCAATAATGAAAAAGTGTTTGTATGTAGCCACTTGTCTCAGGATCGCCTTTTTAAACAAAACATTTGCTGAATTCATGCTTTAAAGCTATCTTCTGTAAATAAAGAAATTTTAGCTGTGTATCAAATGTACAGTGTCTGTGGAGGCCAGGGCTAAGTCAACTGGCTTCTCCTGCCTGCTTTCAGATACCAGCAGTCGTTGCTTTAGTACGAAGTTCAATTTGAGGAGCAATTCTTCTCCTAATCCTACCATCAAGTTGGTAGAGTCCAACTGTGTAAATATGCAGTCATATTCTCCTTCAATTCTGTCTGGCAGCCAGGGTTCAAGCACACAGAACTGATCTGTTTACTCTCCTTGTCTGTGATGAGGTTTGTCTTGCAAGGTGCTGACTATTGCCAGTCTAACTTGACTCATGAAGGTATAAATATGGCAGCAAAGTGCCCTGAGAGCAGTAGATGGTCAACTCTGGAAGGAAAAGTTGAACTATTATTTTCATATAGGTGAGATGGAAAACTTAGATGTATTATCGAAAAAGTTAATCATGATAGTTTAATACTGGAGTTCAATATTGAAAGTGCATAAGAAATACTAGCAATGATGTTCAAGCCATGGTTGCCCATGGTTTGCTCCAGAAGCGCTTCTCTTTTTAGGATTCATACAGAAAGCCTGTCTGCAAGAGATCTTGAGAAGTTACTTCTACCCTTGAACAGTTTTTCATTATTACAACCTGTAAAAAGAGCTCCATTTTCTTGAGTGATAAGAAATGAGAAAAAGCCCCAAATCTTACAAACATACAAAGGTATGCATGGAGAAGAAACTGGAATACTTCTGTCAGTGTGTAGTAACACTATGCTGGCTCATGGACTGGGGGGGAAATCCCATTTTCTCAAGTGTTTTCTGAGTGATTGCTTTGATAGTATCCACAATAAAGTGCACATGCTGAACAGCAAAGATCTGACCTTCATAAATGCTATGAAAGGGTCTGAGTCATCTTCTGGAATGTGAACCGTGAGTTGTAGGGAGCAATTTGGTGTTTCAAAATGGAAGCTGTGGTCCCTGGTACTTTTTGAATAAGATGGCTTTTTGTAAGACCTGAAAGGCAAGGTGTATTTCACATTTATTTTGTTTTCAGTGCAACTTGTTGCTAACAACTTGTGTTGTATTGCACAGAGTGCAAATAACTAAACTTACTTTAAAGAAGGGCGAATAGTTGCTAGACTTTTGTAAAACTGGAAATAAAAATACAAACATGTTCTGTATTTTCTGATGTATGCATGTTTTTTCGGGAACAAAAAGTGTTAGAGCCTGTCAAGCCCTGAGATGGGCATTAGGCTTAATACTAGCAGTGTGCACGTTCACTTTTGTGGCTGGTTGTTTGAAGCATGATTAATAACAGTTTTTATTAATGCAGAGCAGTAACTTTTTTTTGACCTTGATTTTCAGGTGTAGGTTTTAATAGTAAAACTATTAGGAAAAATAGGTTTGTGACAAACTCATGCCCCAGTGTAACTAGATGTAGATTCAGCTATGTTTGCTTTTAGAAAGCATGTATGATTTTTTGTTCTCTCTCACTTTTCTCCATATTTGTCTTCTGTCTTACTTGCCTTACTTTGAATTTGTGATATTTTGTCTTATTAGCTCTGGTTAGGAGAAATGATCTCTCTGTACATGGGCTTTTATATTCTTGAAGTCTGTTCTTTACCTCTGCTCCAGTCCAAGCCTGCTTAGATGTAAAAGCACAGGTAAATAAGTGTCGAAATCAAAAATACACCCTTGCATAGTATCATCTGGAGTGAAAACATTGAGGTTTTTTTAGGATCAGGAGCAACATAATTGAGTTGAGGCACCAAAATAGGAAACATGGAAACAATGGATAGTAATGCTAGTCAGGGTGGACTCTGATATCCTCCATGCCTGCCCTTTTCCCCTTCCCTCCAACCCTAAAGAAAAGGAAAAACATACACCTGCATCCCACCCACTCATCCAGGGACTTAAATTACATGTCCTTGATATTGGTATAATGATTAGTTGCTTACTTCGACTCTTGCAGGTAGCGAGGAGAAGCTCTCTTCACATTATATATGCCTTTGTGGAATATGCGGTAGATGTGTTTTTTTGGACAAGATAATATTGTAAGATGTGGTTAATGTCAGGACTAGAGCATGCCGTCTTATCCAAGATAATAATGTTCTGTGTCTTCTAATGTCAAATCCCTTATGCAATTAGCTTATCCAGTGTAGGGAGTGTCCTGTCCTGGAAGATGTGTGCACTGTAACTGAATCTTCTGATCACAGGTGAGATGTGGCTGTGCATTTCAAGAGAACAAATGGAGAAAGTAACTGAGGGTGCATATTAATAGGCTGTATGCTGAATTTAAACTTGGAACTCTGCCTTTGTTAGAGAGTGAGTGTTTTCTTCCTCTTTATTTTGAGGATACACTTTATTTATAATCAACCTTCTGACTGCAAACTGTAATTTTTCCTTAAAACTTAACTTGTCTTAAGATTTGCAGTTGTTTCAGTGTGATGGCTTGATAAACTTGCCCATTGTACAGGGATGAGGGGAAGGTAGACAATTGCTCAGCTGAACAAGGACAGCAAACAGTCATAAGCTGGGTCAATAAGCCGAGTGGACAGCACCTGAGAAGTAGGTATGTATGAGATCTTTAAGTTAAACAGCTGGAGAAAACACAAATTCAGCTGAATCTCACTTAATGGAAGGGATGGAAGCTGCATAACTTAGGCAGACTTCAAGCCGCAATTCCAAGCGTTACAGCTTGTGCTTTGAAGATCTGCTGCAGTCTATTCCACAGTGTTTTTCAAGTTTATGTGATAATAATGGAAGCTGCCATATCTTACTCTGGTAGTATTCTGCCTGTTGTATTTAGCAGCTAATATTCTACAATAAAAGACTGGTAATAAAAATTAAGTCTGACATTATACCATAAGATTGTGGGTTAAAGAAGTTAGTTTCACCCCCTTACTCAGTTACAAGAAACTTGGTAGAAGAACAGGTACATTCCTTTGCCAAAAGTAAGAGAGGAAATATGTGTTTGTCGAATTTCCTCTATGGCAGCTCTTAAGTTGATATAGTTCTGCTGTGTGTTTGTAGACTTGCAAATGAACATAGCCTTGCTGACTCTTGACGGCCCCTCAGAACTTTCACCAGCACTTTGTAACTAGAATTGGAAGAAGCGTGTTAAGGGGAGATGCCATTGCACACCTCAGTGTGCACCTTCAAATGCTCCACGGAGCATTGGGTGGACTGAGTGCTCTTCAGATTAGCTGTGAAAAGGAAAGATGAATTTTACGAAATTTACAATGTGAAGGAATTGTACCACTTTAATGCCTTCTTTTCATGTTGACAGATTTGAGCACTATGGCCATACCTTTTTTTTAATAGTTTAGAGGTTCTTGACATACTCTCCAAATCAAACTGGAGTTGGAACAGAATGGGCACTGAAAATTCCAACTTTATTGTGCTTTATGGAGAAGAACTCAATCTAGAACTTGAGAACTTTACACTTAAAAACTTGAGGTAAATAGAAATGTAGTGATGAGTTATTTTTGGGAATACCCTTAAACTAAACATGAAGTTGACTGTGAGACTGCACTGAAGTGACAGGCAAAGTAATATCAATCTGTCACTTTAAAATATAATGCGGTGACCATACTTGTTGCTTCATGGCTTGTTCATGGCTTCCAGAGACTGCCTGGAGTAAAGTATATTCCCTGTGTGCTTTTCCTCTGTCACAGACTTAGCCAAAAGCTGTTAAAACTATTCTTGTAGTTTTGATAGAGTAGATTCCTAGTAAGTAGCAAGTCAATGGATAAACAATAGTATCATCTGTTTTTCAAAACTTCTTAATTCATGTATTTAATTCAGGTGAAATCTTGGGTTTGTATCAGATTGAGATCTCACATTTGAATGCTAACTATGATTCTAGCACCTGTAGTTTTACCAGGAGCACTGTCAACTCCTTTGACCTGTTCTCAGCAGTCTGCCTGTGCTAAACTAGTGTTGCTTCTGTTTGTGGCATGTTGCAGTTTCACATCTACCGTGCAATTACTGGAAACCCTATTAGGACTCATCTGTACTATTATTTTAATTAATTAATTTTAATTGAATTACTTTTAATCCTATTTTAGTGGTGTTGGAGCATCTTAAAAACTTTTATCAAAAGTAAGCCATTTAGATCATTCTGCATCACCAGATTGTATAGTGTGTTTTAATTTAAAAGTTGTTCGCCATCAGCTCAGAAATGGTTTCTCCCTTAGACTCACAGAGTTGCAATACTGTTTTCCTTCACCAGAATGATGTCAGGCTGTTTGGAAAGTCAGCTCGGTAAGATGACAAATCAAAACCAGATAGCAGGTGATAGTGCTGATTGATCTAACAGCAGAGTTCAATTAGTATTTTGACTTTGTCTGTTCTGTAATTCATTCTGAAATATCAGTTGAGTGGAATGTTAGCAACTCAGTTACAAAATTTCTCTGTTGCACTTTCACAGGACTCCTTTGTTTTTGTCTGCTAGTTCTACATGGAGTTCTTTCCCCAAATGGAATAACTGATTTGGTTTTTGAAATATGTTAATTTTGGCAAGTTTCCTCCCCCCGCCCTCTCCTTCTCCCCCTTTGCCCGCCCCCCCCCCCGATGTGGCAGATATCAAACATGAACATACGGGCACAGAGTGACACAGCAATAGAAGGATCAAGCTGGATAAACAACCTCTGCACAGACTAACCCTATCCAAATGTGTGGTATATGGTTTGTGGTTTTTTATTTTTAAATCCTAGAACTTGCTGCTTACTGCAGTAATTTGCTTTCTGGAGGACTGTCTTTTGCCTCCCTCCTCTTTCTCAGGAGAAGGTGTGGGGACAAGTTTTCTCTCTTCAGTCCTAACAGAGCTGCAGTGGTAGGTACCATGGGACAAGACGGACAGGAAAAGCTTCACAAATTGTAGGTAATAGAGGTGTTGGCTTCTTTGCAGTGTCTTCTCTGATTTCATGCGCCTTCTGAGAAAGAGAATGGCTGTTAGGATAGCAAGAATGGTTTCTAGTTATTTCCTTAACCAAAAGATCCAAAGTTGGGGGGACTAGCTTTTTGTAGGAACTGAACCTTTAAAGAGATTTTTGTACCTGAGCATCTTGAGCATCTCCTCTCTCTGGTGGGCATGGTATGACAACAGAACTTGTTTGTTTTCTGTGAGGACAATGAAGACTCTGGGAGCAGGCTTAGTAAGAAACCTCATACTTGCCTTTTTAATTCTTCAGTCCTCCTGGGATATTCTTTCAGCATGTCATGTTTCAGAATTTAGGATCATCTAATTTCCAGCCCGATAGTTTCTCTTAACTGTTTGCCTGCTAACTGTATCAATACTATCATCTCTTTATTTTCTTCTATTGGTGTTTTACTCTTAGCACTTACTGAAAGTATTTACAACCTTGTTGCCAGGCCAAATCATACAGGTTTTATTAGTTAGCTTCTTTAAGATCACCCTTCTAGTTTTCAGCTGGAATTCATGTCTTTTGACAAAGGCCCACTGTGATGGGATAGAGTATTCTAGTGAAACACTGTTTTTACAAAAGCACTGAGAATTCTCAGTTACTCTGTAATGGTGTATTCACCTAAGCATTGGTTCCTCTTCCACACCTCTTCTCCCATTCCCTCCAGCATCACTCTGGGAGTAACTGGGACGTGTAGTCACTAATGCTTACAGTAATGCTTTTTGGGTTCAGTACTGAAGTACAGCATCTCCATATTGAGTGGTAATGTTGTACTTCATGACATTGCAAGTGTCTCTTTAGAGTAATTCAGTGTTCTATATTTTGATATATTCTTACTATTCTGGGTGAGGAACAGAGGAGAGAAAAGGAAACTTGAAAGTTTTGATAATTTTGGGCAGCTCTGTGTTAGATAACCATATCACCTGTGTAGTTATTTGTAAATAAGCAAGGCTGTAATAATAAAGCTTTCATCTTAGTTGATAGTTTTCTTCTACGGGTAGTAGTCTTCCATCATTACAAACACTTCCTGTTAAACTTGTGCAATGGTGCAATCTGTTTGGATGCTACTTAACAACAGTTTAAATAGTCCTGTGTTTAACAAGACAGAAATAAAATAATGAATGACCTCTCTTCTGTGAGCCAGGAAATAGTAACAGGTGTCTAGAGTTCTGCTGTCAAAAAACAAAATCCTCTGCTTCTGGAGTCTCTTGATGTCCTTACTGAAGTATAATTTCAAGATTTAATACCATTACAAGTTAAACACTGTTGCCTGCCTTTAAGTGTTAAAAATGTTCAAGCACCCATAGCTCACAGAGACACTGTTTTTCAGTTGTTTTTCAAAACTTTGGGCCTTTAATTGTGCATTCAGAGTAGCTGTGAATGTTTTAAGTCCACCTACGTGTGAATGGTAGAATATTCTTGCTTGAGTGTGTTTGCTGTAGTACAGCTTTGAAGCCCACTGGGTGGAAGCTGTAGTCCTCATCAAAGAGTACTTTTTTGTTAAACTTTGAAACTTTAGTTCAATGAGAATGTCAATCTGTATAAGTTCATGGAGTAAACAAATAAAATGTCATGGCACTACTGACATAGGGAAGGAAGGTAGGCTGTCCTGTGAAAGTACTTAGTTTCTTGGGAAAGGAGAGGGCCTATTCCTGGAAATACAGTCAGCACTAGGGGTATATACGCTTTAAACAGTAATTTGTTTTTTAAAGCAAAAAGGTGATTCTTTCTTACTGTATTTTTTGTACTGCTTTAAGTTGGAGGACTTTAAATGCCTGATTTTTATGTAAAATACCTAGTTGCCAGCTAAAGGCTTAACTTGAGGAGGAGAAGTGAAGTGCAAAAGTATGTACAAGTGTTCAGTTTTCATACCACTGATTCTAGCTGTGTTGCCATAAATGTTACAGCTACACCAGGAAAAATAGGTGCTCCTGTGGGAATTTATGTGCTTACATCCCTTAAGGGAAGGCATTCTGAAGATGTTAACCTGCTGTGCCTGAGCTTTGAGTGACTGAGTCAAGGAATTCAAGAATCCAGAGTTTTGTGCCTATGGATTCAGGAATGCTGCTCAGACGTCACTGAATGTGACAAGTACGGGAGATGCAAGCTACTGTATTTCCTCAAATTTTCACCCAACTCTGTGAGACATAGCTGAGTCGGGACTTGTGAACCCCTATCCTTGCCTTATGTATATGATCTACCTGGTTAAAAAGCCTACTTCAGAGGGTTTGGGTTTTCTGTTGATGACATCAAATGCAGGATGTGACTAGTGCAAGCCCAGACCTGTGGCAGCTGTGGAAGGAGCAGCTCAACCTATGGCAAAATATAGTGATTTAAATGTCTAAGTTTAGCTTAGATGCATCCAAAAGCTAGGTAGTTTATTACTACTTAATAGTATTCTAGGTTGTGGCAACAAACTAGAATTGCATTTACTCTTGGGGTGTGTTTACTGTATTGTTGGGAAGGTTAGTGGCCTAGCTTTGAAGTGGGAATAACTTGAAAATACAAATTTGTGACTGACTATCATTTAAACTGTTTTGTTCTTTGTACTTGAATAGACTGGAGTAGTATTTGTGGTTGGAAAGTGGAGGAGAAGCTGATGTAATTTCAAGTTGCTTCATCAGAATTTTAAAACTTTAACTTGTGACAGTTGGTGATAGATCAAAGTGTCAGGTTTTAAATTGTCTATGTCAGCTTGTACAGATGCAATCTATATTTTTGACCAACTCTCTTAAGTTTCCTGTGCTGAATTTTAACTTGCAAATGGTCTGCACTAGCATAACAGTTAAGCTAATGGTTGTACTCTATCCCTAGTGCCCTCTGAGGTGTGTGGAACTTTGGATAAATACATATAATAGTTGGAAACTACCTTTTGTATAATACACAAGACTTCTGTGTAGGTTTGGATTAGAGCAACTTGCCTTCCTATTTTATCTAGGTGACCATACTCAGTAGGATGTCTCCCGAGAAGTGTAGCTGGGATTTTCAGCTTCTGTCAGTACTTGGTATTCTTTGGGAGATACAATAGAGCTCAGCTGAGCAACTGCATAGTGCAGACTCATGGCTCTAATGGCCTCAAGTCTGGCCTGTTTGTTTTCTCTCCTTAGTCTGTGCTGTAACTTCAGTAGTGAGCTAAATATTGTATGAAGAATATAAGGAAGTGTAATCACCGCTAAGCTTAGAATTAATGGAGTTACAAAAAACCCCAAAAAACAAATAGATGTTTTGCTCAGAATGTCTGTCATACTTGAATATGTGCAGAATGTTTATGCTGTCAATTTGAAAAGTATCCATTATAAAATACAGACTATGATGCCACATTGGAAATATTTTTCTTGAAAATGGAAAAGTGCCTCTGAAACTTTCAGGCTAGTATCATGCAACTGTTTAATATAATAAATAGTGCCATGTTAGTAATATGCTAGTGGTATATTCTGCCCTTGATACAAGAAAAAACAGCTCTAGACTTCTGTTTTGAAAATTCAATGTTAGATGCTTTATATCCTCTGCTTTCTAACAAAATAGACATTTAATAGGAAATAGTTTCAATTAGATTTTCATAGAGAACAGCACATGGAGAGCAGTGTTTTCATCAGCTTTCAATTCTGTGGAAGAAGTTTGTGTTGAACAGATCAGGCTGTTTTCAAATAGCAGTACATGATGTCTGTGTCCCAGAACTGGTCTGTGAGGGGAGCTTTTAAAAACAAAGTAAACATACAGATAAATTTTTAAAAGCATAGAATAAGGATCCAAAGTCAGTGCAATTAATTTGACATCTTTGGTAGGTAATAGGGGTTGGGGTGCTCTCCTAGCATCTCATCCCAGTAGTTGATGGGGGAAAAGATTTATTTCCAAGATTTGACATGGGGGAAATGGAGATGTTAAAGATACTGGGATTACTAGAGAGCTTTTTTGCTCATGAATCATATGTGGGATGGGGATGTGCATGCTCCCAGCTGAGTGTCTTTGGTGTGCAAAACAGATGGAAGAGTAAGACAGGCTGCAGCCTGTAGGAAATATGTACAGGTTACATTTGATGTGTAGGATACTGTGCAGAGGGGAGGGAACAAACTGGGTTCACTTCTGGGCCTACATTTTCCATTTTCTGTCTTTTTTTACAAACCTGTCTACTTCATATTCTTACTTTTATCTTTCCCTTAAGCCACTCCATTCTATGTGTGTTTTTTACTAAAGCATTGTAAAGAGTTATTTTGTCTTGCACCATGATGAAGCTGCCCTCTCCACTTAAATATCCTTTTGTCTTCCTTACTAGAGCATTTTGTTAAATGGCTTATAAGAGGATGAGAGTAAAGAGGATGATGTGAACTAGTTCGGAGTGTGTTATGGATATTCTTTAAAGAAAAAAACCAAACCATGAAAACAAACCAGAAAGAGAAGAAATTTTGCATGGGAGTTGAGTGAACTTTGCTTCCAATTCAGTGGCCTATTAACAGTTACTAATGTTTGCATTATTTTCGTGTTTGCAAAAATGTATTTTAGGAGTGCAGCAAGATAGATGCATCACTTTGCTTCAAGGTACTATATAATTGATATAGACACAAAGTACTTAGAAGAAACACTGTCTTCCTTTCCTCTCCTCCTCACTGAGTTCTTTTCCAGTCGTAGACAAGGCCCAAAGTGATGTGTTGTTTTGGGGGGCAGTAGGCTGTACATTTGCTCATAAAGCAGAGTTAATCATTAGTGTTGGATGAAAGGTCACCAGTATAGGAGACAGCTCTTTAGGTATTCTGATTGGGTCAGAGCAAATTGCAAGAGCAAAGGCTAATCAAGCCAGCTATTGTAATATCTACTTCTTAAATAATCATTTTGATCAAGCTATAGAAAAATTACAGCTCTGCTTGTTCTTTTATGACTGTCTCAGTGTGGTGAAGAGATTGTGTTCTTCTGATATGTGCTCTGTATTTATCAGAGAGCAGCAGTTTAGTTGGAAGGTAACAAAAGCCTTGAACAGACTTGGGCAGTACCTGCTGGAACACTTTGTTGGCAGAAAGTAAGGAGCCTTTCTTCCAGCTCTGAAGTGATTGACTATTGACAAGAAATTCAGACTTTGACAAACCTGGCTGTGCTAGTACCTTAGGAAAAATACCTCATTAGTGTTACCTTGTTAGTCTTGTGAGCAGTAACATATGGGCATAGTTACAGTTGTTCTTGTTCAAGGAAAGTGTGTGGGTAGCCTGGGAAAGATGAGGTAAAAATCATGGGTGAGGTAAAGCAAAAAAACGTCTTGGTGGTACTTGCACATAAGGAAAGAAGGAGAGGAATTCGTAGCAGACTTTTTTATGTGTACTTGGTAATGTTGAGTTCTTGCCTAGCTTAAAACTAAATCTGGCATCCTGCTAAAAAGCACCTCAAAGAGCTCTAATACCTAGTTTTGCTCAAGTTCAGCATCATGTACAATGCCTTGTTCCATAACATTCCCATGTTTTATTTATGGAGCACTGAGAAGGTGTAAATCAGTGGAGTAGACACTTGTCAAAAAAAACGTGCCATAAAGTTGTTTAATTCCATTATAAAGCTCTGGCTTCTGACAACTTTTTCCATGACTGTAGAAGTTTGAACCTTCCTTAAATACAGTTGTGGGAGCTAATATTGTGTGTTGTTCCGTGTACTTAATGGGAAAGAACAGCTCTGAGCACTGTAAAATCATGATTTTAAAATTTCTAGGATCAGTCTAAAGAGAGCTTAATCCTTAGTGTTTGACATGTGTTTCTTGGGTTGTGACTTCAGCTTTATACAGACCTTCTTCTGTTTATACAGATATATGGTAGGCAATTTGGTTCATGATTTCATACAAGGTAAATGTCTTTAATTGTGCCTGTGTCAGTAATTTGGTATGTGTATTGGAGCTTGCTCCTAATTACATCACTTTAAGATAAAATGTAAATGCATAAATTTTTCTGTGGCTGAGAGAATATGTCTGTGGCACATAATTCCAGGATGCTGCTGGTTTGAGCACTGCCCAGTTTAGAAAATGTAGATGTTTTTTAATCCCTTTGTTACAGTATTCTTGTGATGGCAAAAGATCCATATGCAGATCCAGTGCTGAGGAAGCCGGAAACTTAACCTGTTTTAATTGGATTTCTTCCTCAATGACTGCAATTAAACCGTTTCCCAAATTGTGTCATGTGGCACAAGACTCTTGCTATGCATTAGGCCTGTGACTTTTCTGTGTAGTATTTGCATGAAGTCTCCGTTCAGGAGAGCAGCATAACTTGAGCCCAGTGTGGGAAAGGAAACCTCAACAGGCATCAGTCTGAATCAGTGCTAGACATCAGTGATTAGAAAAACAATGTGAAAACTCCTGGAATCCTCCTGATTTGTCTCAAACTTACCTAAATTATATTTTGAAGATGCAAAAATCTGAAAAGCCCTTCTAGGTGAGTAGAAAACAGATGAGTACCTTCTGCCTGGCCTTGGAAGCGTAAGGTTTTTTTTTTTTTTAAATTGTTTTTGTCTTTGTTGTTACTCTGTTTAAGACATGCAACTATTACTGAACAGTTTTTTGTAGTCTGATTTAGAGCTGAAGCTGAATATTATCAAAATGAAGACCCAGTCTTCTGCTTCTTTACCTTGTTTTTATAATACCCTTAGACCTCTCTGTGGTCTTGAGTTCATCTGTGGCACTTCTCTATCCACATCTATGAGTTAACTGGTTTTTGTGTTTCTTTTTCCAGCAGTAACTTCTGTGACATCTAGTCTCAGAATTTCTTTAGTCTAGCGGCTGATTAAAGTTATTTGCTTTTTGGTTTTTGTTTTGTTTTTGCCTGTACCCTTCTAGTTGTCTAGGAGATTGCAGAGATTGTCTTGTGTTAATTTAGACACTGGGTGATCAAACAATGTTTTACTAGCTACTGAGCTCACTAGGTCTCTCAGTAATTTAAGACAACTTGGCAAAAGTTGATTAGGAATTTGGCAGGTCTCAGAAAACCTACCATGCTGCAGCTCGGGACATGTATTGTCTAACAGGCTCTGCAGGTAGGACATGGCTGAGCACCATATCAGTATTTGTCTTGTGCTGTTGCACTTGATTTTGCTTTAGGGCTGTGTGCACCAGATGCAGGTGAATGGCAGACTGCAGTAAGGCACCATCTGGTCTATGGCATTGGAATAGGGAAGAGGCTTGGTTTTGAGCAGTAGATTCTGCTTTGAGGCACAGTGTTGTAAGTAAATACAGCTCAAAGGCAGCTGGACATTAAGAATTGGGCAGGGCAGATGTAGGGTGAGTGATGTACTTTTTTGAGTACTTCTTGATTCACTTGCATGGAAGTACTGAAATAAGCTACTAAATTGAAATTTGTACAGATTACTCAGCTGATTTTCATTTTTTTCTTTTAATAAATGTTCCCTTTCCCAACTTTGCCACACCTGTTTTACTTGGTCTTAGCTTGACCACTTGCTTCTAGCTTGCCTTCTTTTCTGGCAGTGTCACTGATCCATACTTCATGAAGGATTCCGTGCTTTGGTTCATGTTGTCTCACAGAAGATAAAGCTCCTCATTCAAGTTAATTCCTTTCTTCTGCATAGAATCTTCTCCTTCATTCTTGCGAGACAATGTGGTTTTGTGTTTGTTTTGGGTTTTTTTCCCTGTTTGTTGGTTTTTTAAAATTTTTATTTTATTATACTGTTAGTGAAAGCTTAAACCACAGTTCAAATAGTGACTTTTGGCCCCTACTAAACAAGGGTTTCTAGGGAATCTGAAAATGAAGATCAGGTAAGATTTTACTTCTATTGCTTATGATGTTTTTTAGTTAAAAGTCTGCAAGAGATGAGGAATTCACATCAGCTCACTTCATGTACGAACAGCAAGGTTTTGTTCAGAATTTGGTTGTTGGAAAATGTGTTCTTATCTGTTGGAGAGAGCTGCTTTTGTTTGACTTTAAAAAGGAAAAGAGCTATTATTTTCATTGTTGTTACAAGTTAAAACTATAGTTCTATTAACACCTGGTAGCAGAATTGCATCCGGAGGCTCTCATGGTGTAGACTTTGTCAGTATATAACAGTAGTTTTAAATGTCCTGTAGAGGTGAAGTCAAGCTCTTGCTGTAGGACTGATTTGGCAGAAAAATATTTCTCTGTGACATAAGTGTACAGAAGATCAAACTTTGAACATATTTGTTCCTCACTTTTCCTTTGTTTCCCATTGCCGTGCTAAAAGGGAAAAAGATCTGTCAACAAAGATAAGAAACCTGGTTCAGTATTTTGCAACAAACATTTGCTGTGTTTGTGTGTGCCCGTTCTGTGTGGTCTGAAAAATCTTTTGTGTTACTGACATGGCTTAAATACCTCTGAGCTGTTTCTTAAGCTGAGCTGTCTCTGGCTGGCTTGCAGCTATCCAGATCAGACTACTCTTTTCCTTGATATAGATTGACACAGGAGTTTCTGGCTTCTTATGCTTTTGATAATCTTTGTATCTCTGTAGTAAAAAATTTAGCTGCTGCAGACTTGACTGAATTATGCAAGACAACTTAACGTTAAAAAGCCAAAATAATACAGAACATTGAATTTAAGCTTAGAAACTACAGGTGTTGTAAACATGAAAATATTTTCTTGAAGCTTTGAGTGCTGGCTCTCTGCCACAGTGCGAGCATTCTCTTCCTTTGTTAATAAATTCAAGTCAAACCATATACTGAGTTGTAGAAATCTATTTCCTTACACCTTCTTGCACCTTACAGTGCATGTGAGAATGTATGTTTCCCCTTGTTTGTGTATAGAAATTTACTGTCAGGAAGAAGGGAGGGATGATAAGAATTTAGGACATGCTGCAGAAAATTTTTCTAGTAAGTTTTCAGTATGGTATTGTATCCACTCCCTAAAATTCTTCCATGAGCTGCTTCTACAACCAGAAGGGACAAGAGGCTGCTAAACTTAAAATACAAACTTCTGCCTGTGTGGTGCTTTAAAATCTGTTTAAGGTGAGGACCTCAGTGGAAAAAGAACAAGAATGAGTGGATAACTCTTGAATTTGCAGAGTATGGGGAGAGAGACTATTGTGTCAAAATCAGCTGCAGAAGACTGGGTTTAAAGCAACTCCCTGGACTAAAAAGTCAAATAAAGTAGACTTACTGAAGTAGAAGTAGTAACTGAGTACTTGCAAGTGCTTGTTTCTAAGGCAAGTAAAGGGGTGTGTATGTCTGCAGGTAAATGAGGATAACCTTGTGAACAGTGAGCAAAAATGAGGTGCAGCTGAGATCAGTTGAAAATGATGTAAATCTGAAACAATTCAGTAGTTACTAAACCATAGACAGTGATTTCTTCAGTTTAGTCACAATTGAAGTCTGAACTCTTAAATGTGTTCTGTGCTTATATATTTAGAGTGGTTTTCTATCTTAAGTGGTAAGATTTATCACAGAAACAGCTGATCAAGTGAATTAATGTTGTCTACATTGACGTAAAGGAGTACAAATCTGAAGTCTTAAGCTTAATATTTTCTGATATGTACACTGAAGTCTGGGTTCTGGCTGACAAGATGTGCAAGTTGCTGGAAAAAAATGTTCTGAACTTGCAAGGTCTATAAACATCCTCCTCTCTTTTCCTTCTTCTTCACCCCCCGCCCCCCTCCATTTCGCCTAATAGTGACTTCAGGGCAGTAAATCTGTACAATTTTGAGGAGCTGGATTGCTGGAGCAACATTAAATAATGCACCAGATTTTTTTTGGCTAAACTGTGAGAGAGGAAGGGTTCTGACCTGTGTACGTAGCTCAACTCCAAGCAGGTAACAAGTATTATAATGGAGCATTATAGGCAGAGGTTCTAGGCATATCCTGAAATAATCAGGTGAATGCAAGTGTCTGAAAAAAACCTCTTGCAGTACCAAGATTATTGCGAGGAACTTCAAACCCAAAACAAAACCACCGCCCATAACAACAGAACAAATCCAAACCAAACAAACACACCAAACAAGTTTCAAAGCCCATGCAAGTAGGTTAAGAAGGCCCTTGTGGAAGAGTTCAGTTCATTTTTTACGGGTATTGTTACTGATTTGCCTTGTTGCACTGTTAGTGACCCTGGAGCATGTTGTAATTCTTCAGTTTATTTTCTTTTTCTCTCAGTAGCCTATGTCAGGGTAGCTACTTTAGTTCTTAGTGTCCTTCAGGGAGTGATTTGGATGCTAAGCAAAGGCTGATACAGGCTTGTTGTGTAGTTCTCTTTTCCCAGTTTCCTTCAAAAACATGGAAGTATGTTAGTTATTTCTTGTTAGCTTTTTCACAAGAAGAAAGGTAAAGCCTTCACTGCAAGGTAACAGGTGGTTTTTTCTTGTGTTCCTGTAGAACCTCTGCAAGCAATATGTTGACTGTACATTAGCTGTAGTATTTGCAATAGGTATGTTAGCTCTATAGAAATTAATTCTAATTACTTTCCTGTACAATAACAAAGATGACTCTAAATCATAAATAGTGTTTGCTAAAACTCAGAAATACTGTGTACCATAATAGGCACTAGATAGCAGTGTTGTTACATAGCTTCAGAAGATATGTTGTGGGATTATATGAAATGCTGGCTTCTGGAGTTCATCCTCATTCTAAAGAGTCTGCTTATGATGACAGCCTCTGCAGGCCTATGCTTTGGCATCATCATAGCTAGGAATATAAAGTTATGAAACATAACCTTAAAAGGCTTATGTGCAGATAACTTTATGCTAGAAGGGGACCTGAGCTTAAAAATTCCTAAAAAGCATTATCTATTATGGAAGCATGGAGGTCTGATGGATGGTTATAGGTTTTTGTTATTGTGAGTGGGAAGAAGAATCAGTGTAGTTAAGGAGATTGTCTTAAAATCTGGCAAGACTGCACTGGCACATTTGGCTGGTCTCTACTGAGTTGCACTTTTTTTTTTGAATGTAGGTGTCTGAGGATGGGAAAGAAGCAGCCCAGGTACTTGGAGTGAGCTCAGATATAGATGGACAAGTCTGAATGAGAACAGTTGAGATTTGGGAACATCTGGACTCTTCTCTTGTTCTTTAGGACGTGGAAGACACAATTGTGAAAATCTCTCTTCCTTATTAGACTAACTAGACACATGGTGTTGTGTGCCTTGCAGTGAGACTTAAGTTAGTGTTTTGATGTTAGAGGTCACAACTGAATCATGAAGCTGCATTACTTTTAAAAGCAAACTGGGAGTCATATGGCAACAAGTACTCAATAAGAAATACAGTTAAGTCAAGAGGTATCGGTATAGGAGATAACTCTGGGCATCATCTTGACTTGACAGATGCCTTACGGGATAAAACAGTTGTCATTTCATTCTTGTACACAGCTGAAAATACCGTGTGTATGACAACACGTTGTGCTACATAACTTCTCACAGACTACTTCAAGTGTCTGGCTAAGCCTGTGTCATTGTCAGACAGCAATCAAGCACCAGGCAGCTGCTTGCTCACTCCCCCACCAATGGGACTGGGAAAGGGAATTGGAAGGGTAAAAACTGGAAAACTTGTGAGTTGAGACAATCTAATAGGAGAAGCAAAAGCTGTGCATACAAGCAAAACAAGACAAAGAACTAACTGCTTCCCATGGTTGGGCAGGTGTTTAGCCTTCTCCAGGAGAGGTGAATGCCATCACTCTAAATGTCCTCCCCTTCCTCCTCCTTCTTCCCACTTTATATACTGAGCATGAAGTCATGTGGTGTGGAATATCTCTTTGGTCAGTTTGGGTTACCTCTCCATGCTGGGTCTTGTTCCAACCTCCCATGCACCTCAAGCCTCCTCATCAGCATGACTGACAATACAAAAGGCAGAAAAGGCCTTGGCTCTAAGTACTTTTCACCGATAACAAAAACACCTGTATTATCAACACTGTGCTCTATTATCAATGCTGTGTTCAACGGAAATCCAAAACACAGCCCCGTAGCAGCCACTTTAAGTAAATTCAAGTCTGTCAAAGACAAAACCAGCACACCCAGGTAGATCAGTGTTAAACTAAAGTTTCTCTAGGGAGGGCCAGGATTGCCTGTGTGATGTTTTCTTCAGCTGACTCTTGTGGTGGTGTGTGGAGAAGCCCATGTTCTGGCCCTAGGTGGGAGAGTGTGTGGCTAACCTAGCAGAGGTCTAAGTGAGCACTGCTCCTTGCAGAATGAAACTTGCTGGAATGCACATTTTGATTGGTATGAGGTGAGACAATTGTTCTGTGGCAACTATTTTGTAGTATGACTGAAAGCTTGACATTAGTACAGTTCTTGTGCCAGCTGCCCTTTGTGCAGAAGGGGACACTCCTCCCTCCTTTTAGAAAATGCATAAAATGCACCTCATTTCTGATAGTAGAGGGTTTTTTTTTAATTTTGTGTTTGAATACAAGGAAATAAAAAGGGACTGCACAACAATGCTTGACAGTGCCTGTGACTGACTTTAGCTGGACCCCCTAGGTAGTGCTGGGCCCTTGCTCAGCTTTCAGCCTGGTTAATGCTAGGTTTTGTTTCTTGCATTGCTTTTTTTAAGGGAATGCTGCAGCTTAGGATGCCCTCAACTTGACTAATCGAGCTATACCAGCAAGCTGGCATGATTTCCAGCAGCTGCAAGCTTTTTCTGTTTCATTGTAAATCTTTTTCTGCTCTAAAGTATAAGAAGTTATAGATTGATGGTCTTACGTGTTACTGAAAAGCTTTAAAATTCTGGTAGTGGGATTATTGGCTTTGATTAAGGAGTTTGAATAAGAGGAAACAGTTGTGAAGAGGGAAAGTTCACCTTTTGAGTAGTAATGTTTATAGCTTTCCCAACTTAGTCATTAAGACTTCTGTCTGAGAGGTTTATCAAACAACTATATTTTTGTGGGATTGTGTATTTTGTGTTTTACTTATATTTCAAGTTCATAAGCATAAGGTAAAAAAAAAACCCAACCAAAACAAATGAAGGTAAAAGTGATTTGTTAATTGATTCTACTTTCTGTGTGTGTGGTTTGCTGCTATGGTTGGACCTCTTAGTAGAAAGAACCTGAAAAACTTTCAAAAGATGCTGTTGACTCCTGTGATGTGGGGATTAGGATGGAGGGCAATTCTTCTGCCTAACTTGTATTCTTATTCAATTCCTGGAAATATTTAAAGTATTTCTGGCATGCTAAATGACCTTTCAATATTAGGTTGTATTATTAAAGTGTAACAAGACTGAACCTGAGCTAGCAGAATCCTCATCAATAGTTTCCTGTGCTGCCCAGATGTATAGATGATATATATGTTCCTTTTAGCATCATGTGTGAGGTAATGGTTTGCATAATACAGGTTTATATGCCTGGTTTCTTATGGCCTACAGTAAAATGGCATCATTTAGGATTCTTTCTTTGTACCCCCCTTGTCACCTTTGCTCACTTCTAAAGGCGATTTTCAGAAGAATAGACAATTATGTTCAGCTGTTCCCTGTTCAGCTGTTTTTACTGACAGTACCAGATCTTGAGAATTATTTCATTGGAGACATTAAGTTTGAATCTGAAGCTGCAGTGTTTTAAACTTTTTTTGTGACAAACTTCTTTCTTACTGTGCTCTGGATATAATAGCTACCAAATCAGCATATAGACTACTGAGTTCTTAAATGTGGCTTACTTTCCTTCTTACAGCTTCTTTTTTTTCACCTGCAAATACCCTTTTTTACTAGATTCCACAAAATTAGAAACAGTAAAACGGGATTTGCTGTTTGTGGTCTTGTTGCTATGCTCTACATGGAAATACCAATTTAGCACAGGATACAGAAGTCACCTCTCTTCACTGAGGAATTAACCGAGGCTTGTTGTTGAAATGTGTCTGTTTCTGAGGACTATGGCTGGGGTTTATGGTAGTGTTCTATAAACAACTATCAAAATAATATCTGTAGACCTCTAGCAGTCACAAAGCAATTTCAAAAGTAGTAATACAAAGCTGTCATAGATTATTTTTAAAAATAATTCTATGCACTCGTTAATCCTTCTGTCTCAAATACCTTTTCCCTTTAATTTAGCTCTCATGAGCAGAACTTCCTGATTATAAAACTAGATCTTTTTTATCTGAATGACTGTATATCTTGCTTTATGCAAATGAAAGTTGCATAAATCAGGTTAGAGAAAGCAGCTGTTTGGAAAGCTCTGTAGTTACGTTGTGAACACTGCTGCTTTTTCCTGAAATGGGCTTTGCAATCTCCTACGGTGAAAGTTAAACTACTTGAATACTGTTGCTGTCTATCAAGCACTGAGTTTTTCCTTAACGTTTCCTTAAGAGATTCTCCTAAATTGCAGTTGTCCTGTCTCCTTATAATTAAGAGAAGCCTGCTAGAAAAGAAGCATGTCATCTCAAAATCACAGAGGCATTTGTAATTTGGGTTGGAAGGGATCTTTAAAGGTCGTTTAGTTCAGTAGATCATCTGTATGCTATATATACCAAAACCTGGTTGCTCTTTAATAAGGTTCTAAATGTTCTTGAGAAGAACCTTGTCCATGTGTCTCTAAAGTAAAAATTGTTTGAAAGTTTTTGTCTTCAGTTTTTGTTTAAACAATAGCATTTTATGTTTGCCTCTGGAGGTGAGGTGGTGTCTTCATGCCACATGTCTTATGGCTCTTCTCTCTTGTCTTTCAGTGAATGATAGTGTCTAGAAAGGGTATGTCCCTTCAGGAGAGAGGTGCCAATGTCCAACCGGCCTAATAACAATCCAGGGGGGTCACTGCGACGTTCACAGAGGAACACTGCCGGGGCCCAGCCACAAGACGACGCAGTAGGAGGAAGGTATGACTGCTGTCTATGGGTATAAAAATGTGTGACAGTGAAATGGGTGTGATTTAGAGAATGTTTTCCACCCTGCAATCCAAGCAAAAATCTTGCATAATCTTGCATAAAACCTTTTTGCCCCTGAAATGGTACCTGTACTGTTACTGCATGTGATAAACCCATGGATAACTCACAACCCTACTGTTCAGCTAGAATAGTAGTAGCAGAGCTATAGGGGTAAAAAGCTGTTTTCCATAAATCACAGGTATAACAAATTCTTTCCCCTTCCTTCTCAGATATTAAAAATATGGGAGGGGGATGACAGGGAGAATCTGTTACTGGGAATCTGGGAAAATGTGTTCCTTTTCGAGAAGACTGAATAAGTGATACTCTATTACCTTTGTACTGCATGTAAATCCTGTGCAGCAGTTGAATAATTCAAGAAAAAAAAAGGTTTGCTATTATTTAATATGCCTGATATAGTGAGCAAATGGACCAGATTGTATTTGTTCTGTAAGTGATTGCCTCTGCAGTGCAGAACAAAGAAGATTCTTAAAACTTTTCCATGGATGACTCTATTGTTACTGCCATGAGTGAAGCCTGTATGGATATAAATTTTTCTTTAACTTTGTTAAAAGATCAGTCTAATGAAGAGAGACTATAGTGTGATCGTAGGTAAATCTTGTCTATATTGTACTGCCTCAGATACATTACTGGTGTAGTTGTTGAATGTGCGTACCATGGGCTTGATTTATTGTTTTGCAATGAGTATTAAAATATTGCAGGTCAGTGGCACAAAAGTTCTTTTACTATGAAAGATCTGGGCTATGAAGTTTAATGAAGAAGTAGTGTATTTCTTACTTGTCTAAAGTCTGAGAACAAGTTGAGCAACTGTTGAATGGGTGAAGAAGGCCAGCTTCTAAGGAGCTATGGGGAGAATAATTCAATCTGAAATATGCAGCTTTGCTTTCTCTAGTCTACTGTACAAGTGAAAGAGCAGATAATAAACACAAGACTTCTCCACTCAAATAATGTGGCATAAGGAAGGGGAAGTTGCTGCCTTATGTGGCTGATTATTTTGTAAGCTTAGAATTGGTTTTGGAGGATAATTCTTTTAACAGAGACATAGTGAGTCCTTCACTCCCTTCTGCCTGTTCTATGTAGTCTCTGCATCTCAGTGGATGTTTAAATAAGGTATTGCCCTACCAACTCTTTCCTTTTACACTGAACTTCACCTGGGGTGAATAAAGCTCTCCCTAGAATAAACAGTTGGAGACAGGTTATTTTGAGATGAGATGGGGGTTTCTTCTTCAGATAGCTACTCTTCAGATTTTACAGCAGAATGCCAGGGAGAAGCTCCACACACAGTGAGTGAGTCAGACAAACTAAAGAATTTTAAGGGTAGCACTGTTTTCTTTTAAGAAAGTCACTTATCCATTGTTTTGGTACATTGTGATCTGTTATGCTGTCATACAATAATTGAACATTTACTTGTCTGAAATGACTGGACCTCTTCTACCCCTCACCAGAACTATGCCAGACCTCAATGAACAAGAGTGTATTGCACTCTATCTTAAACCTTTAGACCTTTATCAGAACTAGAGCTCCTTGCTAATGTAAAGAGGATGGAAGAAGCTTACAGTCCTCTTTGAATCTGGGTCTCTTTGGCACAGGACTTGCCCTGCCTTTGCATTTCTGAGCAAGCATTTTGATCTGCCAAAGCCTATAAAAAGGCCTGGTTAAAGCATGCTGGTTAATAAAAAATTTAAAATTAATTAATCTTTTACTGTCATCAGCATCTCCTTTTTAGTAAGGTGCTGGGCAGAAATGGCTATGGACCAATATAAGATAGATCTGCCAGGTCCTTAATTGATAGATGATGTGGAAAGAGAGGCTCTCAGTTTTTAGCTGGTGCCTGTCTGGACACAAACCTCACAGGACTGACCTTTCCATGTTTCTAGCATGCAGTGGTATAGTATGTTTCAGTTCTGCTGCTGAGCAGCATACAGGAGTGTCTAGAGTTCACAGCTTGATGTGTCTTGTTACGCCTTGCTGTATTCCAGTGATAAACACTGCTTTGGCTGCTGTATTAAAAAAAAAAACAACAAAACCCCCAGGCAAACACTGAGCAAAAAAATACACCTTTTCTTACATTAAGGATTTTTTTGGTATGCCTGAGACAATTTATTTTCAGTCTTTCTTGCATTTGTTGTCAGTAAAATGAAACTCTGCAGTTTCACCTGTAAAATTGCTTGAAATAGAACAAACTGTGGAAAGACTAGTTTTCAATAATATGCTCATATTGTGCAAAAAGCTGAACTTGGGATGTATCTACGTTAGTATTTAGTTTGGAGCTGGGAATGTTCTTTTGAAGCCAATCAGTCATCCTCACCTGCTGTGTTTTGGCTAATGTGGGATGGTCTTGGAGCACTTGAACCTTTTTGGGTGAAACTGAACTGAAAGTTGTGCTCTATGAGAGCAGTTTGTGTATGCTGGTCACCTGTGGTTGTAATCTTACGTGCTTTGAAGTAGAAATCATTGAAATGCAGAGATGGTGGACACCAATCCTTAATAGCAAATGTCTTGCTTTATAGATTTTTTCTGTTGATCCATACCACTTATTGATGTTTTTGTACAGACAGTGTGGGATTTTATTCAGCTACTTTATTAGATCCACATATTTTTTACCCTCCCCCAATAACCAACCAACCAATATACAAAGATTAAAAACTCCCAACTCTCCCTCTTCCCAGTAAAAAAGAGGGAATTAGACAGTAATGTTCTGATGAGGGTTGTTGCTTCGTGCCTAAAATTAGCCACAAAGTTTGTAAGCAGACTTAAGGGCCACACCTTCTGAAGTGTTGGAGGTTACTTCACTTTGGTCATAGATATGCAATCATAACCCTTCGAGCAAGGACAGGTTCCGATACTGTCTGAACTTGTGTACTTGATTGCATTTCTGCTTTGTATAAATAGCTTTCTCAGTGCTGGAAATGCGGCAGCTTTTTTCTTAAAGCTTTTTTGTGGCTGAGGTGCATGCATTTTCAAAATACAAATAAAGTGACGAAAGCTTGGAGAGTTTATGCGGTTTGTCACTCATGATTTCAGACTTGGATGTGAAGGCCAGTAATCCAAGGTGAACGTGTGGCCGTGCTATGGCTGGAGTGAATGCAGGAGACTTTAGTTGATAAAGGTGTTAAAAAGGAGACAGTCAGGAGAATGATAGTGCTGTCAAGCTGAAGTGCTAATATATCTTTCTATAATCTTTGACGCTTCTACAGCTTAAAGGTCTTTTGTTAAAACTCTGCCAATTTAACTTGCTGAGCTGCTACTGTTCGCTCGTATGAAGACCTTGGAAACTCCAACCTTCTCTCTAGTCTGTTCTAAATGCAGAAACTCCCTCCTGTTACACTGAGTATTGACAGACTGGCTTAACCTGGAAGCAACAATGCAAACCCATTTTCCTCTAGACTGGGCTTGTTTGCTGTCCCCATAACGTCAATACTTGAGTCACAATGAGCAGGGGACGCCTGTAATGGTTTTCTGCTGGAGTTTTACCAGCAATTTCACACTCAGCATAGTAACTTGATTTGAGGGTTTGATTTTGAGGTGCATTGTTTAAAGCTACAAACAATGATATGAGGCTCAAGGAAGTGTAGAAAGACAGATGCTGTTTATTTGCAGTTTGTGCTGTAACAATAATGCGTGCTTTTCTCTAAGAGAAGAAAGGGCTCTGTATTTGAAAAAGGGTATATGAACTGATGGTGTTGTGTCATTCCCTCTCCATGTATGCATTGTAAGCAAATTGGCCTTGGTGAAGTTGGACTGATGTGATTCTTCACTTTCTGTAGTCAGTAGTGATGTTGCAGTAACTGTGTTTTGGATGAATTTTAACTCTTATGGGTATTATAGTTCTTACTGGTTTTACTACCATTTTGAAAAATATTTAGTGTTTACCTCCGAATTTAGAATTACTGTTACAATGGCACCTTTATAATGGTACGTCATGAACCCTGTCTGAAGTGTCTCTTGGAGCACTCTCCACTGAAGGGTGCAGGTTTTTAAGGAAGTGGTAATAATGCTAAAGTTTCCCTCTGCAGCAGTAAATTGAAGTAGATGTGTTAATGAAGCTTTCTTTTTATAGGGGTAGCAGGAGGGGGTGGAAGGTACTTATTGTCATTGTCTTAACTGTATATTGACATTGTTACCATCTGTGTTGAAGAATTGTGCCCTCCTGGCTCAGTTCCCGGTGATGCCATAGGATTTGCTTTGAATGGGAGCAATTTGGAAGTGGTATTGTGAGGCACACAATAAGATCTTTTCTGGACATGGAGCAGTTGATTGTTCTTTTCAGTTGTGAGCAGTGTTTCGCTGTGTTGGTATAGAGTAATGGAAGTGGTCCCATGTGCTAGAACTTTTTTTACCAGTGCTGCAAAAATTACTTTTTTATTAGTGACATTAAATGACAATGGTGCTTATCTTTTTGCATGTTGTTACTATTAAGGAGTCTTTAGGAGTAGTAGCATTTAAGTAGCATGTCACTTTGACAAAAATGACTGCTATGCTGTTGTTCTGTATTAAAGTAGGATACTTTATGAGCAAATTTTAATGTGTTGGAATAAAAGATACGTTCTTGTGTATTTGGAATTGAAGGTTAAATGATAAATGAGATACTTGTTGGTTGCCTGTAGGACTTTGATATAAGCAGAGTGCTTTTGTCAGTTATATTGCTTTTGTTCTAAACAGGATTTGGTTTTGGACCAGTCTTGGTGATCTGTTAACTGGTAAGAACTTTCCTGAGACCTGTAAAAAAACTAAATATGATGTTTGGGTTGGTGGAGAAGACATTTGGAGTATTTCTGAGGAGAGGAAGTAGGTATTTTTCCAGTTTTTTTCATCTGTGTTACTGCTTTTTTCTTAATCTTATTTTTGACAGAAGTAAAAGGATAGTTTTTGCAGACTTTGTTTGGAACCATTTAATAGCTCACTCTCAGCTGCTGAGGAGCAGGACTTATATTAAACACTTTGTTTATTAACTGACTTCAAAAGGTATGAGGTTGTTTTTTTTTTTAATATGCACAGAGTAACTCTCTGAGAACAGGTTCTAGTTGGTTCTTTATTATGGTTTTGCTCAGGGCTGGCATTTTCCCCTATACTGTTTATATAACACAGCAAGCTAAATGGTGGTTAGCTTGTCGACTTCTGTATGTATGTTACTCTAAACTTTCGTGTCTGCCTGTGAATTAAATGTGCATCAGCAGACAGCTTTGCCCAGTTGAATGAAACCTTGGATTTGTTTATGAAACTGTCTTAAAGTTTGGGGAGGGAAGGAAAACTAGAAACTCCTACAAAACACAACTTGAAGGTGCAGCAGGAGCTCAGTCGAGAGTGGAAATGGATGGATGCAAGTTTATAAATACTTGGCTCATCATTTTTGTCATTAATGGGTAACTTAGTCTCTGAAAACGCTTATTGCTGGAATGATGATTCTTAATGAATGGTACATTCATGGAAAAGGCTGAAGAAGTTGTGATGGTAAGTTACAAGCCAAAAGCCTTGGATTATAGACAAAAGTACATGTAGCTTAGAATTTAAAATTAGCCTTCCAGCTTTGCATGTGTACTTTATAGCACTTGATTGCTCTGCAAGCATTGCTCATTCTGAGTTTTACAGACTATTCTACCTTTGTGTGTGTGAGTTAACTTTCTAAAGGAGACCTTAAGTAAACTGTCACAACTTAAATATAAATTGGGACAATGATATTTGTTGGTGTGTGGTTAAAGTTTTTACCATAATCCTGTAATCAAATTCTCAGTATTCTTGTATAAACCTGAGAGAGAGAGGAGAGTTCATGTCATACTCCTGTTGTCTGACATGTTACTGCATGCACAGTTGCTGTTGTATTATGGACCTTCTCTTTGCAATACATGCAAGGTGAATGATTAAACTCAGAGTGAGAAGTGAGAGCACAGTAAGTATTCTAAAATAAAATTTTTAAAAAAATTCTCCTCAGTTGTGACTCTCCATTTGTGATGTTTCTAGAGTAACCTTTCTGCTCAGAGGGCTGTTTGTACTGATAGCTTGATGGATGGAGAAAGCAAAGCAAGTGCTAATACTCTGCATGTATTTGTGACCTCTAGGATATGGCTGTAGCTTTAATACACACAAATTGGACACTGGTATGAAAGTGTGTTTGTAAAACCTGTAAGAATCAGAAAGGTTTAAATGTGAAAGGGGATGAGCTGCAAACAAGTGGAAGGTCTTCAGTGCATGTTTTGTATCTATTGTTCTAGCAGTATTTTAGTTGAAAAGTTCTTCAGTTACTGTGTTTTGTGAATATCTAAAGCAAAAAAAAAATCTTTATAGGAAAGTAATCTTTTAAAATATACTTCAGAATAAATGAACCCTGATCAGTTTAGCTTACATAAAACTCGAGATTCCTGCCAAGTGTGAATTATGTAATAATGTCTGTTACTCCCATAATGAAAACATTTCATGGGGAAAATTAAATTTCACGCCTTAATGTTTTGTTGGGAAAAGGAAAATCCAAACACTCTAGATTAGGTGAAACATTCCTAAGTTTACCTTGATGGAGTTTGCTATGGTGGCCTCAAGATCTAACAGTTTTATTTCACTTGCTTTTGATAGTAATCAATATTTCTTACAGGATGATAGATAAACATTAATTACTGGAGTATGGAGAAGATGCTGTTAATTTAATCTTTTCATACTGTCATGCTCTTAGATGGCACACAGAAAGTGTTCAATATGTACTGTCTATGTGCATTCATCTGAGTAACTGCCTAAATGAGAATAATTCAGAAGAAAGCAGAAGGAGGAAATTTATCAAGAAAAACAGTCATATTACTGAAGTTTTACTGTTTAGACTCTAAGTGAATTAGCATTTGGTTATCATCTGGATGGTTAGACTTGATAGTTGTTTTCTACTGAGATTAAGGTTTGTGTTGAAATCCTGAAGAGGATGGGGAAGCTTTTTGGTCAGTAGTGTATTTAGCTCTGGCTTTACTCTTAGACTTCTGGCATTTCATTGGAAGAAGCTGTTTTAAAGCTTGTGGAACTCGTACCTCTTCCACTTAATCTGTTGGCCTAAACTTGGTGATGTTTGGGGTCATGGGTTGGAGCAGGACACTAAAATTGGAAATTTGCTTTCCTCCCCATCCTCCATGGATGTTTGCAGAGCTCACCTCGAAAGCTGTGTAGGCCTGGGTTAATAGCATATGACCATATAATCTGCAGTTCTTTAACTCTGAACCATCGCTTCTTTCAGCAGTAATACTAGACTAGTTTGAGGTTTTTCAGAGGTTAGTGGTTCTTGGGGCTTCTGTATAGGTAGGATATGTGTAGTAGAGTTTTCCTGGTGCTGAGTCAAAAGTGCATTTTATCCAGGGAAGTGCAAGTGAGATGTCTCCTGCCTTAGCAATTATTTATACTGTCCTGTTTTAAATGTTGATGAACACTCTCTTCTGAGTCTTGCAGATGGTAATTCTGAGTGGGTTTCAAAGCAAGTGTGGAATATATGAAGATGTAACTTAAGTCTTAAATTTTATCCACAGTGTATAATATTATCTTTGTCCTTCAGTCAGAGCTGATACAATAAACCATTTTTTTCATGGAGCTGAAGGCTGCTTAGAAGACCTTTTGCAGCTTATCTCTGTGAAACTCGTTCCTGTCTCTGACATCACAAGTTTCCTGTCTCGTTTGACTGCCTTCATTGGTGGTGTGCATTTCTTCATTCCTCTGACTTCAGCTGTTACCAAACAGCTCTCAGTCCTTTGAACTGGTAGATCTTGCAGCCAGAAAATAACTTGTATGGTTGAGCTTTCCTACCAAGTGCAACTGGCTACATTCCCATTCTGAGCACTTGATTTTTTTTTTCAACCTGCAGAGCAAAGATGTAAATAGTCATAACTGTATAAAGATGTAATGCCTGGAATGTGGAGGTAGATGAGTATATATATCTATTTTTGACAAAAGATCTTTGACAGATGCTCTAGTCTTGTGCTTTACTGTGCTAGCTTAATGCTTAAGTGAATAATTCAGTAATCTTGCACACCAGAAAGATCTGAACTTATCTGCAAAACTCAGATGTGAGAAGATGTTTTATTCATTTAAAATGACTAAATAATTGTGTGCTTTGCAAAACAGTTACACTGGTAGTGATTTGTAACTGCATCAGGTGGTTCTTTAGAAATGCTGCTTTAATACTAGGTGCTGATACGGAAAAAATTGTAGCTGTAAGTTTATATGTGTAAATGCTCCAGAAATAAACAATATTCCACCTACAGGTCTGCATCTGTATCTTGGAATCCTGATAGCTTTCTGTTTTGACTTTCTACTGACAGGTCACATTTAGGGCAGGCAAAACATAAGGCACATAGCCCTCCTGAGAGTAGAAAATCTATTTCAAAGACACCCAAAGTGCAGTCTAATACTACTTCTGAGCAGTCCAAGGGACACTTTTCTAAAAGGTAATTGTGCTTCATGTTCATATGTTAACCAGTGTTATCTGCACTTCAAAAATTTGTATAATTACTGAGTTACGCAGAGTTCTAATAAAATGTATGACTAATGGATATTTAACTAATCTAGATATTGCATTCACTGGATATATTTCAGTGATTCCACTTCTGTTTGTTTTTTTTTTTCTAATTCACCAACTAAGATCATTCCATCAGTGATGGGGAGGAAATGATTTCTGCATAACTAGTCCTGGAGTACTTGCAAGGTCTTTCTCCCCTTCTTGTGCTTCATGTTGGGGGAAGATTGCCCAAGGAGTTTAGAGCAATGTCTGGTATTAATTGAAATGTGCTGTAATCTAAAGTAGGCCTGTGTTCAGGGTAATCATCTTGGTATTGGTTGTCTGCTCTTCATATGCTTCTGCTATATACACATTGGAACAGTTTTCTATCATGTAGAAGAGAATTTTGCTAATTTTGTATATGATTCACTACATCCAGTTTGAAGATTGATGAGAAACTATCCTTTCTTTAAGAGCCTTCCTTGAACTAGAATCCAGTTATGACTAGTTATGCATTACTGAACACTCCTTACTCTCTTGTGGAACTTATATTCTCAAACATTCAGTTAATAGCTTCATGGCTTGATTTTTTTTGTTTGTTTTTAATCAGTTTGACATATATATGAAAGTAAAATCTATTCAAGTTAAACATCCTTTTAAAAAAAACAGTGTATTGTGCTTTTATTTTGCAATCTACTTAGGCTTTATGCTAGCAAATGTGTGCCATATGATGGTTTGCATACAAGCATGTGGGAGCTTTGGTTTGTTTGCTTCAATGTAAACTTAACAGTGTTTCTTACATGCAGTGCCTTTTATTATTAAAGAATGATGACATAATGCAAAACTCATACAATTGTGAGGCTTCTTGAGTTTAACTCTAATGCTGTCTCTCCTTACTTCTACAGAGGCTGTAGTTCATCTGCTGTTTTAATACCACAACAAGAAGATCCAGAGAGAGTCAGTACTTCAGAAAAGCAAAAAACGGGGCAAGTGCCTAAGAAAGACAATTCTCGAGGAGTTAAACGCAGTGCTAGTCCGGATTACAGGAGGACCAATTCTCCTAGCTCTGCTAAAAAGCCCAAAGCACTTCAACACACTGAAACTTCCTCAGAAACGAACAAGCCACATACTAAATCTAAGAGAAGACACTCAGATCAAGAGCAGCCCAAGTCTACACAATTGCCATCAACAAGCAAGGCTCACACCAGAAAGGGTGGAGCTGCTGGTAGCTCCCGAAGTCAGAAAAGGAAAAGGACAGAGAATCTGTCTTGTATAAAGAGTGGGTCATCAGTTGAATCAACTGGCACTGAAGAAAAGTCAGCAAAAGTCTCCAAGCTGGCTTCAAAATCGGTGACCTCAGCCAAAGCTGGGTGTAGCACCATCACCGATTCTTCTTCTTCAGCTTCCACCTCCTCCTCCTCTTCTGCTGTTGCCTCTGCTTCTTCTACTGTTCCTCAGGGTGCCAGAGTGAAACAGGGAAAGGATCAGAGTAAGGCCAGACGTTCCCGTTCTGCATCCAGCCCCAGCCCAAGAAGGAGTAGCAGGGACAAAGAACCGAGTAAAGCAGGTGGCTCTTCGAAGTTTGACTGGGCTGCTCGATTCAGCCCAAAAGTCAGTCTCCCTAAAACAAAACTGTCTCTACCAGGCTCTTCCAAGTCTGAGACATCAAAACCTGGACCTTCAGGACTACAGGCTAAGCTAGCAAGTAAGTCTTTCTTTTCTGGAAGAATAAACACATACGTTTTAAAATCCAGTCTTCTAAACAAATACTTCCGTTTTTTCAAGCTGCTTGTAATCTTCCTAGAAAAAATAACTTTCAGTGTTATTTGAGTTGAGTAAAGCTGTGACTGAAACTGTTTACAGCTGAAGCAGATGATTTAAGTTCAGTCAGTGTTCTGAAAATTTAAGTTGCTTCTGTGTCTAACAAATCGATTTAAAAATAAAATATGTGCAAAATATTTGGGTGTTGTGATGGGGGCATGTATGTTATAAAACACTCTTGATTATATTCCTGTTGTCAGATTTTTATTCCCCCTCATTTTCTTAAGTCTTCTGTTCTGAAGTGGGAATGATAAATGCTGGAAAACAAATTGACCATATGTGGTTTCTTCTTTCAAACTTAGTTTCCTGATTCTTCCTTGTTGTGAGAATCTGATGTTTAAAAACTGTAGTCTTGTAAAGCTGGTGTACATAGTCCTGGGGATATTAATCACTTTATCTTCTAAGTTGTTTTTACAAAGTATGGGTTCTTTCTGGTGCTGAGTTTGAGTAGCAGCTACTGTTCCTGAACATGATCACTGAGAAATGTAGGCCATTACCAAGCAGAGCACCTGCTTGCTAGTATGCAGATATACTTGTAGCTCTGTTGTCTTGAGCAATTTTGTTTTGAAATGTGTTTTGCTGCCTTTGTGTACTGAATGATTTATTTACTGCATGTGTTCTCTAAAACTTGATATAAGAGGTTGGATTCCTGAGGTTGCTTGCTGTTGTTCCTTTACGTAGGCATGATGACAAGTAGCTTGTCCCAACTGGGGACATAGCTGATACTAATGCTGGAAATAGGTGAAATAATCAAAAGCAACTGGATGTCTTCCTGTATAATCAACACAGGTCGATTAAATTTAACAGGTGTGTTTTGGCTAATGTGCATGACTGGAGTATTGATTCTGGAATGATGTAACAGATGAAGAACGGCATTTGGGAAGGAGAAAGGAGTGATTTGCTTTACAGCAGAGGTTTTTTTTTTCTACCTGCACTGTGAGTCAAGGCTACCAGGTGATGAATTCCAGAATCAAAACTCTGAATGTGCACAGGGTGGAAGGAGAGGGAAGTGAGTAGAAGTCAGGGATCAATGGGAATGATCAACACGTTCTGAGGTAAGTCAGGCGACAGCCAATGAAGAAAGGTAACAAGAAGGAGAAATAATTTACCTCCAACAAGTGAACAAGAAGATGAAGGCGGAGAGTAATTCATGTCATAGGTTATAAAACTTCTTGAAGGAATGAGAAGGAGAAGGGCGGAAGAGCACAGTGTAAAGGGCCGTGTGTGTATGCTTTGTGTACCTTGAAAAACAGCATCGAGAATGTGAACCTAAACTGTTATTGCAAAGACTGAACTGAGAAAGATGCTTTGACTTAACTTTCAGGTCATAGAAGAGGTCTTTTGCTAGAAGATAAGTAGCTCAAATATATGTGACAAAAGCAAGTTGGTAGGGACTGTAGGTGGGAGTATAAAATGTCACTGCTAAGAGGCACAAAGCATGGTGAGAAATGTTTCTACATGTGATAGAGAACCAAGTTATTTTCTATGGATTACATTTCAGTTTGAGGGAGGGGAAAAGTACTAACAGGTGATATTAGGAAGTCTAAAATGTGTAATGCCTCTTTACCATGGATTACAGCAAAACTTATTCTAGTAAATATCCTTGATCACCAGATACCACTATAAGAGCCCAACCTAGAACAGAAGTTTTGAACTATGATGTTTTCAAACAATCTCAGCCTTTCAAATATTACTCTCTGACAACAGGTTGAGGTGATCTTGGAATCAATAAAAACTAGTTAGCTTCTAAAAAAGAGGAAGCTTGTGTGACATACTTTCAAACTATTTGGACAAATTTGAAGTATTTTAAGAAAATACACATTTTGCATAATGCAAATAGGAAGTGAAAATAAGAAGAAAATAAACCACTAGGGTAGGTTTTGAGAAAGAATGGGTAAGTTCAAATTTGTTTTCTGTAGCAGACCAGTAGCCTTTGAGGATAAAGGAGCAGAAGAAAGGGATGTCTCACCCAAATATTAACACCCTGCAGCTTTTTAAAGCAGGAAGGCAAATAGTGATCTTGATAGAATTCAGGTGTACACCCTTCTACCTGGAAACAAGTCCTTAGAAGTCACAGTAATTCTGTGTAGAAACTAAGAGCTTAAACTTGGTAGGCTTTTATAGATGTGTGTATTATGAAATATGTTTGGAGAAGTCTGAAATAGGGTTTATAGAATTACTGGAATGTAAAAAAAAAAAGCAAATGTAACTGCAAAAACTTCAGGAAAATGATTGGTGGAAGTGGTTCTAGGAAAATAAGTGGGAGGAGAAGGGGAATTACTCAGGCTAACATAAAATCATAGAATAGTTTGGTTGAAAGGGATCCTAAAGGTCATCTCTTTCAAAACCTCCTGCCACAGGCGGGGGCACGTTCTGCTACACCAGATTCTCAAAACCCCATCTGGTCTATCATGTCTGTATAAATGCAATGATGTTCCCTTCTGGAGTTGATGCAGTTCAAGAAGTACAAGAATCATTGTTAGGGGTTGTGATCTTTGAATGAAAAATAAGAGCAGCTGATCTGACTTAATCTACTGGAGAAGAATGAGCAGAAACATGGCTGCCATCTTAGCAGAAGTTTTTCACATGCTGGAGGAGAATGAGGAGAATACCCTGAGGTTTATTGTCCAGTCCTCCTGGATAGCTAAATAGGTGTTAACTCCAGCCCAGGTGACTTTCAGAGTATTTAGTACTACACAGCAGTGACATCACTGAGTAACAGCTAAAGAATATGTTGGAATAATATAAATAGGCTAGACTAAAGTTCTTCACATATACTTGAGTAGTTGAATATTTCTTCCTGGGGGAAAGGGGGAACAGAGGAAGAAAGCAAGTTTCTTACTTTGCTCTTGTGACTTGACTATTTTCACATCCCTTTCAGACCGTATCTGTTGTAGGGGGTTTTTAAATGTTGCAAATTGGGTCATGATTATGTAACAATCAAGCTTAATTATGTTTCCATTATTGGGGAAATCTTTGCTGTCCTTTATGGATTGTCTTGTGGCCCTTAAGTAGGAAGAAGTTGGCAGCTGTGGCTGGGACAGTGCTAAGAGTGGGGTAACTTAGGATAGCTGTCGCTGCCTGGGAAGTCTCTACCTAGTACTTGGAGATTTGAGGGGTTAGGGAGGTTATTGGTGTATGCACTGAAAAGCCACATGAACATGAAGTGTGAATAGTATAGAAGTCCTGGCTTTGAGGGATTTGGCAGGGGTGAGGGAGAAAAGAGTCAGAAAATAGCTATGAATTCATTTGTTGGGGATTGTGGGTACGGTGCTGGCTCGGGTGATGGCAGTTAGAGCCTTGGAATTGTGGACTTGGGATTGAGGCAGTAAGATGGTTAGCATGGAGCTACTTCATATAATTGTGGTGACAGGCTGTGTGGGGCTTTAATAAAGTGCTGAAGATGTCTGGGTTGGTACTGAGGGAGGGTAATAGTGGAATATTAGAATGATAAGCTGTCTTGCCTTCCCTTCCTGCAGCTCTTTTTACCCTATCTCAATTAGTGAGAAAAGCAGCCTTGCACAGGAGCCAATCTGAAGTCTAAAATTCCAGTCTTAACAAGTAAATCACTCCTGATGGCCTTTCCGAACAGCAGATGAAGGGCTTTCTAGGTTATGAACTGTGAAAGTTTGTCTAACTTTGTTTTGACTTGGGTAGTACATTCAGACTTAATAAGTGATTGCAGTACAGCTGCATTCAGAACTTTTCTTTTGCACAACAGAATCTTCCTTAAAAAATGCTGACAAGTAAACACGCTTAATGTGAAGTTAAGATTTTTAGTTTGATTTGTCAGGCTGCGCTATTTCAGGTTTAGCCTGTTTGAATGTATTTTCCTTCTGACTCATAAACATGAGTGCTTGGCATGCAAAATAGGATGATATCAGAGCATAAGCAATATATGTCTACTGTAAGAAAGCCTATGCTTCTGCTTTAATTCTGAAGTTTTTGCAGGTGCTGAATACAAGATGCTTAAACCTGATTTTCTTTGAGGGGTTTGGATTAGAGATTATTTAGGTAAACTTGACACCCACCAATCTGAAGGGATTTGTGGCCCTGGAGGGATGCACCTACAAGTGTTGAGGGAGTTGGCAGATGTTACTGCTAAGCCACTCTCCATCTTTGAAAGGTCGTGGAGAATAGCAGAGCTGTGTGAGGAAAGCCAGTGTCCCTTCAGGAAAGGGCAAGGAAGAGGATCCAGGGAACTATAGGCTGGTCAGACTCACCTCCATCCCTTGAGAGATGATGGAGGAGCTCATCCTGCATTGTCATTTTTAAGCATGTGAAGTAAAAAAAGGTTATTGGTAGTAGTCAACATGGATTCACTGAGGGGAAGTAATGCTCAACTAGTCTGATAGTTTGCTGTGATGGAATGGCTGGCAGAGCAGATGAGGAGAGAGCAGTGGATGTTATCTGTCTTGACTTCAGCAAGGCTTTTGACTCTGTCTCCTGTAGCATCCTTGTAGCTCAGGAAGTGTGGGTGAGGTGAATGACAATGGACTGGGTTGAGAACTGAGTGAATGGCAGAGTTCAGAGGTTGTGATCACCGATGTAGTCTCTAGTTGGAGGCCTGTAGCTGGCAGTGTTCTCCAGCAGTCAGTACTGGGTTCAGTCCTGTTCTACTGGTTCATCAATGACCTGGGTTAGGGAGCAGAGTGCACCCTCAGCAAGTCTGATGGTACGAAAGTGAGAGATGTGGCTGATACACCAGAGACTGTGCTGCCATTCAGTTAAACCTGAAGAAGCTGTAGAGTTGGGTGGAGAGGAACCTAATGAAGTTCAAAGGCAAATGCAGGGTCCTGCACCTGGAGAGGAATAACTTCACACACCAGTGCAGGTTAGCATCTGACCTGCTGGAAAGTGGCTCTGTGGAGAAGGACCAGGGGGCCTTGGTGGGGAACAGGTGGTGCCTGAGCCAGCAGTGAGCCTTTGTGGCTAAGAAGGCCAACAGAATCCTGGGGTGTGTTAGAAAGAGCACTGCTAACACATGAATGGAGTTGATCTTGCTTCTGTGCTCTGCCTTGGTGAGGTCTCACCTAGAGTGCAGTGTCTAATTCTGGTCTCCCCTGTTCAAGGAAGACAAGGAACTACTGGAAAGGTCCAGTGGAGGGCTATGAAAGTGATGAGGTGACTGCAGCATCTCTCATGAGGAAAGGCTGAGACATCTGTGCCTGTTTAGTCTGGAGAAAAGATTACTTAACCAATGCATACAAATACTTCAGGGGTGATTGTCAAGAGATTGGAGCCAGACTCTTATTTCGGTGGTGCCCAGCACCAAGACAAGCAGCAGAGGACACAAACTGAATACAGGAAGTTCCACTGAATGAGAAGAAAAACCTCTTTGAGGGTGACAGAGCAGTAGAACAGGCTGCCCAGAGAGATAGTGGAGTCTGCTTTTCTGGAGATACTCAAAACATGACTGAACATATCCAGTGAAGCTGCTGTAGCAGTGAGGTTTGGGTGATCTCTGAAGGTCACTTCAGCCACAACCTTTCTGTGAGTCTGTGACAGACAGACTCACATTGCTGTATGTGTTGCAGAAGTAGTGCTGAATAAACTTCTGGAGATGAACATCAAACCAATTCCTCTGAGAGCCCTTGCTATCTGTCTGTGACAGTGTGATGCTTTCATCCATCAGGCACACCCAGGGCATCTTTAATCTTATTTTCCTGAACACTGGCTGTGCCGTTTACTGGTGAATGCTTGCCACTTGCAGCCTCCTCCAACTCTTAAAGACACAGGACTAACCTTCAATTTGGAGACTGTGCTGGCCATGCCAAATTTTAATGACAGTGTGAGTGAAAGGAAGAAGGTCTTAGTCTGAAGAAATTAGCGGTTCTGAGGTTACGGTATTTGGAAGACTCAAAGGATTTGCAAAAGATGCAGGTGGTAAGATTGACTTAAAGTTGATTAAGAAGGCTTCTTAAAGGCAGAGTGGCATTGAACAGCAGGAAGGGAACATGCTGTGAGAAGACTTTCTTCGCTTTCTCTTTTAGCCTTTAAAATGAATAGAGGGAGGTGGAAGCTCAGTTGTACCCTGGTCGCTGCTCAAATAGAAAAGCAAAGACTTGGGAAAAGAAACATGTAGAAAGATCTGACAAGTAGAACATTCTTGAGCAGCAGGAGAAAATGTACTCAGCTCTTCTGGATACTGAGGATGTGATGTATTCTGCAGCTCACCCACCAAGCAGTAACTGGGTAACTGTACATTCCTTACAACCCTCTGAGGTAATTGAGTTTAAAGAGATGGCTCAGCTAATTTAATGCCACTTACGGGAAAGGACAACCCCTTTTATTGCATCTTTGCCCAGCTGCTTGGTGTCTGATCATCTGACCCTTAAGTAAGCTCAGCTCACCAAACCGGCAGAATACTAAAACAAGAAAGTGTGTGTCAGATGCGTACTTTGTAATCTTGGCATTGATTTGGGGGAAAAAAAGAGATTGATGGACCGTACTTCTAAACAAGAGTAAGCTGTTAAGCTGGCTCTGCTGCTTTGTGAAACTCTTGCCCTTAGCAGAAATCCTGTTTTGGTACAAGCTAAGTCAGTCTTCACTTACAGCTGATGTGTGGTGTCTCATCAATAGCCTATTACTAAGCTAATATGAAGTTACCCAATTTAGGTTTGACTACTTGAAAATGACTACCCACAGATTTGAAGTAGTAAATGGTGTGACATAAAGGATGAAAATGTGCCTTTTTTTTTCCCAGTGAACTTTACTATATGAAAATAATTAATTCTTCTAATGTTAAGCAAAAGTCCATTTCACTTAGAATTCACCATAGTGTTACAGGTACTGAATAACCTATTTTTCCATATGTGTTATATACGAGAGTGTATCTCTGAACTCAGTGGGGCAAACGCATTTTACCTGTGGAGTAGTGTAGTGCAATACCTAATGGCAGTTGAAGATTGCATTTTCTAGTGTAAAACACAACCAGCTCTGAGGGAGATTTTGATGTATCATTGTACTCCTGAGTACTTGAGAAGGTGGCTGTGGCATAGGATCCAGCTGCAGCCATTTCAAAGGAGTTTTGTCTTGTATCTCTACCTTACATGTTTTCTCCTGTCACACCTGTCCCCTTTCCCCCACGTATTCCACATACTATATGTAAGTAGGGTTTGAGTCATTGTGTTGTGGTAACTTCAACTTACAGTTTTGGTTTCAAAGCATATGTAGTAAAAATGCCACTACTTTTCTGAATATTCAAAAAAGTTATGTATGTTATACATATATGTTTGATATGTACGGATTATGTGAAAATTCAAGTGACTGGCCTACTTCAGTTCAGTGCTTGGTGGCTTTTAAATACAGAGCATTGTTTTCTTAAAGTTACCAAATTTCTTGAGTTGATAAGCCAAGCGTGTGGTAAATACATGAATATGAGGTTAACATCCATCTGCATAGATCTTAACTGCACACAGCATTGTGTTTCTGGGTCAAATATGTGTTTGGAAGGACATGCTATTGGCCAGATCAGTAGTAGTTTTATAGATCACTTTTCCTTTTCTGTTAAATATCCTGTCAGAGGCTGCATAGGTATAATTTCATCCCTCAGTACCACAACTCTGCATTCCTGGAATGTTTTAGGATTAAGGAAATAGGAGCTGGTTTGATAACTTCTGAACTCAAATGCATTGCATGTTTAAATATGTTTTATTTCTGCTTTGTTGCCAGAAGAGGGAGCAGTGATCTAACTTACTTTTCAAAAAATGTTTACATCTGTTCTAGTAATAACATGTCTGAATTCAATGTTATGATGTTCTCTTCTATTTATTGTGGAGATGGTGTGGATGGGGTCACTGCAATGTCAAAATGGGCCTGATAAAAATTTTTGATTTTTTTTACCCTAAATTACCAGTTTTGTGCTTTGGAAGCTGCCATTGGATATTTCAACCTGATAGTAAGCTTGCTGAGAATCATCTGAGAATGTGATATTGCATGGGGTTTTTGTGTGTTTGACCTGGTTCTGTGGTGGGATGTTACTGGAACAATGGTTTTGTCACCTAGACCAAATTGGTCAGTTTTCAACAGTGCAAATACTTGTAAATTAAACACTGAAACTCCTTTTCCAAAGCTGTGAGGATGTGCTTCCTTATTTACATCAAGGATGACCTTATGACACTAAGAGGGGCTGAAGGGCTGTGGTTGAAATAGGAACACAGATAATCCATGGGGTAGATCTCAGCACTGATAGTGCTTGACTCCTGGAAGAGAGCATGGTTCTGATTGAAGACAGTTATTTTTAAGCCATGTTAGTGTGGATAAAACTGGCTAAAATTTGAGATTGCAACCACCACTTCCTTCCCTCTCAAAATGTAGTTTCTTTTTTTCTGTGTAAGGCTAAGGCATCTTCTTTTAATTGCTTGACTGTGGAAGTAATACACTTGTGTCCCATAATGTGATACCTGTTTAGCATGAGAAAGATAATCTGTAGCTGTAGTATATAGTTTAATAAAAAGTGCCTACATTAAAACCTGGAGTTTAGTATTGCTTAATGAGTAAAAGTAAATGTCTGAACCTTTCTTTTACTGCTGTGGCAGTTCATTGTAAGCTGTCTAAATTGAGTGGGCTGATTTTGGTTCGTATGTAGAAGCTGCTGTTCTATGTGGAGGTTTCCTGTACACAAAAATTTAATGTCTTTGTAGAACTGCTGTGTATTTGAAGACTGATTTACTCTCAATTATTTACATGTTGCATAGGTCTAAGAAAATCTACCAAGAAGCGCAGTGAATCACCACCTGCTGAGCTCCCCAGTTTACGGCGGAGCACACGGCAAAAGACCACGGGCTCCTGTGCTAGCACCAGGTAAAATTTAGGGAAATGAAACTTGATTATTACAGTGAGTTGGTGTTCATGTCATTTTCATGCATGAAAATTGGCTTTGTCTGTCTCTCTTGGCTGTTGTAAAAGTAGCTGTAGCTTTTCAGGCCTGCTGGATTACTGTGTACACTGATATCATGGATAGCACATAGAATTTGTCACCATCAGACTTCAAGTAAGTCCCTCAGCTGTGGAGGTGGAGGAAGAGAAACAAGCTTAAGTAATCCTGTCCTTAGAAAGGTGTTGAAGAAGACAGACAGTGGTGCTGAACTACTTATTAACATAGACAATAGTTCTGAACTAGTGTCTGTCATGAGTAGTGAAATAGATAATTGTTTTGAAAAATAAGACTGTGGTACCACACAGGAGTCAGTTTTAATAGGGTGCACTGTTCAGCTGACTCAGCTTGTCAGCAGTTTCATCTGAACTGCATCTAAGTACTTAATGTACTTCCTGGTGCAGAGGAGAAGTAGTCCTGAATTAGTAATTTTAAACAGCTGGTAGATTAAATGGGAGGGGAGAGTTAATGTATCCTGTGATGCAATAAGCTTTTGTAATTGCATATTTTGTGGAACTAGACATGGGAAGCCGTAACAAGCTTTATTTTTGTTCTTGTGGCTAGACTGGTTAGTACTTCTAGCACATCTCTTCTCCCTCTTCCACATCATTAAAAACCAGTACTGAAGTCTTGATTTCTTTGTCAAATGTGTATTTGAGTTTGACTGTTTACTTTGAAGGCATATGTATTTGTAGTGATGAAGACTGTAATGTTTAAAACTGCAAGTCTAAATAGGCTCATCCTCTCCAACTTGTTCTGACACTGAAAACAAAGTTGAATGTCAGAGTCCTCTTCTTGCTTTCAGCAGTTCAGAACTTCCTGCACAGATGACTATTCTGTCATCGGCCTTCTCAAATGTGTATATGATTTATAACTAACAGTCACTTTAAGCTTACTCATTTTTGCTGTTGTATTTTAGTAGACTGCCTGGTCTTAAAATATATAATGTAAGGACCTGTCTGTAATGCCTTAGTGTAAACAAATCACTGCCGTGGTGCAGGGCAGGAAGTGTACAGACGTGTTGGATAATTTCATGAAGATGGATTCTTCCACTAATTGCTCGTTTGTGCAATGCTGTGGCAGTGATGTACATAAACATTATGTAGTCTTTAATAGGCTTACATTAATAAATGTCTTATCTTAGTTCCTAAGATCTGAAACTTTGTTTTTTCAACCTTTAGTCGGCGAGGCTCTGGCCTGGGCAAAAGAGGAGCAGCTGAAGCTCGCCGACAGGAGAAGATGGCTGATCCTGACAACAACCAGGATGGAGTTAACTCTTCAGCTGCACGGACAGATGAGCCTCCCCAGGGAGCTGCAGGTAAAAAGGAGTTCCAGCTGAAGAGTTTTTATCATAGTTTGCTAGTATAAAATTCTTTGCATTTAAAAATAGTTAAATGGATTAAGTTCTGAAGAGAAATTATTTAAGCTGGTAAATAATGCTGAAATATTTTTGAGTGAGAGGGACCCTTACGTTTGATTATGATTTTTTGGCTATTTAGTACATGTTTCAATTATGGTTTTTTTGTACTATCTGAACTATATCCAGTAGTCCAGATGTTAGGTTTTAAGCTTCTGCTAATTTTAAAAAATGTAACTTCAGCTGATGCTACATAAATGCCAGCAGCTGAAAAGACATTGAACTGTTCAGAATACAGAAGGCATGCATTACCTATAAAAGCTCTGTTGAAACTACTCATAAATATTCAACAGATTTTCTGTGGGAATTGCAAGCATGTCTGTAGAGGAGAAATTTGTGACCAAGTTGAATACTGTTACTTGCACAGTTCTATTAGATGATAATTTTATCTGGTCCTAATTAATGAGTTCAAAGGAGCAGTGCAGTAATTATGCTGAATGGTAGAAAATATTAAACAGTCTATGCTTAGTGCTGGCTACATCAGTACAAAAAGAAATAATGGAAACTAAGTACAGCATAAAACTCAGTTAAGAAAAGTATACATTTATTAAGGATACAGGTAAATCTGTCTGAAATTTAATTTTATGGACTTGGCTATATTTTTTCATTTTCTTCTGTTGATAAAGCCATATTTTTCAGCTTTTGGAAAGTACTAGTCCTTTAGACTGGTCTGTTTTAAAATGGAAGTTTTACAGGAGTTTGCTGGTGGCAGTGTTAAATGCAGAGCGTGCTATTGATGACAGAGACTTTTTTTCATGTGAGATTTGTGACTTTAAAGATGCTGTAACTTGTATTGCTCTCTTGTTTCTTCAGCTTCTAGTTCTGTTGCTGGAGCTGTAGGTATGACAACTTCTGGAGAAAGTGAGTCAGATGATTCTGAGATGGGAAGACTACAAGGTATAAAAGTTGTTACTAATTTACCTTTTTGGTTGTTAGCAGCCTGTAAATAACCATATCTACCCAAATTCTGTAGGACATTCAAGTGGGAAGGCTGTATTTTGTTTCACTGTCTGTGAATGAGTTTTTGCTTATAGTAATTCTGAAGCAGGGATTTACAAGTCTTAATTCACAAAAGATGCAAGGATGTCTGGAGAGGGGTGGGATAGTGTCTTTATTCATTTAAATGGTGTGTAATACCCTACTACTGATGATTATCTAGGAGGAGGTGGTGGGGAGGGAACTGAGAACTCAGTCCTATAAAGTGTGTCAGCTCAAATATGAAAATACTCTTTGCAAGCATGTCTTAAGTTTAGAGGCCACGTTAGGCCTACTATACTCTGCCTGCTTCTGGATAACATTTTTTTTTTTTTTGTGCTTGTCATTGATACCCATGTTGCTGTAAGCTTTGACCAAAAAAACCTGAATGTTCTTAAAATGCTTGCTTTTGTGCTTGGGCTAAAGGAGTCTGGTCTCTTAAAATCAGAGTGTATGACAGGTATAAACTCAGTTTGCATGTTCTGCAACTGGTCTAATGATTTTACTACTACATTGCAGGGAGTCCTGAGATCATGATCTCCCTTGCAAATGACAGGTTTTTGTTAATCTGGATATTTAATGTGGAAGTGAGTGCTGTCAGTATCAGTTCACTTGCTTATAGTTCTCAGTAAGTATAGATATGCATTAGGAATATTGGGCTAAATTAGTTTTCACTGTTAATGATTATTTTATTGATCAGCAGTAGTCATGGTTGCTACAGTAAAAGTCAGAATCACACACTTAGTTTAGCTTAAGTAATAGTACTGTAAAGCACTGAAAATCAATCAAAAAAGAAACCCGCTAATACTTAAGAGTTCTTCCATCTGCTGCTCATCAGCAAATCAAGCTGTTGAACCTGTTTTTCAGTGTCATTTTTCTCAGAGTAGTAGTACCTGCAGGTCCTGAAAACATGAAGATAAGCTGAACCTATCCCATGTAGTTTGAGTTCAGATTTGAAATTACAGCCTGAGGTATCTGCTGTTCTGGCTCTAGGCTTATAACAGTTTAATAGATGAGATTACTTCTGTTAAATACACAGCTGTGGAAACTCAGCAGGTGACTTCGTAAAGGACCTTAATGCTCTGATACAAACAAAAATTAGTTACTTGTTCCTTTAAGGTCATATTTTTGGTGTTTTTTCAAAATCAAGGTAGCTGCAGTCATCTAATCCTAACTCTTAAAGTATCAAAATTCTAGTAGTCTTAAATGATAACATCACAGAACTTAAGCTTTTAAAATTTACCTAGAAGCTTTGACAATGGCTGTTATCCTCTGTTTGCTTTTAGCTCTATTAGAGGCTAGGGGTCTTCCTCCTCACCTGTTTGGCCCTCTTGGTCCTCGGATGTCGCAGCTCTTCCACAGGACAATTGGAAGTGGAGCTAGTAAGCAAAGTTTGTCTAATTTGACTTAATTCTTTCCACTTCCAGACTAGTAGAATTCAGCCAGTAGTAAATCTAATATTTGTACTAGCTTCGTTAGTTTAATTTAGCATTTTATGTGTTGGAGACTTGTATGTCATGATAGTGCTGGACCACTTGTCAACAATTTTGTTTGTCTTCCTTTAAGGAAGAAGAATTTGCATTAGCTGTATTTCTCTGCTTTTCTTTTTTGGGGCATCTTAATGTTCCCTTTGAGGTGGGGAGAAGGGAGGGTTCTTGCCTTTTCACCCCTTCCTTATCTTTTTCTTTTGCATGATGGGCTGCTTAACAAAAGACCTCTCCAACCCCCTTGGGTTTTTTGCTAGCTTTAAACAAATGCTTAAGCTAGCTTTAAAATAATTAGTAGATGTCAGTTCTAAGTTATGTTGATTTTAGTTTCAAGACTGTCATAGATTTCAGACAGAATTAACTTCCTTCAGAGATTGTGTCAGTGAGAGCGTGGGTCCTTAGACCTGTAGCCCACCAGGTCTGCGCTGTGCAGCTGGATGAGATGTGCACCTTCCAGTCCATGTCTGGCTTCCCAGGAGAGCCAGAGGCAGCCTGTTACACTGCATGCCAAGAAGAGGATGGGGTCTCATGGGTGCTCCATGTGCTGTATTATCTGGGGGGTGTTGCAAAGTCCTTTGCTGCACAAAGGTGGGATGGTTTGGGTTCTGGCACCTGCTGTAGGTTGGCAAGATGGCTGTGCTGAGCAGTGTGACGGACTCCCTGTGCTGACCAGTCTGCACTGGAAAGGCAGCCAAGAGTGAGATTTTGTCTCCCTTCCCTATTCTCACTTTTTATGACAGGGAAAGGAAATGAAACTACAAATACAGAGGAAAACAAACTGTCTCTGGTCTTCCACTCTGGCGGAAGTATAGCATAACAGTTCCCTTGAACACTTCCTAATACCTTTTTTCCTAAATTTTTTTCTGGATATCTAGGTTCTAAAGCTCAGCAGCTTTTACAAGGTCTCCAAGCCTCTGATGAAAGTCAGCAGCTCCAGGCAGTGATTGAGATGTGCCAGCTGTTGGTTATGGGAAATGAAGAAACATTGGGAGGATTTCCAGTCAAGAGTGTTGTACCAGCTTTGGTAAAGATTTAATCTCGGATTTCTATTGGAGGATATAATAGTTCACTCAATGTCATGCTTAAATCATCATTATTTATATTGTCTTACTTCTAAGTGTGTGTATATGTATCTATCTTACTTGGTGTTGAGAGGATGTTTTGCTAAATTTTGATAGTCCTATTAATTTTTTAATAGCTCAGGAAAAGGCAGTGGTTCTTTTGAAATTCTTACTAACATTCAAAATCCTGAGTCAAAAGCTACAGTAGTGATTTTTACCCTTATGATGATATCTAGATACATTTTTCTAAACAATCAATACTTTTTTTTAAACAGATAACACTGCTGCAGATGGAGCACAACTTTGACATTGTAAGTAATTTGTAATGTTTAAGAAGCTTTTTAAGTATTTGATTTTAAGTTCAGGTAACATTTTTTATATCTGTATATTTAATAGATGAATCATGCATGCCGGGCCTTAACATACATGATGGAAGCACTTCCCAGATCATCTGCTGTAGTAGTAGATGCAATTCCTGTCTTCTTGGAAAAGGTAAAATGAAATCAAAACAGCATGAGGGGATTTTATCTTTTGTTTTAACTTTAGGAAATGGCATTAAGATGGTGGCTTCTTTTCATGGCTTACAAGATAATATAAAATGCGTGAGAAGCTTCTAAAGCCAGGCCTAATCTTTGCTCCCACCCTTATTGAAAAGTGCTCTCTCCCTCACTGAGAACTTTGTTGGACTGGCATTGCAAAGATACAAAATGTGTAATTATATGAGCTGTTGCCTCTTGGAGTAGCTCCATGGCTGAGGTAGCCTTACACAGGCAGGCTTGGTCAGAGCTGGCTTTGTTAGCATATGTGTCTTAGTAGAGGCTGTATATCTGAGAGTTAATCAAGATGATTATTTTTGCAGATCAGTTTATCAATTGATGTACAAGCTTTTTTGTTTTCTTGTAGCTGCAAGTTATCCAGTGCATTGATGTGGCAGAGCAGGCGCTTACAGCCCTGGAGATGCTGTCACGCAGGCACAGTAAAGCCATTCTGCAGGCAGTAAGTAAAACCAAAAAAAGCTAGCCCCTGCTAGCTCTACATCTTGGTGATCTTCAGTGAAGATGAAATAAAAAAACAACTTTCTGTGACTTCAGCAGTACTGAGAGTGAAAATGTTTGTTTGTTTTGTTATAGGGTGGGTTGGCAGACTGCTTGCTGTATCTGGAGTTCTTCAGTATAAATGCACAAAGGAATGCACTAGCTATCGCTGCCAACTGCTGCCAGAGTATAACACCTGATGAGTTTCACTTTGTGGCAGACTCTTTGCCACTGCTAACACAAAGGTTAACACATCAGGTAAGAAGCTATTAAAAAATGGAACATTTTGATTTTGATCTGAAAGCAGTTTAAAGATGTCTCCAGGTACCTGGTTCTTTGCTGTGTATTATTTGCCTTTGCAAGATGATAATTGACTTTTAAGTTTCTATACTGTCAAGTTGTGATATACCAGTGTACATATGAACCTCCAGTGGTTCTGTAAATAAGATGTTTTATAAAACAAGACAAATAGGGTTCTTTAACTCAAAGCATGAGTACTGGTTTTGTAGTCATTGTAAGAACAAGGACATCAGTAAGAGGAAGTCAGTAGCATTACTGGTTTTATTTTTTCTTAACAGATGGGTTGCAAGGTTCTCTCCCACTTTAAATTCAGAACACCCTCAGTTTTGATTTTTGTGGGTTTTTTGTGCTTTAACTTTTTTGGGGGGGTTTATGGCATTTTTACAAAGTTCCTGCTTTTATACAATAGTTTGAAGTGATGAATCTGAAATCAAGGGGATCCTAAGGGCTGCATATCCTGCAGTGCTGCTGTGTTCATAATTGAGCACTTACAATGACTGGTGTGCCAAAAGAGATTTTTGGTGAGCTGCTTGGTTGGCATATCCCTGTTAAAAAGACGAAAAAGGAGAAATATTTTGTTTGTTAACAAATGCAACTAACTGGAAGCTTCCAGGTAATGGTTTTGTGTATTCTTGTGCTATTCTTAATTTTGCCTACATCGTCTTGCTGAAAGACTACTTGAATCTTGAGGCAGCTTCTAAGAAGCCAAATGACAGCTTTAGATTGTACTCTAGAAACAGGAAGCACCATTCTCACCAGTAGTAGGGACAAGTACTGATCCTGATCTCTGAAGAGAAGCTACAACCCACCAAAGTAAGATTTCAAGAAATTTTGAAGTGGAAATTTTTTGAAAAAGAATCTTGAGTTAGCTCTTAACAGAATAATTCTGGTTGGAAGAGATTCTGTTACCTAGTCCTTGCTCCCCTGTAAGGTGAGCTGAGCAGATTGCCCAGGAGCACATCCAGATTATTTTTCTTTTCTGTTTTTAAGTATCTCCAAGGATGGAGACTTAATCTTTTAGGCTAACCTCTTCCAGTGCTCAGCCACTTTTACAGTTAGTATTTTATTAGGTTCAGGTGAATGGTTTTTAGCATTTTGAACTTCTAACAAGAGCTATTTTCAAGGCAGTCTTTACTTGTGTCTTTAGATTTGCTGTGTTCTCTGTGCTGCATTATAATCAAAATCAGGCTTCATGTAGTCTATAGAACAGTAGCCTTCACTCCTGCTTATTACCTATAACTCATGTTACTTTGGCTTTGTAGCTCTTTTCCCTATTATTTCCTCCTTGCAGAATCCAAAAAGAATAATAGAGATCAATTTATTCATCTCTAAAGGTCCCTAAAAGTATGTGTTGCAAGGGGAGGTGTTTCCCAGGAAATGTGTAGGAAGCACAGTGTATCAGGAGGTCAGTTTAGACTCTTAGTGAATTTAAAAGTCAGAGCTGTTAATGTTCTGTAAAACATGATTAGACTGGCCCTTTTGGAGAAATTCTATGAATGCCTCAAAATGATAGGATGTTCTAATGCAAGTTAAAATACTTCAATTTAAACCAAACTTTTTTATAACAGGACAAAAAGTCTGTTGAAAGCACTTGTCTGTGTTTTGCGCGGCTAGTGGACAACTTCCAGCATGAAGAGGTAAGAGTGTAGATGGGGTTGTGTTTCTGCTTTCTTCTCCACCCACCTTGTTTCTCTTGAGGTCTCACCTTTCAAGGACTAATGCTTTCCATTTTATTGTTCCCTCCTGAAGAACTTGCTGCAGCAGGTTGCTTCCAAAGACTTGTTAACAAATATCCAGCAGCTCTTGGTGGTGACACCTCCTATCCTGAGCTCAGGAATGTTCATCATGGTGGTGCGCATGTTCTCCCTGATGTGCTCCAACTGCCCCACACTTGCAGTCCAGCTTATGAAGCAAAGTGAGTTCTTACTCTTCCATGTTCTAGGGGGCCTGTTCATGTTAATGTGTTAATGCCTGCAGTTAGCGTGGACCTCTGTGCACTTCATTGTAAAAATATTCTGTTCTTTTAATTTTTCTCTTTTACTGTGTTTCTCCTGGGATAAAAAGTTCAGTTAAACTTGTTGAAAGCTTTTATCCAGAGAGGTTTTTATCCTTTTTTTCTAGTTCTAGCTGTTGTCACTGCAGTGCTCACTTAATTTTGAGTCTGTATTGACTACACAAACTATTTTCATTTCAACACAAGCTGAATAATTATTTTCTTAGTTTTTACCTTGTTGGGGAACCATGTGCTTTTAAGTACTTCTTCTAGGGGAAAACATTAACAAAAGTAACTGCTGTAGAGCTGTTGTAGTTTTCACCTGTTTTCTTTGTTCCATCTCACAAATTTTGACTGACCACTTCAACAGCCCTTTCTTTCCCTGTTTTCTTCCATGTCTTGTATATTGAGTAGTATTTCTCCCCTAGTAGTCCCTTAGAGGAGGAAAACATAAACCCAAAAAAGCCACAAATCCCAGACCTGAGAAGAAACACATTTTTTAGCCTTCAAAGAAACACTTTATCCTATAGTCCACTCCTTTTGCTTTGGGCAGTAACTATCTCTTCTGTGCAGTGTCCAACAGAAAATGGAATCCGTATCTGATACGGGCAGTCTCATGAATAATAATTTTTATAGATATTGCAGAAACACTTCACTTCCTCCTTTGTGGAGCCTCAAATGGAAGTTGTCAAGAACAAATTGACCTTGTTCCACGAAGTCCTCAAGAACTTTATGAACTTACTTCTCTTATCTGGTAAGTCTCGCAGTCTTAGGTTTTGGGCATGGTTGGTATGTTAAAATCCTTAACTCTGCTGAAATAAGGCAAACAGTTTTCAGTTTAGATGGGCTTGATTGTATACTTCTAGTAAAATACTGTTTTAATGTTCTTTACAGTGAACTGATGCCTTGCCTGCCAAAAGAGGGAATCTTTGCTGTTGATACTATGCTAAAGAAAGGAAATGCACAAAATACAGATGGTGCAATATGGCAATGGCGAGATGACAGGGGTCTCTGGCATCCCTATAACAGGATTGATAGTCGAATAATAGAGGTAGTAATTCCACACATTTGTGTGGTGATGTTTTTCAAATCTGCGTGCGGTTGTATAGGGAATTAAGTGCTTTCTCTGTCTTTAAAAATAACACTCTTGATCTTTCTGAGTCAGAAATACAAGTTTCCTCAAACATCCTGCTGTAATATTGCACTGATTTGGTGTTCAGCCATACCAAATCACTTAATTGCTGTTCTTACTTGCATTTCTGTCACTGTTTTTCCTACTGTGTTACCCCTCTCCTCACCTTTCATATAGTTTTCTGTTTGTTAGGGATTTCTTAACTTTAAACTCTTCCTTGATTTTAGGCAGCTCATCAGGTTGGTGAGGATGAGATAAGCCTGTCTACGCTTGGGCGTGTCTATACTATTGATTTTAACTCTATGCAGCAAATAAATGAGGATACTGGAACAGCTCGTGCCATTCAGCGAAAACCAAACCCTTTAGCCAATACAAACACTAGTAAGTACAGCTCAGGAAACACCTGGACTCTCTAGCTGTGGCTAATTTATGCTGTGTTGTACAGCAGTTTACTGCTTAACTTAAAAATTTCTTACGGCCTCTGTGAAACATCAAACTGTTTTGATTTACATGAATGAAGAAAGCTTCATGACAAAACTCATATTGTTGACATGTGTGCTTTTTAACATGTAGATTCCTCCTGGGACCTGAAAATGTATCAAACTGGGGGGGAGCTGGGGGTGGTCTTGGGTTGGGATTTCTGAAATAGTTCTTTTCACACAGCTCTTCTATTTAATGAAGACTTAGAGCTTTGTACTATTATACAGAAATTTGTAAGAAAACTGAAGAAAAAATTATTAAAATCCTTGAAAGAGGAGGTTTTGTACCTACTTAGTGACTTTGACTTCTGGCTCTTGAATTTTATCTTTTCAATTTGAGAGTTGAATTAAATCAGTTTTAACAAAAGAAAATAATCATCAGAGGAGAAATGCAAAGATCTGTCCAGTGATTTGTTGCACACTTTCTCACAGGTGGACATTCAGAATTGAAGAAGGATGATGCTCGAGCACAATTAATGAAAGAGGACCCAGAACTGGCAAAATCCTTTATCAAAACACTGTTTGGCGTTCTTTATGAAGTATATAGTTCTTCAGCTGGACCTGCTGTTAGACACAAGTGCCTTAGAGCAATTCTTAGGATAATTTATTTTGCTGATGCTGAACTTCTGAAGGATGTACTGAAAAACCATGCTGTTTCAAGGTGGGTTCATTAACAGCTGCAGATGAAATTAAATGTGAGCTTACAGCTCAACCTTATGATTACTATTTTTGAGTCATCTTTTTCAGGGGAAAATGATACTTTTAAAGTATTACTTATTTTCCAAAAGCTGAGGCTGCCAGCTCTGCAGGAATTTTTTTTGCATCCTAGATTTTGCAGTAGTTGCCAATGCTAAACATTCTTACTAGAAACTTAGGCAGCCTCTGGCTGTGTGCACTAGGAGTGTCTAATGTTACCCTTTATTAGTTTTTTGATTTCCAAAACTTGCCTGTGAAATTCTGAGGGCAAGATAACTTTTGAGGTAATACAGTGTGAACAATAACAGACACTAAATAGCATTCAACTGGTAAGTTTTAGTCATGAAACCTCTCCTACCTGTTACACACAAAGTTGGGGATCTGAGGATGCTACTGGAAAATAAACCAAACAGTTCTTCCAAGACAGTACTGAGTTCCAGAACACCCTATTTATAAAAGTCTATCTCCTTTATGCCATGTTAAAACTTGGTAAAAGTGATATGAGTAGGAAGAGAACCGTTCCAGTCCTTTTATTGATAGTTTTTATAAAAGCACTATGAAATTTGTTTGCTTTCAGTCTCCAGTGCTGTGTATGCAAGATGAACTGACTTGATTTAAAAAGAAAAACCCAGCCAAAAAAACCCACAAAGCTAATTCTAATAAATTATCTGTTTTAGTCATATTGCCTCCATGCTGTCGAGTCAAGACCTTAAGATAGTAGTTGGAGCCCTGCAGATGGCAGAGATTTTAATGCAAAAGTTACCTGACATTTTTAGTGTTTACTTCAGAAGAGAAGGTAAATCGTGGTTTCTTTTTTTTTCTCTTCACTTCTTTATGTAGTATTTTAAAAACGTGTGTCCACTCTCCCAAGCTGTAAAAACTGAATATTGTTCTTGAATAGTAAAGGCAAATCTGTGCAAGCTGTTCTCGTATTACTAGGGAGGAGCTAACCCAGACTCTGGAGGAAATGAGCTTGTGTTTTCAGAATCTGAAGCAAGTTTGTACAGGCTTACTAGATACTAGTGAACTCACTTAGGCTGAAGATGGCTCACTGAAATTACATGGGAAGTTGTAGTGGAGAAAACTGATGAATCTTTGGCAGGAAGTCTTTGTACTAGTCTTTCTCCTTGGGGTTTCTTTAGCTACTGTTCATACTGTTCTAATTTTTTATTTTTAAACTATGTAGATTAACTTCTTGAAGAAAAGATTGAACTGCTTTTAAAGCTTAGTATTGATGGGTGGTGTGAGCAAATACTGCCATATTTCTATCAAAGCAGAGGTTCAAATAACATTCAGTTTGACGTTTTTAAACACCCTTGTTCCTGCCACCACATCCCTACCACCTCCTCCTCCCCCTACCCCAGACCAGCCCACCAAACAAAGATCTCTTCTGTCTCAAAGGGGTGATGCACCAAGTAAAAAACTTGGCAGAGTCAGAGGCTTTGCTAACAAGCCCCCCAAAAGTATGCACTAATGGATCAGGAACGCTGGGAACCACTACCACCATAAATACTGGGACAGCCACCGTTGCCAGCAACGCAGCTGCAGATCTGGGCTCTCCCAGCTTACAGCACAGCCGGGAGGATTCCTTGGATCTGAGCCCACAGGGGTAAGTGCAATTCCTGAAAAGTAATCTGTTCATTCTGGCTTTGGAGCTTTCATGTGGGATTTTGGGTTTTTTAAATCTTTTTTAAAAAAGGGTCTAGAGTGACATGGGCTGCCCACGTACTCATCTGTATTTCACTGTGGTATTTTCCTATTAAGAACTAAATTGGAGTGATGTTGAATTTTTTAATGGGTAGTTTTGATTAATTTTATATTAAATATTTAAAAAAGGAAAAAAAGCAATGATCATAATTACATTAAATAATTTTTTGTTTTGAGAGAATGTCAAGAGCAACAGTTTGTAGTCTCATCTAACTGTTGAGGGCAGTGATTCTTTCAGAGCTGTGGGGCATAGTTCCTTTCTGCTGGAGGCTGGACAAAAAAAAAATAAATTATCCTTACATTTTGTTGGAAGAGAATCATTTTGAACACTTGTAGAATTAAAATACAGTGTAGGAATAAATTACTAGTTTGTTCTTATTTTAAAGGTCAGATATTTGTCACTTTAAACAAGAATTGAAATATGTGAACTTGTGAAGTGTAGTGATGGATGAGTAGAAATGTCATAAATTGTTGAAGTGTTTCCTGGGCTTTCACAGGGGAGGCATGTCAAATATCCAATGTTGGTTGGTACTTATTCAGTAGAGATTTGTGGAATTTTGTTTTCATTTTAAGTGTATTCAAACAAATGGACAAACAAATGCTTACACAACTAAAGCACAAAATGAGAAACCTCTGTTTAGCGTCGCTTCTGGCTGTATTTGGCTGCTTATTATAGAAAGATGACAACCAGCAAAACCCTTTCTGCTTGTCCTGTCAATTCGAGTTGAGGCCCCTGCTCCTAGAGCAGGGAATATCCTTGTTGTGGGATGGAAGTTGTTCTTTAATTCTGAAAGAAGTAGTTGGCAGATACATCTTAAACTGAGGGAGGGGTGTGTGCATGAATATATATTCGTGGGTGGAAATAAGTAACCCTATTTTTAAATTTGGACAGACGACTGAGTGATGTTCTAAAGAGAAAAAGACTGCCAAAACGAGGGCCAAGGAGACCAAAATACTCCCCTCCAAGAGATGATGACAAAGTAGACAATCAAGGTAAAAAATTCTTAGAGTATGATACTTCTATCTCCTTTTAAAGTAAGCTTATAAACTGCAGAAAGGGCTAGCTGCAATAAACCTGTTGATTCTCTTAAATTTTGTCTTTATTTCCTTCAGCTAAAAGCCCTACAACTACTCAGTCTCCTAAATCTTCTTTCTTGGCAAGTTTAAATCCTAAAACATGGGGAAGATTAAGCACACAGTCCAACAGTAATAATATTGAACCAGCACGAACAGCAGGAGTAAGTGGTCTTGCAAGGGCTGCTTCCAAGGATACCATTTCCAATAACAGGTACCCACAAAAAAAATCACAATACTTGTAACATGACGTGGACTATGATCAGGGGATTAGATAGCAGCTAGAAAGAAGTTAGAGCTTAACCACAGTTTTAAAAAATCTGGAAAAAGAATCAAGAAATTAAGGTAGAGAAAATAACGTCTGAGTAGTTTAAAGTTTAATTGTGGGGAAAAATTGGAGAACTGAGAAAAACAACGCAAGAAGCAATCTGTAGAGAAAAGTACTTGACCGTGTTGGAGTAAAAGCAAAAGGTTTTCTGTTTAACATGGAGAGAATTATACTCAGGCTGTATTTACTTGTAATATTGATGTATGCAAATGCTAAGTGTGGCTAAATGCCTTCTGTGTGCTTCTTTACAGAGAAAAAATTAAGGGCTGGATTAAGGAGCAAGCCCATAAATTTGTAGAACATTACTTTAGTTCTGAAAACATGGATGGAAGCAATCCTGCACTAAATGTATTACAGAGACTTTGCACTGCAACTGAACAACTCAACCTCCAGGTTAGAAGTGGCAAACTTACTTAGAGTTGTGGGGAGTCGTTTCTTGCTTGGCTTATGAGTCATTATGACTTGGAGTCATTTTTTAGAATGAGTGTGTAAGCTCTGACATACACCACTTATCATAAAAGACAAGTCCTAGCAGTGTGTCATTTGCATAGCATTTTATTTCAAATTCAAGGGTTCTTCAGTTAAGTGTCAGGGATCAACTTTATTCTTAAAGAACCATTTGTAGTAAGAACTTTGAGACTGGGGGGAGAATGAGAGGGAAGCAGCATTTTGTTAAAATGACAGAAGAAATACAGATTGGGGAAAATGCAGTAGCATGTCAAGCTTTTCAAGACAGTTGTGGTCCTCGATAGGTGGTCCAACATGTAACTTCTATACCAGCACAAGAGCTGAGCTGTGTTCTGTGCTTTGATCTGATGGAACTTCCCCTCCTCCTCTCCCCCATACAGACATCACGTGAAACATACACCAGTCTGAGTTGTTGGGGTTTTGTTTGGTGTTTTTTGAAACAGAAAGCACCCCTGCTTGGAGCTTCTTTACCTTACATACGACAGAAATGGGACCTTGTATTTCTCTGAGAGTAGAGAAAATGTAGATGTTGACTGTAATGTCTCCCCTTGAACAGAGAGACATACTTACCAGATTATTTGCCCTGCATTGCTGCTTGTATTGAGTTGCTATACATTCCAGACTTCCCTTTTTTTCCCCCTCCCTTTAGAGCTGTTCCATCCAGTAGAAGGAAAACTAGCATTTCTTAAGCCCTTAATACCTGGGTAGTAAAACACTCTCTTTTCATTTTTCAGGTGGATGGTGGAACAGAGTGCCTTGTAGAAATCCGTAGCATTGTCTCGGAGTCTGACGTCTCCTCATTTGAAATCCAGCATAGTGGGTTTGTTAAACAACTGCTGCTCTATTTGACATCTAAAAGTGAAAAAGATGCTGTTAGCAGGGATATCAGATTGAAAAGATTTCTTCATGTATTTTTTTCTTCTCCAGTAAGTTTTTTTTTGTTTATTTTTTTGCCATTCTTAGTTGTCTTTCTCTCAAATTTTCTTTCTCAGAAAACCATTTGGGAGGTTCTGTGTTCACCTTATCTTAGAGTGTTTTGTCTAAGTTGCATAACACTGCAGCTTTCACATTGTTCGATGTCTTTATAGGTCATGAACTTTTTTGAATACCCTGAAATTACAGAAAGTTCCACACAGCAGTGGAAAAGAAAGCCAAAATGGGCAATTGTATGAGTCTTGAGCAACATAAAAGTTGTTTCTGTCTTTTAAGGGGATGGTATGGAAAGAGTTTGGATAGTAGTAGTATCACTTAAGACTAAATGCTGCAAGAAACTAGTGTTCTGTTTTTAAAGGAAGAAATTTGAAGTGGAAGAGAGGAAAGCAGATAATGAAAATTTCCAAAATGCTTGTTGTTCGTGGTTCACGGTGAATGCTTAAAATCTGTTGGGCTATTCAGTTGAAATCAGGAGAGAAAAGTACATTTTTTGAAACAGGTCTTTCATAAGCTTGTGTCATTTACCCATCCTGATACTGCTTCTGCTTTCAGTGAGAGCAGGGATTCTTAATTTATGATATAAATTGTTTAGGATGGATTAGTTCAAGCAGGTAACTAAAGAGTGGCCTGTATTTCAGCTTCCTGGAGAAGAGCCCCTTGGAAGATTAGAGCCATTAGAAAATGCACCTTTGTTGGCATTAGTCCATAAAATGAACAACTGCCTCAGTCAGATGGAACAGTTTCCTGTTAAAGTGCATGACTTCCCTAGTGGAAATGGAACAGGGAGCAGGTAAGGATTAATGCTCAGGTAACAGTTTTGTTGGAAGCTTGTGTTTTATAAAACTTTTGTTTCAAACAACACTAAAAGGACAAGTACAATTACAAGAGAAGGTAATGGAAACTTTTGACCTTGTTTAAGACAAAAGCAGTGACACAGCTGGGTTGTTTTTAGTCAGTGGAAGATGGAATGTTTTACTAAATGTTTGCTTACCGTCTTGAAACTTGTCTCACTTAAATTGGGGGTGATAAACTTCAAATGCAGTCTCTAAATTTACCCTTTAAAAATCCAAATGTCTTCCTTATCCCCGTGTAACAAACGTAAAGAAACAATCTATTGCTTGGACACTGTTTTTTAGCAGAGTAATTAAATTGCAGGGAGGGTATTACAGTGCTCAACTTGTTATTGATGTAAGTTCTGTTCTCTAGGATGATTGTGGATTAAGTGATAAGTCTTGGCTGTCAATAGAGTTTAAAATAGCTGTAGACCTGCCCTGAGTCTTAAGATACAGAATAAATTTGGAATCCAGCTTGGTAGTTGTGTTTTAAAGAACAAATCTGAGTGACTAAAGACTTGTTTCTACAATTTCTTTTCTATACTTCAGTAAATCAACACTCGTTTTTGTTAGTTATGTAACAGTGAATATGTTTCACTACAGTTGTGTGTAAGTTTTGAAAGTATTTTTTTGGTGCTGGCTAAAAGCTCTGCATGAGAGGAGGAGCATTGAAAATGAATTTTGGAAAACTCTTAAAGTTAGATATGGCAAAGGTCTTCTACCTCAGGTAGTAAGGTAGTGTGGAGAGGGTTTTTTTCATTCATGGTGACACAACATCCATTTAACTTGATGTATTGGAGCCTTACACTATAGTATTAATCTAACATTAAAATTCAATATTTGTTTGTTGTGAAACTTAAAATCAGTGGAAATTAATGCAGTACACAGATTTCTTTTTAGAAGAAATCAGTGTCTCTGTACTGGCTTTTGCAAATAGTATGTGCTCTCTAATCTTAGATTGCTTCCTTAAGTATGTTATTTTTGTAAAAAGTGGGATAACTACCAAAATTAAAAACTGCTAGTCATAGAAGCAAAATCCTGCTGTTCTTTTTGATAGGAAATGAAACATGGGAAGGCAGAGTGCTGTAGCATTGTTTGACTACAAGTTTTGCTGTGGATTATGTCAATGAGGATTTTGAAGCATTAAGTTTTGGTAGTCTTTTACTAGCACCTGGAAATAGAAGCATCCCATGATAAGAGGCTTGTTGTATAAAACCAGCTAGCTTGAGTATTGATAGTTTGGTGAGGTGGAATGTACATATAAATATAAACTATTCTTGGCAAGAAAAAATACAGAGGAGCTTTCAGACTTTCTCTTTAGGTCTTTATTGAAAAAAATACCAAACATATAAATGAATACTTGAATTTTCCATGCCCATTTCTGATCCTTGTTGCACTGCACTAAACACAACCCTAAATCTCCTGTGTCATCAGCTGACCACTGACCTACTTCAGATTTCAAAGGTGGTCAATATAGGCCAATATACCATATACAATATAGTATATTGTAGTCAGACCTCAGGCTGGGCTTTTTCACAATTCATGTAGCTTCCGGATTTTGTTCAACTTGGATTCTGATGTTCTGGTAGAAGAAAACTTTTACTCTATTTATCCAAACCATAGGAGCTTACTTTTAGAGAAGTAGTCTCACAAATAATACTCTGAACAAGTAAAATTGTAAATGCATGTATAAGCCTATTTTACTGCATTTTAATGCAATTATGGTTATTAGATTCTTTGTGTAGCAACTTTTTTCACAAATTATTTTGAGTTTTTCTCTTAACAGAGGATCTCAAGCTTTAAAATTCTTCAATACACATCAACTAAAATGCCAACTGCAAAGACATCCAGACTGTGCTAATGTGAAACAGTGGAAAGGTGGACCTGTGAAGATTGATCCTCTGGCTTTGGTACAAGCCATTGAAAGATACCTTGTCGTTAGAGGTATTTATATATTATACAGTCACTTGTGTTTTCTTTTTTTGAATAGTTCTGCTGTCAGTGTAGAGTCTGTAAAAACCTGTGAGGATTATGCTGAAGACAAATAGAAGGTACCTGTGAAGATGCCTTGCTCACAAGGGGGGAGATTAAAGTTGTAGAAAACCTTCTTTTTCTGGGACAAACTGTTTCCTGTGGTAAACACTTCAGTCAAATTCTAACAGAAGTGTTACTGCTTTACTGTCACACTGGCTGTAACTTGGCAGTTTTGATGCCAGGTGTTGATATTGAAATTTGTTCTAGCAGTTCTGAATCTTACTGTTTCTAACTGATACGTTTCGGAACTGTTTTAAAGTTTTAGAAGTTGTAACAGAGTACCAAAGCATTGTTACCTTTCACAAAAAAAAGCAAGTGAGGATCTCTTTCTTCTCTCTTGTCTCAGGCTATGGAAGAGTTAGAGAAGATGATGAAGACAGTGATGATGATGGGTCAGATGAAGAAATAGATGAATCTTTGGTAAGCTGTTGCTCTGGGAATATGGAGAGGGTGCAGTGTGTGGAGGGCTTTAAAGAAAAGCTATGCAACAAGTTTCCTGACTTGTATGGGTTTGTTTGTTTTTTTGCTTTTTTGTTCAGGCTGCTCAATTCTTAAATTCAGGGAATGTGAGACATAGGTTGCAGTTTTACATTGGAGATCACTTGCTGCCATACAATATGACTGTGTACCAGGCAGTCAGGCAGTACAGTTTACAAGCTGAGGAAGAGAGGGAGTCTACAGATGATGAAAGCAACCCACTGGGAAGAGCTGGGATTTGGACAAAAACGCACACCATTTGGTAAGTTGCCTCGATAAATCCAGGAATAACTTCTCCAGTTTACTAAATGTATATATATCAAGAAATTTGGAATATAGCTGTCTTCTTTTTTTATCCTTTCGAAAACTATGGAGCCTTGAATTTCCTGATGTGCATGAGATACTTAAAACTTAGTAAGAATTCATTGCTAGCTCCTGATGTTCTTTCTAGCTCCTGAGTAAAGCTGGTGAGCAATAAATGGGAGTTTTAAATTGCATCTTCTAGATGGGGAGAAACCATTCTTAGTGTTAGGTAACTAACCACAAGCTGTAGAGAATATGCAGTATGCAACTAATGGTCAACTTCATCCTAATTTTCCCAGTTGATTGCTGTGAAAGTGAACGTGTTCTTTGGCCATACTTTGCAAGGAACATTGACACATGACTATGCTGAGCATCTTAATGTTCAGCAGTCTTTCTTTTTAACATTTAAATGTGCTAAAGAAAAAAGCAAGCAAATAAAAATCCATAAAACAACAATCAAAAAACGCCAAAACCTAACCTAACTCTAACCTCAATCACTTTGGGGTTTCGTTTATACATTCACCTTCTCTCCCCCCCAGTTCATGGAGCTGAAGGGTCCCTGTTTCTTCTCCCTTGTGAAATACTTTGCTTCAGAGGCTGGATCATATCCCAGAGCAATGTTCTTGTCTTTCTGCTTTTAACTGTCATTCAAGTAAAGTTCTGGAAATCTGAGAACTAATACCTTTAAAAGTGCTTTTTGTTTCCCTGTAAGTTACCGTTTCAAAACTTCTAAAGCTTTAACTTTTGTTTATTTTTTAGGTACAAACCTGTGCGAGAGGATGAAGATGGTAATAAGGACTGTGTTGGGGGTAAAAGAGGAAGAGCACAAACTGCTCCCACAAAAACCTCCCCTAGAAATTCTAAAAAACATGATGAATTGTGGCATGGTGAGTGTGGTGCCTTGCTGTATGTTGGATATCCTCTCAGTCCTTTCAGAACTTTCACAATGTTTACTGCCACTATAGAGTTTCTTTTAAAGCAGGCATGGTAAAAATATTAAGCATATATTTTCAGCTGTATACTAAAACTAAAAGTAAGATGTTGACTGAGTTGTTTAACTGAACTGTTGTAGTTAAGTGAATGCCATGACTAAGACTGCCTAGGCTTCTAACAATTAAATCTTGGGAAAATTTCTAATTTAATTGTTTTGCTAACATGTTGTTTTTTCCTGCTAGATGGTGTATGCCCTTCAGTGTTAAATCCTCTGGAAATTTACCTCATATCTACTCCACCTGAAAATATAACATTTGAAGACCCCTCATTAGATGTTATTCTTCTTTTGAGAGTTTTACATGCTATCAGTCGATACTGGTATTACTTGTATGATGTGAGTAGAGCACTTCTTAAATCACTTTGATACTGGGTCCAGGACAGAACCATCTGTAACATTTTAAATAACCTTTTTTCCCTGTCCACTGCCCTCAAGAAGACAGAATAATGCAAATACTGCCATCTTCCCCTACACACTGCTCTAACATCTGAGAAGATGAAGGCTGTAAATTCTTAGTCAGTCATATTTTCTTTATACTGTGTTGGACACAATATCCATGCTTTGTCCTTAAGTTTAATGACCAACATTATTCCTGAAAAGCGAATGAGCAGTGAGCATCTACTCAGTCCTTCTTTCATGTCTGAGGCTCTGGATGAAAAAAATGGCAGTAAAAATTTTTGTACTTTTCATGATAAGCAAATTATAGAAGCATTAAAAATATTTTTAATAAAGACTTGATATTTCTATCAGCATTTCTCTAACTAGAATACATTGCTTTTATTTAACATAGAATGCAGTCTGCAAGGAGATAATTCCAACCTCGGAGTTCATCAACAGTAAACTGACAGCAAAGGCAAACAGGCAGCTTCAGGATCCTTTGGTAATTATGACAGGAAACATCCCGACTTGGCTGACAGAACTTGGAAAAACATGGTATGAGCAATTTGCTGTGTAGTATCTCTAATTCCAGTTCAGTAAGAATCTTGGCTGGGCGGCACAGTACATCATCCTTCCAAGACTCCTGAGTATTTTTTGCAAATGGTGGAAGGTAGAATAGTGGTGTTGCTCTATGCAGGTTCTCATTTCTTTCTGCTGCCAAATATGGAAGCTTGATCTTAAATCTTCAATCTGTTGGATTTATTAATTGTAATACAGTAGTTATCAAGGAATTTTCTGATGTAAACTTTGCACAGCCAAGGCATTCAGGTATTTTGAGTTACTTTTCAAGAAGAGTCAAAAGTTTCTGGAATTTTTTCTCCTCCATATATTGCATTTCTCAAAACTCTTGCTCCTAAGCATTGTAACTAAAACTAAAGTGTGTTCTGGAGGGCTTCCTTTAGAGACTGCTTTCACCTCAGCATAAAGCCCTGATTTTGGACATACTACATTTCTGTAGTGTTTTAAACCAAATGCTAGTCAGAGATGCTGCTTGGAACACAGCTGACTAATCCAATGCTCTTCACAGCCCATTTTTCTTTCCATTTGATACCCGCCAAATGCTGTTTTATGTGACGGCCTTTGACCGTGATCGAGCCATGCAAAGGCTGCTGGACACGAATCCAGAAATCAATCAGTCAGATTCTCAGGATAGCAGAGTGGCACCGCGGCTGGACAGGAAAAAAGTAAGTACATCTTGTTTCAAATGGAATGAAGAATCTATTTATTTTTATATTGTCTTTAAGGGTATCATTGTGAGCAAGGCTGATTTGTAGAACTCGATGTTTTGGTGGTACAGTGAAGGGGAGGTGGGTAGTGTTCCTGCAGTCCCCCAGCAGAAGGCGCGGTGTCTTCTCCGTGCCGGCCACATGAGGGCAGGAGGAGCACCCTGACATAATTCCTGAAACTAAACTCCAGCAGTGAACACTGAGTTTTAGGCAGCATTAGTGGTATTTTCACATACAGGCTTGTAGACCTCTGTTTTGCTTGATTGTCAGAATAATTTAAGTAATGGGATTTAGACCTTTAGTAAACAATAATACTGTCCTTGTATTTGGGGAAGGTAACTCGCCTGTCACAACATAATAAAGCTAAACTGTGACTGTTAAATTTGAGACAGTCTTGGATATTTGCCTTGAACCTCGAGATACATTATCTTAATATAAGATCTGATATATGATCTTGAATACCTGTGGGGGAATACAGCAGGAGATATGAGAATCAAGTTCAAAAGTAATATAGCTGCCCACATGTAGGAGTCCCAGTGCTGTTGGGGTTTTGTTTGGGTTTCAGCATCTCTACTGTATTTTCTTCTCTGTGTATTAGTTTGAAGTATATCATGTCACATGACAATACTTGGCTATATCACAGTCCTCTTGCCATATTCTTGGTAAGAATTGCACCTATTAGCTATACTGATGTAAATGTAAGGCATTGTTTTTTCATTCTATATTGAGCACATTCATTCTAAACCGTTTTCATAGAGAAGCAAAAATTATTGTATCAAAGCATAAGCTTACAAATTGTTGAACTGAACTGTGGAACTATTGGCATGGGGTGGAAAAACGTGCATAACTGATTTTTACCTGTTGTAACTGGCTTGGGAGTTGGAACTTAAAGCTGTAATTTCACTGCATAAAACTTCTCTTATATGTAGCGCACTGTGAACAGAGATGAGCTGTTGAAACAGGCAGAATCTGTGATGCAGGATCTAGGCAGTTCAAGAGCCATGTTGGAAATCCAGTATGAGAACGAAGTAAGTAATATCAATGCAGTCTAATTTAACCCTTTTTACTGAAGATTAATAGAAAATAGCTACAGCTTGCCTAAAATGGCTTGGTCAGACCCTTTGTCTTTCATTTTGCTGGTGCGAAAGAATTTTATCCTTTACTTATCCCTAATCTGCTTGGGTTTGATTTTTAGTTGCTAGGAGAAGCTCTTTCTGATCTAAGTTTCATAATCAATTGTAGGCAGCAGAGTTCATTTTTTTTCTAATTCCTGAGCAAACAGCTGTGTGTGTTTCCTCTATAATATGATCATAAGGTGGTTTATAGTTTTACTCCAGTGTTACTTCCCCTGCTGTGTGGTCTTTCCAGGCTGCCTCTGTCATGTGTAAATACTCCTGTAGTTAGGTTCCCTAGATGCTTTTTGCTATGCAGTCTATTTTATAGTAAACAATGTGTTGTATTTCTCAGACGTATTAAAGATTTTTATATTCAAACTGACCTAACAGATTTATCTGTCTCATTCTCCCTCCTCTCCCCTCACCCTCCATCTCCTAAAGGTTGGCACAGGCCTAGGCCCTACACTAGAGTTCTATGCACTTGTATCTCAGGAACTACAGAGAGCAGACTTGGGCCTTTGGAGGGGAGAAGAAGTGACTTTAGCCAATCCAAAAGGTAACTGTTCTACTACTTAATCTATAAATATTGATTAATACTGAATTGATTCTAAGTTGACTTTAGTTATGTAAAGAGAAGCTCAGTTTGTGGTAGATAATGTTCCTGATGACAGTGTGTGGATCTTTGTGGGTTTTGTTGGGGTTTTTATGTGTTTGTGGTTTTCTTTTTTATAAGAAGCTCAGGTTAAGTTTATCTGAATGCCACTTGCATCTTGAAAGAAACTAGCAGAGTAAATAGTGAACTCTTTCTTCTTTCCTTCTTTCTTCCTCAACAGGAAGCCAGGAAGGTACCAAGTACATTCATAACCTTCAAGGCCTTTTTGCACTTCCTTTTGGTAGAACAGCCAAGCCAGCTCACATTGCAAAAGTTAAAATGAAGTTCCGCTTTCTGGGAAAACTAATGGCCAAGGCAATAATGGACTTCAGACTGGTGAGAATAGAATAGAAAATCTATTCTGAAGGGGTCACATAAAAATACTAGTTCTGACTGTTGAGGGATAAAAGCACTAAGAGTTAAATGGTATGATTTGAGCTCTAGAAGTAAGGGCAGTCTGGGGCAGGGCTGGGAGGAGGACGAGCATGCAGCTGAACTTCTGTGGGGAAAAGGGTAATAATACATGTCGAAGATCTTTACTGTGGCTTTTGAAAGAAGAAAGGAAAAGCCATTATCTGCTATGTGTTGCAGTATCTTTCCAGTCACCTTTCAAGAATGTTTTGGGCTCACTGTCAGTCTAGTTGCTGATTGCTTTAATGTATATGCACTAGGCAGTCACTTGGGTTTTCCTGACTGTAAATTTCTGAGGCAAGAACACTAGGACATGGTGTTCTGATGTGTGCCAGAACTGTGAGATAGTATTGTAGGTCTGGTCAAGAGATGAAGTAGTAAAAGATAAACTGTAGGAAGACAGTTCAATACTAAACAGTTCAGTGCTTTGATTTCCAGGTGGACCTTCCTCTTGGACTTCCTTTTTATAAGTGGATGCTGCGACAGGAAACTTCCTTGACATCGCACGACTTGTTCAGTATTGATCCAGTAGTAGCCAAATCAATATATCACCTTGAAGATATTGTAAGACAAAAGAAAAGACTTGAACAGGATAAAACTCAGGTGAGAAAGTAACCCTAAGAATGGAAGAGTGCATCTTTACCCATTTGGATTTTATGAAATGGCAGTAATTCAGAATGTATCATAGAAATTGAAACTGATTGTGATAAGTGATAATTACTTTGTTCTCACACAAAGTTACTAGATAAAACATTGTTTTTGTAAAGTCTAGCATGAGAAATTCATTATGGGATTCTTCTGTGTGATTAAACAGTCTAAAAAGTCTAAAACTGCCAGATGTTTGCCTAATTTCTCTTTTGGGTCACTTTAAAAAGATTAACCAACTTAAATATCAGAGGGAAAAAATCTATGCTTGCTTCTTGAATAGTCAAAAGTAGCTTTTTTACTAGTTGGTTTAATCAAAATTTCAGATTTTCATAGAAGTGCCCTTTATGTAGGGTTGGGTTTTTTTTCACAGAAGAGTGGAACTGAGGTGAACTGTCATCATGCATGAGCATACAGGTTCTTTCAGACATATGTTAATTTTTCAAGGATGTCTACTCTTAGCTGAAAATACCACAGTTCACTGTGGCACTAGTGATAAAAGGTCTTTGGCACATAAGCTTTTTCTAGTATCCAGTGTTAATAGATGGCAGGAAGTAATAACCTAATTTAATACATCTGCTTTGTTACTAGGGAAAGTATTGTAAGCTTGTGGGTCTTTGCTCCTCTTTACCTCATTGTCTCACTCTCTCTCCTTGGCCACGGCTTTTAATTTCTCAAGAATTTGAAAAACCTGAAACCTGGTGGATGAAAGCTGAAAAATGTCAGTATGCATGCCAAATATGAATGCTATTAACTGTTCTAAGGAAAAAATAGCCTCTGAGCCATAGCATATTTCACATTTCCTTTTCTTGAGTAGTATTTTCTAGCAAGTTTGTCTTCTGGCATGTTACATAATTCCAAAACTGCTAGAAGAAAATATACTCCTATGATCTTTCCAGTTTATCCATTAAGCTTATCTGGTTTCTCTTGGTTTACTGCTATGCATGAAAACTCCAGAAGGAAATCAAGGAGAGCTGTAACAGTTTTAATGGTCATAGTCTTAGAGAAATGTCTGATTAGTCAAAGCTGCTTTAGAAGTCATAACTGTCAGATAAATTTATTTGAATTAATTGTTCTCATTGGTTTTCACTTCCAATTTTTTAGACCAAAGAAAGTCTACAGTATGCATTGGAGGCTCTGACTATGAATGGCTGCTCAGTGGAAGATCTAGGGCTGGACTTCACACTTCCTGGGTTTCCGAATATAGAGCTGAAAAAAGGGGGAAAAGATACACCAGTCACTATCCACAATTTAGAGGAGTATCTCAGAGTATGTAAAAGCAAACCTATGATTAAAATGCTGTTTTTTTTCTTTTTCCCAGGTAGTTTGTTTCCATATATATTTCTGTTCATTCTCATGAACTAGGCACGACAATAATTTTCCTACTTAGGACTACTCTTCCATACTGGTTTATTACTACAGTAAAACTGTTATAATCTAATTGCACCTGACTTGAAAATTGTGTAGTACAAAAAGTCTAGTTTATATGTAATGAAGTCATCAGAAGTTTTGCTTTTTGGAGAAGAAGTATTGTAAGTGGATTCATTGTAAGTGGTTATGATAATGAATTTTTTAGGAACAGTGATTAGCAATAGTGATCTAACATCTGCTACCCAGTGGCCTTAGAACTGCTGTAATACTAGTGTAGTTTTTTTGGGCTCAGACTTAAGAAACATCAGCAGTTGTGAGTCAAAGTTAAAGCATTATTTTTTTGTCCAAAAAGCCAAAACCAAACCAACAAAAACAAAACAAAAAAAACAAAAAAAACCCCCAAAAAACCCAAGAAAAAATGAACCAGTCAACCAAAGAACCCCAAACATGTGTGAAAAACCAAAACTCTAAAAAGGATAAATAAGGAAAAGATAACACATTGCCAGATAAATTGACAGTACACCTGTGTATGGATTCATTCTTATGTCAGAAGGGACATAGAAAAACAGAATGCTGATATTGCTGAGCAAAGATAGGAAGCTGTTTATCTCTAAGGAGGTGATAAAGGGAATTGGTTAAAAGCAGCCTGGAAAAGAGGTGAGGAAAGACAGGAAGAATGCAATATTATCACATGAAGTTGTGAGTGGGATGGAGGGGGAGGATCACTATTCCAGTTACTAAATAATGCATTTTCTGACAGGTTAGGGTACTGCCAGTTTCACTCTGAGGACTGTTAAGTTTTCAGGCACTGATGAGAAACACATCTGATGTTTTGGTAGAAACAATTCAGTAAGGGTCATGTAAATTCCTGCCTATTAGCTGAGAAATTTTGCAAAGCTGCTCCATAATCCTTACAAGTGAATACTGAGCAGTTTCTATTCACCTTAGCGTTCCAAACTGTTACCTATCCACTTCTCTTGTATTTATTTCTTAAAAGTAAATTCTGCTACTCAAGAATCACTTACAGAATAAAATATATTTGGATTTAAAGCTTTGTAGACCTAACAGAGGAGAAATACAAACTTCCACAGTTTATTAGAAACAGAGTTTGCAGTCTCCATTTACTGAGTAATGTTGCATTCAAGCATCCCGGCCTCATTTCCGTAGTTTGCAGTCTTTTTTTATCTTCCCTCAGTAACTTGCGTCAGATATCTGATACCTTGAGAGGCTCTCAGATGGCTCAGGTGTCCTGTAGCTGTCCCGCTGCAGGCTTCTAGCATTGTAAAGGAAAAGGAGATGACAACAGAAAACTTGATCTCCTCCTTCTAAAAACTTTTGGAAATATTTTCTCAAAGGACCTCTGTGTAGTTTCTCCTATCTTAGTCTTTATAGCTTTATAGGCCTCATGTGAAAGAAATTGAAAAAAACTTCAGAGGGAAAATGAGTGTGTTCTCCATCTGAAGTATGATGGATTGCAATTTAGAAACAATGTGTTTAATTGATCAGTTGGCCTGTACAGCGCCCTGTGGGTCAGCTGCCCTGCTCTTGAATATGTAATTTTCATTAAAATCTTGTGTGAGGATTAACATGAAAAGTAGTTTATAAAGCTGGAATATCCTGCTGTTGCTTTTCATGCCTCTCTCGCCATCATGTCAGTCTTCCCTCTACTTCCCTGTTTTCCCCCCAAGGACAGTTCCCACAGGAGCTGCCTTTATCAGAAAGTAGAACTGCTTCAGTTACCAATATAGTGAAAGACTCTGTCTTTATTTTTGTCTTTTTTCTCCCTCTTCTCCTCTGTATTGTAAAGAGGCCACCTTGCTTGTTCTAAATTTGTGAACAAAAAGTTTCAGTAGCGTAGATTTGTGTCTAGCAATTTGATCTTCTCTTTGAATCTGCAAGAATACAGTGCAGCTTAATTATGCCACCTGCTCTTGATCATAAAAAGTAATCACAATTGTAGGTAAGCAGCTCTGCTGTTAGAATAGCCACAGACTATTCTATGTTGTAGAAGAGTTTTTTGTGCTGGTGCTTGCTACCTTTTCAGTGTTAAAACTGGTTTGTGAAAGGTAGTGCAAGGTGTCTTACAGGAAACTCAATGCCTGACTCTTGTATTGGAAAACTTACCAGCAGATCCTAATGAGCTTTTGTATCTTGGGAACTTTCTGGAACCAGGAACTGTTCAGGTATTGGGATAGGGTTACATACTTGTTTCAGGACTCCAGCAGGACCCAGGAACTTTTTAATCCTGTTCAGATGCATCCATAGATGACTTTAATCAGCATCACAGGCCAGAGCTTTTAACACATTTTAAACTAGTAGTTCTGTGTTGACAAAATGTCTTCTACAACCAGCCCCCGTGTCCTTCTGGAGTTGAGGGTGTCCAAGGCAAGTGTAATCATAAATTGCACTGACTGACAAAAGAATCTGAACTTGGCCTGCAATCTGCCATATGAAATACCTTTAATTTAGTGGAGAAACACTGACTGCAGGAGATGTATTTAAAAGAACTCTGGTCTTGTTTGTGTTATGTGCCCTTCCTTCCCCCACCGATTGTTGTTTCAGTATATGCTGTCCACTTCTGAAGTTAATTTAATGTTGAGGGGTAGCCACAGATACGAAAACAAAATGGAAAAAATACCCTCAGCAAACCTGGATTAGTGTCTTACTGTCTTTTGCATTACAATTCTTAACCATATTCCAGTAACTTGAAATGAAGTTACTTTTGTTCCTGTGTATTCTTAGAATATTAAGCTACTTAATACATCAAACAGGCTAGAGTTACTTTTTTAAAACTTTATATTAGAATAGGGACCCATATATTTCCATGGGGGAAATTAAGATATTACTGCCAATGATGCCCTATGGATTTCTGCTTCAGGTGCTGCATTTTAAGTGGTCTAGAGAGAGAACACCTAGGTAAGGCTTTTAAAAATAACACATGTTCAGATTTACTTTAAATTATCCTGTTAAATAAGTTCAGTTTAACCAGCTATTCTGAGTTCTGTTTGCTTTGTTAAAAACAAAGGCAAATAAGTTGTTTAAATTCTGTAAAATGTTCATGTTAAGGGTAATTTAAATTATGAATTAAGGCAGAATGAGGCAATTCTGTAGAGCAGCTCCATGAATCAATGTGCAGCCTGTGGTAATTCCAGTGAGCATATATGGCTGGGCTGCTGGAGTTTGGCTGCTGCAGTTGTACTCTTTTGTACAGTAGTGATCACTGCATGCTTCCTTTGTTCAAATTGCATTTTTCGTTTTTTTTTCTTTCCCTGCAGCTGGTTATATTCTGGGCACTGAATGAAGGTGTTGCCAGACAGTTTGACTCCTTCAGAGATGGATTTGAGTCGGTGTTTCCCCTTAGTCATCTTCAATACTTCTATCCTGAGGAGGTTGGTGAAAGTGTTTTTGCTGCTGCTTTTATAACCTTCATCTATGTATGGGCAGCCTTAACCTGGGTGCAGGGCATTGGTGAGAGTCTGATTACATTTCATTCAGATGCAGGTTAGTTAAACTGTGTCTCTGAAATTCCACACTTAACTCTTAAAGATTTCTCTGTTCAGTAGTCACTTATTTAATGCTTTTATTATGAACAGCTCTGTTTTCTTAAAGTTGTGTGTATCCAGCTTTTTTGAGAAGTGCTTTAACTTATGTATCATACTTCATTTCTCTATGGAGTGTGGATACTCTAATTCCTTGTATTGCAGTACCTCTGAATAGCTGTAGATAGAAGTGGATGCTACCTGGATCTTCTATTAAAACAATAAAACAGGTAGTCAGCTCTTCAGCAAAGCTTCAGACAGTAAGAAGAGATTCAGATGAAGGGGTAAAGAATAAGCATCTTGCTTTATTTTCACCACCACCGTATCAATTTCCTTGTAAAATGCTCAACACTCTGAAGTGGACTGAATTGAGTCACAATTATGGTTCTCTGGACTAGAAGAGAGAATGTTTTATTCTTCTTCAAGGGAGTCTGTTTGAAGACTACTTTGAGGGGTTTGTTTATAAACTCAGATGTTTGACTTTAGGAACAAACACTAAAGCACACTTTGGAACAGTGTGTTAGCCAAGCCTTTGTGGTACTCCTGTCTTGCTGGTGCTTTTCAAGGGAAAGGGGGAACATTTACTCCTTGTTATTTAATTTTACAGTTGGAGCAGCTCTTGTGTGGCAGCAAGACAGACACTTGGGATGCAAAGACTTTAATGGAATGTTGCAGGCCTGATCACGGTTATACACATGACAGGTAAAATACCATGCTGGTCTTAATAAACAAACAAAAAACCAAAAAAGTAGAAAATACTTTCTTGAAATAATCTTCATACATTGTTATTCAAGCTAGAGGAACTATATGATATTTATTTAAAAATGTTTATACTGTGCTGAATATGAATCTGATGCAGTTATTCTGACTGTAAACAAAATAACATTCTTTTGGTTCTTTTCCCTCCTCAGTCGAGCAGTGAAGTATCTCTTTGAAATTCTCAGTAGTTTTGATAGTGAGCAGCAAAGACTGTTTCTTCAGTTTGTGACAGGCAGCCCCAGACTGCCTGTAGGAGGTAGGTTACTTATTGCATATTGCTGTGCATGAAATCACTGTTATTTCTGAATAAGATGATTGCTTCAGTATAGGAAGAAATTTGTATTTGAGAGGTTCATACTAGTTTCACATTCTAATTTCAGAAGTGGCTGGGCAGACTTCAGGGGTAACTCTCATAACATTTCTTTTAATCTCATGACACTTCCTACAGTTGGCTCTCCAGGTTTAAATTGTTGCCAGAAAATCTGTCAGAGGAAAAAGAGTTCAAAATTTAAATAAAACTGGAAGTTCCTAATACTGTATTTTTTGACTAGAGGTGCATTAAGTTATGGCAACAAAATTATGCATTGTAACCTGAAAACAATAGTCTCTTTTCTAGAAAGGAGACAATACTTAAGATAGCATTACTCTTACATAGTTTCTCCCCTTTCTGAATTTCAGCATTTGGGTAAGAGACAGAAATTTATTGTCTTTGCTAGGGACTATTATAGAATACACATTTTACTGTATTCTCAGGTGAGTGCTTTGCAAGTCAAAACAGAATTCATGCATCTGTTCTGATATTTACGTTCTTTGTGATTTGGGGGAAAGACTTGATCTTTTTTTTTTTTTCTAAGTATATTTTGGGAGCTCTTCTGTGGAGACATAGTGCAGACACAGTTGAGTGTTAGGAGTATAGAAACAATAGCTGGAGTAAGAATAATCAGGTAGTAGAGTCATAGATGATTCCTGAGAATCTTAAATGTGTGTGAAGCCAACAAACTTAAAAATATTATGATTGGAATAGAATTTTTACACATACAGAACACAAAAAGGAAGTTTATCCAGCTTATTCCTTTATTTTAAATTCATCTTGGGAAATGAATCTGCAGGCAGGATTTTAGGTATTTTTAGCCTGTTGTGCAGCTTTATAAAGCTGTGTTCTGAACTTGTGAAGTGTCCAGGAAGTCTCTTGCGTGATGTGTGCTTCTGTCAGTGGGCGTGTCTTCAGTCAGCTGTGGGTGTTCAGGAGGAGCAGCCTTATTCTGAGTGTCTTTTCTCCTTACTAGGTTTTCGAAGTTTGAACCCTCCCTTGACGATTGTACGGAAGACCTTTGAGTCCACAGAGAATCCCGATGATTTCCTACCCTCAGTAATGACTTGTGTGAACTATCTCAAATTGCCGGACTATTCAACTATTGAGATAATGCGTGAAAAACTCTTGATAGCTGCAAGAGAAGGGCAGCAGTCATTCCATCTTTCCTGATCACAATGAGAAATGCAATGTCTGCCTGTTACAGCAAAAGAGAAACTCATGATTCTTTTCTAAATATATCACCTGAGTCAAGGAAACGTGTTACGCCTTCTTGTTGTAGAAAAACGGCTTGCAGATTATAAACAAAGACACTTGGTTGATATTCATTAAAAGCCCCTATGGACTTAAAGTGATCAGGCCCTAAAAGTTGTTGTGACAAGGTTTCTTTAGCAAGTTCTTGTTTAAATTATCATTTATTTGATGAGTGAAGTTTTTAACTTGCTTTGCTGTGTGAAATTTAAAAAGGGATGTTTTTCCAGGCTGGAACAATAAATGTCGCTGTGCAGTTTAATACTGGGCTGTGTGTATCCATCTAGCGAAGTCTGAAGTTTTTCCTCCAAAGACAACTTTTGTACATAAGTACAGAAATTAAAATACACCATGTATTTGACGAATCTAGTTTAGTAGACTAGTTCTGTGTACCCTCACCTGCCTCTAATTTTACCCATCCTCATGTATTGTCTGATGTGCAATTCACTTGGGTTTTTTTGTGTGCAACATTCAACAATTGTTATGTTTTGGTTAGCATGGGCATTTAACTGCTCCATGCCTCTTTCTCTGATTAAGATAATTTAAATTTTACTGAAATCAAATATATATTGTCAATATAATTCAGCCTTTGTACCTAGGTAGAACCTTTCTTATAGCATAGTTTTACTGTAGTGGTAGGATATAATGGCGACAGTCGTTACCAGAGCGCTCCAGAGCTGTTTACACAGTGATTCAGGCAGCAAAAGCCTCGTACTGGAGGCAAGGAAGAGTTCTTTCTTTCATGTAGTTGAAGTCCAACAGCTTGGGCTGGCCAGTGTGTATTGTGGTAAGGCCCAGAGCATTTCGAATTGATGTAAAGTTTTTTAAAAGACAAATTAATCGTTTCATTCCCTGTTTGAGTAAACAGTTTTCCTGTTCTTGGTCTGAGTTCCTGGCTAATTTTGTAGTTTTTTCTCTTTTTTTTTTTTTCCCTTTTTTTCTTTCCCCCCCGTGCTAGCTTGGAACAAGCAGTTCAGCCTTTGTCTTTTGACACAGATAAAGCACCTGTAAGCAATGCTCTGTCCAACTGTTTTATGTGCTGATTTCTCAAATCTGCAATAATTTACTTCATCAGGTTAATGTTTTTACCTGAATATAAATAAAAAAGTTTGCTTCACCTTTTTGTTCATAGTTTTGTACTGTATGCCTAAAGCTCAATTGTGTAAATTACTGTAATGCAAGTAAATCATCCTAAATCTACTTGGCTAACAACCTGCAACTTGTGGATGATTTACTACTAAAACAAGACCTTTTAAGACCTCCAACTTTGAGGGAAATTTTTTCCTTTCTATGCGTTCAAAAAACGGGCAATTAAAATATTCCTGAGATGTACCTGCTACATAGGTAATCTTTATGAAAATGTGATAGTGAATTACTTTTATTCAACTTTGAGAAATCAAAATTCCTTTCAGTGCTTAGAAATTGTTAAATTCTGGGTAATCAGGCTAGTTATTTCCCCTAAACTAACAAGTTTTCTTTTATCCAGCTGAAGAACTCGTACTTCCAGAACATGTAACGGACATTCTTCCGGTGAACATTCACAGAATTACCTGTGCTTGCTCAGACCAGTGCCACTGAAATGTAAAACAGACCTGTCATGAGCATGAGTAGAATGTGAAATCCTTGCACAAAGAACCTGATAACTGAACAGTTTTTTATTACCGTATTAAACCTGACCGAAGGCGCTTCACCCTGTACATACAATAATGGTAGCGCGCAGTGCGGCATAGTTTGCATCCAACTTCAAGGCAGTGTTTAAACTATGGACTGGTGTTTAAATTGTTCTGATAACTTGATCAAACTGAGCACAAACAAGTGTTTATAGTGTGTGGATAGCAATTTGTTCATTTTTTTAAGGTTCTATATTTTAAAAAAACTGACTTGTGTAAAAAAAAAAGAAAAAAGCTAATATTTTGTATTAAAATATCATGTGTATTGATACTTTTTTTACCCATGTTGTCTCCCTCTAGAATCTGGCTTTCATTGACTTGGAAATTTTGAGGAACTTTCAGATTTGATAGTGTAACTGTTTGTGTAATTGTTTCAGTGGGAAAATAAGTTGGTTGCCTCTTTAAAAAGGAAGGAAAAATCAAGTACCTGTGGTGATGTGATTTTGGTGGTTCTGGCTGTCATTTTCAGCTCAGACTAAGGTTTGAGTTTGCCTGAAAAGTGACTGAACCCTTTTGGGTGACACTTCTTTTTTCCTACCAAGGGCAGCTTTTAGCATATTAGAAGAGCAGTCTAACTTAAAAGTTGTAAAGACAGTAAATTGCAAGAATAAACTGAAAAGTCACATTTTGCATGAGTGCAGTACTGTCCTGAAACAAATTAGATATATGAGAGTAGTTCAGAATGAGTGGAGGGGTGCTACAAGATCTTAAGGATTCCTCCTTTTCAGGAATTTTGGATTAAGGAAAGGCTCACTAAAGTCAATCCATGGGTGTGTGTAGTCATTGTAGTACTGCACTGCTTTGTATACCTTTAGAAAGTATAATAAAAGGTACAATCAGAAGTCTTCTCTTTTAAACTAGATGCTTTTTTAGCATGGTAAATTCAACTGGTTTTAGATAACACCACCAGTTACTGTTTTGAATGAGTTTCGTGTCCTTCTGTATTAACAAAAGCAGCAAAAAAAATCATGCATGGATGAAAGGGCCATCCAGGCACTGATAGCTGCTACTGAACTTGTGCAATATTTTTGTTGTTGTTGTTGTTAGATGTTGGCTTTTTACCAAGATCTCTTGTTTAGGGAACACTTCAGCATCCCATCTGAGAAGAATGAGTTACAGTGCTTCTTCATATTTTCTAGGAAGGTGCACAAGAATTCATTCCAATCATGTGTGAAGTCCCCATGGCCACTGCCAAACTTAATCAGATATTCAAATTTCCATATGTGGACTGCTTGCATAACTGAATTGTCCAGATTCTTCCTTCTTTCCCCTCAACCGTGTGTTTTATTTTCTTCTGTCTCCTTTCCCTTACTGTGCTCTCCTCTGATGAGAAGGTGGGTGCCTGTGGGCAAGGACTGGTGAAATTCCAGGTGCCTGTGACACTTGTGCCCTCTCTGCTGGCCCCTGCTGGAGGTAGGTCTGTCATCTGTGGAGTTTTGGGACCTGGCCCCTCTGTCTTCACATGAGTAGTGCCAGTTCCCGTGCTCTGAGCAGCCTGGATGCTGCAGAGACAGGAAATACAGGCCTACCTGACATGAGAGAGAATGCCATGGTTTCAATGTGAATGTACCTTCCCCAAGCCAAAACTTTGCTATAGCTAAAGCAGTTGGCAGAATGGAGAAAAATCAAAAGCCTTGCTGAAATAAATTCTGGCAATGCTGAAATTCAAAGGGGAGGTATAATCCGCTGATAGGTGAGCCCTTCTGGGCTTGCCCTGTCTTTCCCCTACTTTCCTTTCCTGGTCTCTTGATTGCTTGAGCTGGAAAACATCTGTGCTTTGTGACATCTTCCTGTGATACTGCAGGATTCTTCCCACTCGATGTTCCCAACGTCCCATAACTCCCAGTGCGTGGTGTTTTAGGAGCTTTTTTCAGGTGAGTGTAGATGGTTCCCCAAAGAGTAGGAGTGATCACCTCAGCCCAGTGCAGCAGCACAGGCAGTGCTTGATCACAACATTGGTGCCTGTTTGTACAGCAGATGGGGATTTCCATCCTCTGCTGCCTGTGAATGACAGAAAATGGCTCAAGGAATGACTGATGCCTCTAGAGGAATACCATGTCCTTGTCTCCTGGTACTGAAATGTGCCAGTATTGATCAGGTATGGAGCTGCTTTGGAGGCAGAGGGAGGAACAGATCTTGGGTCTCTTCCTTTCCTGTGTGCATCTGGGGACTAGTGACATCTCGGGCTGGAAGCAGAACTGTGCAGAGGGAGGATAGTTAAGACCCATGCGGTATTTTCAAGGGACTAGATTGAAGTTCCTGATAGCTCCAGATCCAGTTTGGCAGCAGTTTTTGGAAAGCTGGTTCAAAGACAAAAGAGTAAAATCCTACAAGACACAAAACAGAAACCCAAACTACCCTAAAAGGTGTAACAGCAGACATGGAAGCCCCTCTCCCACCCACCCTTCACAAAGGGGGAAGGAATTTCTAAGTGCTGTGATATTTTCCCCTAGGGAGGGCTCTGAGCAGTTCAAGCTGGAAGCTGTATGTTGGGGTAGAGCAGCACGTGTACTGTGGGTTTGATCTTGTCTGCCTCTGTCCTGTTTCCTCGCCCACTCCTCCCTTTAGGATTAGAGGATTGCTAAACCCCCAGAAAAGGCAGGAGTAACCACCCTGTCCTCTTGCCTGAGACAGGAAGAGGTGGAAGGAGGAGGTTTCCCTTTGTGAAATGTGAGCTTACACACTGCATGCCAAGGCAGGCTCATGCTCTGGAGATAGACATACTGCAGTTTTCCTATTTCAACTGCTGTTTCCCAAATTAATTTACTCTTCCTTTAGCTCCCATCCAAGGTGTTCTAGGCTAAATATAGGTCTGGTCTGACTGCAGCTCGGCTGTTCCTGGGACTTCTTGCATGCAGAAGCCTCTTTGGTGGGCAGGGCGATCCAGAAAGCAAGCCCTGATCCAGAAATAGCCAATCTAAGAGGTGGCATTTTATTTCCCAGCCTCATCTTCCAGCCCTTTTTACAGATTATTACTTCACTGTATCAAAACTGTCAAGACATTGGCTAAACAGTGAAAATTTGCTAGCTGATTACTTTTTTTCCCCACAATGTTTCCCATAGTCTGTGCTATGCTTTTCAGAAAAAGAAGAAAACCAACCTTTATGCCTACTGTTTGTAGCTTGGTATGCTTAATTTACTGGAAGTACTGATGTTACTAACTATACTAACCATTCAGAAAGGTTTCCCACAGTTTTGGTATTTCTTGATATGCAAAGGACCAGCTCTTGTTCTGGGGCACTAAAACTATAAATGCTATTTGAAAAGGGAAAAAAGTAATTTTAAAACTTAATTAAAAAGCAAAACTGTTCTATCTTTAGTAACACTGGATTCTAAGTGGTAATTTCCAATATATGGCCAGCAGTACTGGCTATTTCTACTGGAGCAGAAGTTGGGAGGGCAAGGGAGAAAGTGGCTGGAGAGCAGCTCTGCTTGCAAGGCTGAGCCCTCATCAGTGTTGTGCCCTGGCAGGCAGGGAAAGCAGCAGCATCACACACTGCAGTGATGGGAGCACAGCTGGTGAATCAAGGGAAGGGATTATTTCCTTCACTTCATATCTCCAGAGGAGAGGAGATGATGCAATCCCCGTGGGTTTTTTAAGACCCAACTGGATATATCTCTTTATTTTACTAAAACATACCACAATTCTAAAATAAGCCCTCTTTAGAATTTAAAGTCAGAACTGTATGACAGCATCAATCTAAATTGATACACATCCTACCCTTGCACTGTTTGTGCTACATCAGTCCCATCAATTTAAATACATTCAATGGGAGAACCCTATATGCAGAGAGAAAAGTTTTCTACATTTTCTGATAAAATAAATGGAAAATACAAGGGTCTTAGTTTCAGCTGCAGATTATGGGTAATCTCCACAGCACTCCTTTTCAACTGGCTGAAAATCACAGGCCTTAATTCTACTTTTCAAAGTGGTTTCAATTCTCAAAAGTTTTTGTGGCTTCCTCTTCTGTTTTAAATATTGAATGAATTGGCACTTTCCTGTGATGAGGAACTGTTATGACTCCGTGTTCATGTCTGCCCCAGCAAGCACCTGGTCATTTCCAATTTCTTCTGGAGTAAGTAATTAACATGATTTGACAGCAATTATGGAGAGATGCCATAATTGCATGTAGAGGATTTTCTAGAAAGAGCAGTTTTCACACGTGTTAGCAAAAAAATAGCATTCTGAAAATGGAAAGATAGGAATTTGGAATGTGAAATGGACAAGATAGGGAAAAGTTTTACTTCTGTCCCATATGTGGAGTTTGAAAAATGAGTACTGATAGGTGAGTGACCAGCAGTGTGGATGTCCAGGGAGATGCTCAAGATGTTTATGGTTGTGTCACATCACTCATCTCCTGCTTTACTGCATTAGTGCAAAGGTTCAGTGACACAGATCTGCAAAATACATTTTCTACCAAAAGCTCACTGTGCAGGTTACAGATTAATTAAGCCTTGATCCTAAGAAATGTATGGGCAAAGGAACAGAGTAAGACGCTGTTTAGGACCCTATGCCCAGTGTTGAGACCCTTGTACATACCAGCTGTCAGTTTGATATTGTTGAAACCTGTTGGCAGAATTCAACAGGAGGCCTGATTTTGAATTGGTATAGCTCCTGCATGTCTATGACAGGATCAACAGAAAAAGATATATCAAAAAACTACCAGTTAGTTCAAACCAAGTAGGATTTCATTTTGAGTATCAGTTATTTGGTGAGAGGCATTTATGGAAGAACAACAGTGAAAAAGCAGAGCTGGGAGTTAAAGCTGTACAGACAGCATGTCACAGGAGGAACACAGGTGCTTCATGCTCTAGCCCGAAGGTGACCCTGTAACTCGCCAGCCTCTGCTCTGCCCTAGATTGATCTCTAACGCACCTCTTCCAAAAGTAAGAGCAGAAGTGATGTACAAGTTGCATTAGGAAGGCAGTGCAAGTTTTACAGCTCCTGAATTGTGGAAGCACTGTTAGAACAGGGCCAGAGGCTGTACAATACCAGCTGTATATTATACAGCTATATGTCACTTTTACCTTCTCATATCCTTGTTATTTTTGCTGCATACATTGTGTTACAATTAATGTCCCCACTCTTTCTTTCCTCTTCCCTCATAGTTTATTTTTCAGTAGCCTTGCACTAAAACACATTCAACTGCTTCCTTCATACTAATATTTTAAAGGTTTTATCCTTCTGTGCTGAAGCAGACTACTTCTCACCAAATTGGAGTCCTGATGTAATAGCACTGATGTCCAGATATTTCATATCTGTTAAGTTCAAAAAAAGGCTTTTAATCATTCTTCCAAGATTTTTAGATACACCCCTTCTCCCTGTCACTTTGGCTTCAAAAATAGATTCTTGCATCCACACCGGATCTGAATGTGCTGATGCTTTGTGCAGGTGCTCTCCCATCCACATACATCATTCAGTGGTTGTATCAGATCCATTGTGTAACTGGCATTCTTGTTTAAGTTTTCACTCTTTTTGTTAGTAAAGATAATGATGCGTATTCCCATCCAGGGGACAGATAGACACTGCAGCTTTGCCTCTGTTAATGGTCTCTTTTCTCCATGTGTATTTCTTAACTCCCTTTCTTCCACCATATTAAATATGTAGTTCTTGTCTTACAGTGCTCTGAGAAGGAAGTGTTGTTCCCTCTCCTGTTCTTCACATTGCACTTGAATTTATCCTCAGGTTGCCTCAGGCAATTTAAAATCTTTAAAATCTTCTTTGTCATAATATTTGCCCCAGAAATGATCATGATAAATGACAACTGCTGTGGATGCTTGTGGCTTGTTGTGATGGTTGAGACTGTCTCATTATGCCCTTTATGATGGGTTGTTTCTCTGTAGTGCCTGACTTTGCCTCCTCTTGTGCTTTAATGATAAGAAAAAGTGGAGAGGCCTTCTTGTCCTTTCTGTGCACAGCATCAAGTAGAACATGGTTACAAGAGGAGTGTCTCAGAATTGTTATCCAATCTGGAAATGGAAGCAAAAATTAGCAGCTTAAAAAATTAGAGGTTTACTTTTTAATCCAATGTGAGAAAAAAAATCAATTTAATCACAATAATTTTAGCTTTTAAATAATTTTCAAACAGAATTAGGCAATTTCAGTTACTTAGTTGTCAATACAGGCACTTATCAAAGATGATATGGCTTTTTCTGTTATTTCTTTTAAGATGTCTACCAATTTGATTCTCAATCATGAAAATGCATCTCTTTCCCTCCTGAATCAATGTGAAGATCAGAATATGATATTATATAATAATGCCTTTTATACTTCATGCTATCATCATTCAGTTTTAGAAGGTGTTAAGAAATCTAGACTATATTTGCTTTGTATTCTACCATATCAGCAAATTAGCTTTCCAAAGGGTAAATATGCACCTCTCACTCAATTTTTGTAGTAAAATTAATCTCAGTTCAATGTAATCTTCTTACTTGGCCAGGGCCATGTGTGAAATTTACTGAAGAGTTCAAGTTAAGTACTCCTCCACAGAGCTTGCCTCGTTTTTCATTTGTTGGAGCTTTGTTTAAGTGCCTGCGTTTCCCCTGCAGAGGCTCAGGGATTAGGTACTCTCCATTTGCTGACAGGCTGCACACAGCATGGGGAGGTGCTGTGCTACTGCTTTTCTTGCTGTTTTCCAGCGAGACTGAGCTACTGCACCTCTGCATGGAGCTGAAGCTGCCAAATGGATGACACAGACTATTTCTGTAATATGCTTTTTACACTTTTTTTTTTTTTGTAATAAAAAGTATTTCATATCTTGCTGTTTGGACTATGGATAGCAGAAAGAAAAATCATGTGACAATGGAAAGCCAGACACCATTTGAACTATCCCTTGCTCTGTGTGCAGTCAAAGATAGCACTTTGGTTTTCATTCACAATTTATGTGTCTTTATTTAAAAATCTTCAGTAAACTTGCAAAGATGAGTAACTCAGTTCCTTTAGGTTTTTTTGACTTAGCTTTCTCATTACTTGAGCAAAAATAGGGACTTTAATCTGTATACCCTTGCTGTGGAGAATCCTGTGAGCATATTCCTTGAGGTTAACAGACACACAAACACTTTAAATCAAAATTTGCAAAAGCAAATTCAGGTAAAGCTGAATGTGGAATGTAGGTGAATAATTCTGCATTTGATTATTGACTTGCTAAACTGTGTAAGAGCATCAACTTTATAGCCACTTACAAACTAAGCAAGAAGATATTAAAAAATAAACAATGTTTTGTTGCTCTGTTTTTGTACTAGACAGTGGGATGGGATTAATAGTTGTCACTGCTGTATTAATACAAAAATGTCTGGGGTGTAGCCATAGAGAGGAAAGTGAGCTTTTTTTTGGTTTTAGTATTGTAGATTTCTATAATTTTGTAGTAATTTCAGAAATAGAAAATATTCATATAGAATTTATTAACCCAGAACTAAAATTAAAGGAAGTCATTCCACTCATTAGTGTGTTATATAGTATCTGCCAGTCTAGAAAAAAACCCAGATAGGCATATTAAAGTCACTCTCTAAGGTTTTTGATTTGAGGTTTGATAAGTCCTCCATTGCTTTCTGCCTGATGATGTCAAATACTGAATGATTTTAGTACTAAGGCACAGATTAAGAATCTTTGTATTTTGTATTCCCAAGTCCCAAGAGGCAGCCAGGGCTCAAGTCATTCAGCCATGTTTGCATAACACCACTGCTGATCCAGTGAGCACCTCCTGGACAGTCCCTGTCCTCCTATGGTTACCAAAAGCAATTGAGAACCTTTATATTGAATTAGTAATACATTTCACATCAAATATTTATCTGTTTATTTGTTTGTTTATTGTAATTTATGTGTATGTGACTTTACACACTCTGATCTTTCTTTCTGAAGATTTTTACAGTATAAGGAAAAGCCCATGTAATTTTTGGCCTATTCCCTGTAAAATCTTTACAGGTCCACATAAGCTAAACATAAAACCTGTTTCCTCAGAAACCCTTAGTGGGAGCTAACTGTACGAAGAAAATGTATGTGCAGTAGTTACATAAAGAGAAATGGTGAAGATTCAACTTGTACTGCCATGACATGTCTATGCAAGCTATAGCACATTAGTCTTAAACAGTGATCACAAAATGTTCAGCTTATCTAAAAGCATGTTAAAAATAATCTTAATGTAGAATCACCTACAAAGTAAAAATGCTATGTTAATTCTTTTATTAGCATGTAGCTCCTTAATCTATGAGAAAAAAAAATAAAATGAGATCTGGTGACTGAAAACTAGAATAATTCAGATTAAAATTATGATTCCTGAGAAAAGTATACCTTAAGTCTTTATCACTAGTGGTCCTCAAATAAAGATTAGATACTGTAATTTATGTATATTTCTAGTCTGAATATAAAATAAATGAGAGGTTCTTTATGTGGGAGGCCTCATGAAAACTGGCCCAGAACTGTCTTCCAACATTACCATTTTGTTTTGAAAAGGTTTTAAGAAACAGCAGATAGAGTTCCTAACAGGCTGTCATTAAGCCTGTGGACTGTATGGAATGCCAGCACACATCCACTGCCTCTGCAAACACCACGGATACCTCGAATCTGTCAGGTCTACTTTTCCCTAAATTTGGGTTGATGTTAAGACCACGTTGTGCACAGTGGCCCTTTTTCATGACAATGAAGTCATATTGGCTTCATTGTTTTCCCATAAACAAATTATATTTATTATTCTTTTTTGAGAGGGGAACAAAGAGGTAGGGTCAGGTGTCTATTAGCATTTTATTTTCCTTTTACCTTTGTACACTTTCTAATGTGTAAGGTTTCCACTCAACCAGAACACAGATGTCACATCCTCTGCCATGTATATCTTGAAGTTCATATAAATAAAACTTTAATTGCTGGATATAAATATAGCTCTTCTTCAGATACCTTGCTTCCTTGAAATTGTTAGGGTCAAATACTTTTTCTGATTGCTGCCATATTAAGCACAACACTTGAATTACTGAAACATCTCTATAAATTCTAGGATGAAGATTTAAGGTAATTCTGACATTAATTAATTCTGATCCTGTGCTTTGCACTTGCTCTGTTTCTTTAACTAAAAATTACCATCTGTATGAATGATACCTTATGAATTATTTTCTTTATCCCGACTGGAATTGTAGTTACATCAGATCATTATTTGAAAGTCTAAGTCACAGCTTAAAAATAAAGCAGAAGATTGTAAATGGCAAACCCTACACATTCTTAATTACTTTGTTGTATCTGTATCATAGGATTTAAAGAGCTAAGCTGTACCTGTGTGAGTTGCAACATCAGTTTTGTGAGAGACTTTTGAACAAGTGAATTCCAACCTGGTATAAATATGCAGAATTCTGCCCAATGCAGTTTGCTTACAGGTAAGTCCAGATCAGTTTTTTCCTATGATAAATTTCTCATTTTATGAAGTACAGTAATATTTGCTGTGGTATCATACCAAATGGTGATAAAAACCTATAAAAGTATAAAAAGCACATCTTGGCTGAAGTGTGCCTGAGTTCAAAGGATGTGTATAGCTTTTTGGTGAAAGGTGCAATAGCCATTGAAAAAATCTTTGTTAACCTTTAGAGAAAGATCATAGATATCCAAGAGTTTTCCTGTTTGTGAAATATCTATGCTGTGTATATTTTATCTCATTGCTCTAAAAATGTATAAAACCCACACAGGCTGATAAAAGTTGCTGTGAACCAAGCAAACAGGTAAAGATGTGGGAAATGCTGCCACTCCTCAACTGATAAAACACGCACCATGAATTTTCACAGCATGGTGGCTTTGTGCTTAACTTCTGCTCTGTGGATTTTGTCTTAAAGCACAATTTATGACTCCCAACAATTTATGATTCCCACAATGAAGAATGTTTCTCTACCTGAGCTGGCAGCTCTCTCTTGGTATTCATTGTGTCAACACCTCCCTCCTTGCACCGCAGCTCCCCTGCCCAGCAGGTATTAAATAACAGCACACAGAGGCACACAGATCAGCAGGATTATCCCCATTTCTGCAAAGTTAGCGAACAAAAAGAAGACAACATGTAAGCTTCAAACAGCTTAATAAAGGGGAGCAAGTTAAAATAAATCTAAATGCAAGAGCTAAGTAAAAAAGCAGATAAATCCCCATACATTGTCAGAGAGCAAGGTGTGTGCCAGTCTATGCCAGGAGAGAAGAAAAATAGTAATTATTCAGGAACACACAGAAATAAAGCAGTATTTTCCCCTCACCCACCTACAGCAATAAATAATGTCCATTTAAAAATGCTCTCTCTGTTCAGTGCCTTAAACTACCTTTCTCCTATGGTTAAAAATTGCCTCACAAACTCAGGAAGGGGAGATAAGTTCCAGTGTGAAACACCTGAGCAAGTTCCTTCCAAGATGACTATTCTCACTGAATTCTGTGGGCTACTTACGTGTTTAAATGTATACTCCATTATTTTGATAAATAGAAGTGTGAGCCATTCAAAGTTAAATTAACAGTTTCTATTACAGTAAACTCTATGTGGTTGGAAAAAGAAAGTTCAAAACATGCAGCAAATATTTTAAATAAATGCATTTACAGCTTATGAAACACAATGTAAAACAGGAATAATTTCTATGATTCCAGCAATGATTTTCAAGGGGATGTAGCTTTAATTTTGCCTGTTATTCAGGATGAGACTGGGAGGACAATGGGAATTTTTTTGAAATTTGACTTCAGTTGCATGAGTGGGGGCCTTTCTGAAATTTCCAAGTGACATTAAGATCCCAGTCCTTGTGTAATTTGGAACTGAAACTCCTGAGATGCTGTAAAGCAGGCACAAATGTCAGTTCATCAATTTCAGCTAGACCCAAAACAAGCAACAAGAATCACAGTCCAAACACTGTTCAGAAAAGGCTCAACACAATAAGTTTCTTATCCAAATTAACTCCTATGCTAGTAAAGAAAAATGCAAGCAATAGTTAGTAGTTTTAAAGGAATTCATCAATATTTAGAAAAAAGATCATTGTTGTCATAGGAGACTTTAAAGCATGTGGCTTCCTTTTAGCAAATAAGAGAGGGGCTTTTTTGATACTAAATATTTAATCAGAACAGATTAAATAATCTCTGCAAAATCTCCTTCAAGCCACTAGAGAATGAGTACTTCTCCATCAAAATAAAGAGTTAAGCTGTAATGTAGCTTATCTAAGCCACACTAATAAGCTATTAGACTGGTAATACAATTCAAATCCTAGCAAGAATAAATGAGGGAGACAGCTTGAATCCTTATTGAATAATAAGATTAGTAATTTGTTTATGGAAACTTGACTATAAAAATATTTAAACTATGCACATTGGAACATTCATATGCATAAAAAGAAATAGCATTTCAAAAAATCACTGCCTAATAAGGTAGGCATATTTTCTGTTGTAAGGTTAAATATTTCCATATGAAAAGAATGCAAACATTGCTTATATATTCTGTAAAAAGCTCAGAAAACTGCGATGAAGGTGTGCATAATTTGACTCAGAGCACTGTGTTATGTCCTGCTTGGTTGGCTGCATTGGTTGACCAGCTTATTTTTATAGTTGTTTTTTTCTGCAAATACCAGGCTACTCCACCAACAGAATTCATTGTCTAGTGTAGCTGTCTGTCTTGAAATCACATTTTTCAATGCTTGTCTAAAATGTCTTATTCCTAAAAGACCTCATATAGACCAGAATTATCAAACCCTTTGGGGGTACAGGAACAACTGGAAAATAAGGTCACTATATAACTGGCTGTTCAGCCATCCTCTTTGTTAGGAAGATCAGTCAGCGGCTCAACACAATTAGCATTAGCCAGGAGCAAAGCTTGAGCAGAAAGAAAGATGGGTCAGGTTCGAGAGGAGAACACTTTTTAAGATTGTCTGGTTTTGATGATTTGTTCTATAAAATTTTTAGAGAACTGGCCAAAGCTTGTTATTAGCAAGTATCTTCAATAGCCTGTGTGGAAGGGTGAATTCCTACGAGACTGCAAAAGACAAATCTTATTGAGGAGGAGGAGGACAGGGAGAATTAATAGCCCTGCTGCTTCAACAGCAAATCCCAGAGCAACATGGGATATACACGAGTTATTTCAGAGCACTTGGAAGATAACAGAGAGACAAGTAGCAGCCTCTGTGGACTTACCAAGAACAAATCCTGTCAAATGTAAAGGGAGTCGGTTCGAGCGAAGCGGTCACTGCAGCCCCCGGGCCGCAGCCGGCGAGGAGGCAGCAGAGGGAGCCGGAGCGGCACCGAACGAACTGCGAGGGGAACGGGGCTGGGGCATGGAGAGCAGAGACAGCTCCTGAGGAATTGGGCTGGGGGGAATGGAAGAGCAGAGACAGCTCCTGAGGAACTGGGCTGGGGGAATGGAGGAGCAGAGACAGGATGCGGAGACAGAATAGTGTGGTCAAGCTGCTTGAGACCCTGTCAAATTTTCAGTTCAGTTAGCATCACCAGTTATTTCTGCTCGTGATAGAACTTTCGGCCGTAAGTGAAGTGTGAAAGTTTACGAAAATTGTATCCAGGAATCCTCCTGTACCCTGTGATAGGGATGTGAGAAGTCATTAGTTATGAGAAATTCAAATACTTTACTTTTGCAGAAGCAAATGCATAGAAGGCCAAAGAGCAGGGGTTATATTTCTGCTCTCTGTTAGCTGATTTACAGATCTCATATCTCAGTTCTAGTAAGAAGTAGTAAAAAAATCCCCAGAAGACTGCCAAATATAAATCGATTTTTAAAAATCAGCCGTAGATAACCTCACTTGAAAAAACACACAGGTTCTTTGCAGTATGAGAAATGATAGGATTACCGTTTATGCTTTTCATCTGACCCTGTTTCGGTCTCAATAGAACTTTAAAGTAATCACCAGCGAATTACACTTGTGAAACAGTAAATAAGCAACAAACGGTGATCTGATCTTACGAATGAGTGTCCCTTCCCGGCTGTCTGCCTAAGCCAGGGCAGCGCTCGGTCCCGCCGGGCTCCTTTGCCCCGTCACTCGCAGCGGCCGCGCGGCAGGAGGCCCGGCAGCCCCGGAATGCCCGTCGGGCAGTACACTAACGCGCTGCTCCCGTTCTACGCCAGCGGGCTGGGGCACAGCTCGGCACAGCCCGGCCCCGCCCCGGGACATGGAGCTGGTGCGCAGCGCCGTCCGCTCCGCCCGGGCTCAGCGTGGCCCGGCGGGTCGGTGCAGCCCTAGCCCCGGTCTCGGTCTCGGTCCCGGTCCCGGTCCCGGCCCCGCTGTCCCGGCCCGAACGCGCCCCCCCGCCCCTCAGCCCGTCCCGCTGGTGCCGCGCGCTGCGGGCGGGCGGCGCCCCCTGGCGGTCACGCGGCGGCGCGGCAGCGGCTCCGCCCCGGCCCGGCCCCGCCCGCCCGTTGCCCGGGGAACGCGGGCCGGGAGCAGCAGGGCGGCCGCTGCCACCATCCCTCCATCCATCCCTCCTTCCTTCCCTCCCTGCCGGCGCCAGCAGCGGAGCGGCGCCCGCACCCGCACGCCCCGCCGCCATGCCCCGAGCCGCCCCGCTCCTGCTGCTGCTGCTGCTCGCCCTGGCCCAGCGCCGCGCCTGCCTTCCCGCGCCGGCCAGCACCGCGCCCCCCGGCCGGGACCCCTGCCTCAGCCAGCCCTGCCGCAACAACGGCACCTGCTCGCCGCTGCCGCCGCCCCGCCGCCTCCAGCTGATCCTGCCCCAGCCCCCGGCCGGCTACAGCTGCACCTGCCCCCCGGGGATCACCGGCGACTCCTGCCAGGTAAGGGACGCGCCTCAGCGCCGCCCGCCCGCCGCGCGTCCTTGTGCCTGTCCCTGCCCTTGGGTGTCCCTGCGCTCTGCGGGGACAGAGCGAATGCTCCCCTCACGCTCCCGCCTCGCCCCTGCCCCGTCCGCGGGCGGCTCTGCCCGCCCTGCCCCGCTCCGCATCCCGCACTTCCCGCTGCCCTGCGCCGGCCCAGCCGGCCCTGCCGGTCCCGGTCCCTGGCGGGCGGTGTCACGTTCCCCCCGCTCCCCCCGCCGGCTCCGTTCCCGGCGGCCGCGGGCACCCGGGGCTGCGGTGCGCTGGCCCCGGCTCTTCCCGGGCTTCCCGAGAGGCTGCCGGCCCTGCCCGCTGCGAGCCGCGCCGGGGGCTGGCTCCAGAGCCGGAATGCGCGACCATGGGCATTAGACAGAGACCTTCGGGCTCCGAGCTCGGTCGGGGTGAGGGAGGATGGGGCTGAGCTCAGCTGCTGCCTCCCGCCGCCGCCCAGACCTCGCAGGTTATTTAACATCGACTTACTGGAAGGTGAAAAGCATGGTCCTTGGAAGAGGATGCTCTATTGCATTGAATGCTAATCCTTAAATCGTGTCTCCAGTGGTCATTTTCATAGGCTAGGACTGCTCGCTCCCACGTTTTGGGTGCCTTTTGAATTGATTTTGAATTCTGAAAGATCGGAGCGCTCAGAGGAGGGATAATGATCTAAAATATAGAGAAGAAGTAAGCAATATCTTTCTAATATGCTCTGTCATATTGGGACCCAACGTAATAACATATTTGAATTTAATTATTGTAACGTGAAATAGTATTTTTTAAAAAATCTCTAGCATTAAGGATCTTTGTTATCACGTTAAGAAATTCACGAACACTCAGTTTTGACTATCTCCAGATAAGGAAAAGCAGGTGCAGGTACAGAGGGGTTTGTTTCCTGCGTGTGTGTATGCTGGGGTACTTTTTGTGACAGTGGTTACAAAAGGCTCTGTGGATTGACGACCATTGCTTTGTCAGTGCTCTCGCTTGTTAAGTGCATTTGACACAGAAGCAAACGACTTCAAGTAATTTCAGTCAGCTTTTTAGTCTTTATTTTCTCGTTCCTTTGTCGTGTAGTATTTGAACTACACTGCTGAATAGATGAAAGGGATAATACGTTTACTGAAGACTTAATGTGTAGTCGAGTGTAAGAGTCATTGTAAAGTAGCAGCGCTATGCACAGAGTTCTCTGCTTGCCTTGAAATGCCTCAGCTGCTTCAATGTAACAATGAAAGTGAAAATATTTACACTAATGAGATTCTGTAAAACCGGAGAGATGAAAGTGGATTAAATAGATTTCTCTTTGGCTATTTTAGATGTTGTCTAAGGCGTTTAGTATGTTTCTATCTCTACAAAGAGAGGAAGAGAGCGCTGTGTATTTGCTTCTGCACGGTAGCTGTTAGACTTAAGTGTCTGAGATCGATGACTGAAAGATTAATGACCCTTTTGAAGATCTAGTAAAATGTAACACTTGCTGCCATCACACCTCCTGTGAAGTGCTGTGCCTGGGGATCTGGGTTTAATTGTTTTTCTAATAAAAGACATAGGCAAGGTTTTCATAGCATTTATGCATTCTCTTAACTAATAACAGGAGCTTTATGGTGTTATATGTTTTGTTTCTTTTTATAAAATAGTGAGTAATGACTCCTGCAAGGAATACTGATAAAGAAATGAGTGCCACTTCTAGCTATCACATCAGCAGTTCAAGTGTGGATACCAGGTAGTTCTGAAAAGTTAATATGGTTTGGAAATGTAACTTTGACTGGAGACCAGGCAGGGCTTTTTAAAGGTGTAATATAAACACAGCTCACCCATCTTTGAGGTTCTGCTAATTTGATCAAAATAGGGAATAAATAAATGTTGTACAAATGCATTACTCCTTATGTTGCTCTGTCATTCAGACACCTCAGAGCTTAACAGATGCCTAAAGGCTTAAACTTCTACAAAGAAAGATCATGTTTTCTAATTCAATGACAGTAAATAACTGTAATGATTTAAAAGTAACTGTAAGGATTTTTTTCATGTACCATTGCAGGTTATGACAAAACTATTGGCTAAGTCAGGGTATCACTGAGATATATCTAGACATGGATTTTTGTCTTAGTGCTGCAGCTGTTACTGAACCGTTGGACTCATAGAGAGAAATGTCAGGAAGGGAAGAAAGAATTGTTGTCTTTAAATACTCAGATCATGGAAAGTAAGTTTGGATTTTTGGAATTTATGGTGGAGCTGGAGTTCTTTGGGAACTCCTGCTTCCCTGAAAAGATAGAATTACTTTCATGTCACTTCTTGTAGTGAAGGCAGCATTTCAATGATTCTGCTCAGATGTGTCGAGATTTTAGAATGAAGACAAAATGTTCTCAATGTGCCTGTGAGTCAGCTGGGCATGGTGAAGTTGATAATGCAGAAAGATTGCTGAGAGTCAAACTTGGAGACTGCACATCAATTTTACCCCTGAATATTTTACTGTAACTGGTTTTGATGCATCTGTGGATGTTGGTGCTGGCATGGGAAAAGGATAAAACTGACATCAGGTACACCTGAGATACTTCTAAAAGTCCAGAGCTTTCCTATCACCAAATGATGTGTTTTACTGGGGCAAGCCAATTCCATGATTTCATGCTATAATTGCTTTAGTGACTCATTATTTATTTAACAACAGAAATAACAGGTCCTTCTAGTACATCCATGCCATGAATTATGCATTTGTATATATCTCACATTATTTATGGTTTGAATATTCTTTGCTTTGCAAACTTCAGCCTTTTTCTTTGTTGTGGGTTGTCTGCTCCCTCATTGTGGGACATTGCTCTAATTTACCTACAGTTCTTTTCATGGCTCTGAATTTTTTTCCCACTTTTCTTTACAATACTTCTAGTCTGTAAAGGAGCCATAGAATTACTGTGTTGAACTATCTTAAACTTTGGTCTGAGCAAAGATATCACATGTATTCCCAAGGAAATTGTACAGAAATTGTCGTGAATTCAACTGCCTTTTTTCTGTGGGAACTTGAAATTGGCCATTTCTCAGGTTTACACTGAGAGAATTTGATGAAATAAATGGAAATCGGACCAGATACAAAAGTTCTATTAACTTTATAATCCCTAAATTTTTATTTGTGTCTTACTTTTAAAAGGAATCTCTATTTCTAATGACTACTCTGTTATTTTTAATGATGTGTGGAACCCAATAAAATAGCTTTTCTTGACCAGGAAAGTTGTATGTAAAAATTAATTTGTGTTAGTACCTCATTAAATAATTTTAGAGACATAAGGTTCAAAGCAAGTGGTTAAGAAATGAAAAGCCTTCATTATCAACTTGGTAATTTGCTTAAAAATACGGAATTGGAACTTAGCTAATTGCATTGAATTGCATGATGTTTATTTGATGCCATGGTAGTCTTAATTTCATTAAGAGGCTATCACATGAAGAAATATTAAATTATTAATGTATTTTCAAATACTGTCATACATGCTTTGTTTTAGTTGCTTGTCTTGTTTGTTTTTTAATTTAATTTTTTTTCTCCCTCTTTTGGTTGATAACTTTCTCTCATTCTTTTACTTTGCTGCTTTTTGATACATTTTTGTTATTTTGTAGATTGTCAGTAATCAGAGCTAGAGAACAAGTGTCCAAGCATACTGAAGCACCACTCTGACTTTGCAGCAGTTCTCTTCTATCCAGTCTGATCAGTGATGACTGAATGCTCCACTTTGGAGTGTGACGTGGTAGCCACGTGGCAGCACTGCGTTTTTGAGTTAGTGTTCAAGTTATTATTTTAGTAGCAAAGAGGTCTCTTTGATCTTGAGGTTGAGTTGTTGTGTTTACTCTACAGGTTGCATTTCCACATCTAGAACAGAAAATATTTTTTAGACATAATTGTGGATATTTTATTTAAAATGGAGTTTCATAAGGATGTAGTCAGAGTTTAGAAAAGTCAGGGAAGGAACTAATATTATAAAAATTGGGCAATAGGTTATATTTTAAGTTTTGTTCTTATAATTCTTTTTATAATTTTAAAAGTTATTTTTTATTTCCCCTCCTGAATTTCTGCCTGATTGTTCTTCTTCATTCCTTCCCTTTTGTTTTGTACCTTTGAATGCTGGATGAATTTATTTTGTCTTTGATCATAGTGTTTGAATGTTTGTAGATTTTAGTGCAGTGATTTCAGGATTTTTTGTCCATTGACCCCTGGTTTTGTATTTTTATCTTGTGTTGGGGTTTTGCTTCTTTTTTTTGAATTTTTTTGTCTCAATAGATTTCTAGCAATGTATTTAGTGCTGAATGCAGAAATCCAGTCTTAGCAAACTGCTCCAGGAAGAAGGATTGTTGTTTCTTGATTCACTGGTCTAATACTTCAGCATGAGCAGCATGAATTTCATTGGCCAGGTTATTTCAGGTTGCACTGGACAGCGCTGTGTAAAAGGACATCCTTTAATCTAACTGCTAAATCACCTTGGTGTCAGTATCCTGATTAATTCCTCACATGATCCTGTTTTCTATTAAGCACTGACATCCTTTCTGAAAGGTCTCTAATCTTTAAATTCATAATGAATTCTCTAATATATTTAAAATGCTATTTTTTCCATTCTCTACTCATTTATGAAGGGTGTATACTCTAGGTTATATTGTTATTGTGATTCAAATGTTTTGTGATGTGACCACTCTGTTTGCTCTTTTACCTTTAATAACAGTAACATCTAGAGTTGGCAGATGCCCTCGAATTTTCTTCTTTCATTTGTATGTCCTTTAGCCTGTGTTTTGAGATGCCATGTTGTTTCCTGCTGACTAGCTCTGCTCACTCTTGCAATACTTTCAAGATGCAGAATTTAAATATTTGCACTGATGAATATACTATGCCTGAGAAGAGGCTGGGAGAGCTCTGTTTGCTTTTCTTGGAGGTGACAAAGGGGGATCCAAGTGCCCTTCTCAGCCATAGAGAACAGGAGCAAGATTTTTCCCAGATGTGATCAGTGAAAGGAGGAGAGGGGACACACATGTTATAGTAGGGGAAGTCCCAGTTAAATCTAAGGAAAAAAAAATCCTTGCAACAATGGTGGTCAGACACTGGAGCAGGCATATAGAACAGAGGTAGGACCTCTGTCCATGGAGATTCTGGGCTTGAGTGGCCAAAACTGCAAGCACCTTGACCTGAGCAAGGCTTGGAGCAGAGAACTCCCTCACATTCCTTCCATTCCTTCCAGTCTAAACCATTCTGTATATACACATCCCTGTATTTTTTTTCCCCTATTAGATTTTGTGTTTGCCCGTTACTCTTGTCTTGTTCATGCCTTCCCTTTGCTGGACATCTGAATAATTTCCCTGTTGTTATATATGTCTGTTTTACACTAAGTTTAGACTGAATCTGGATGTTGAAAAACTTCCTGCCATGCAAGCAGGACTCCTAAGATGGCAATGTTACTGTTAGATTTTTGAAAAACGATTTTCAGGACACAGTTTACATCTCCTTTAGTCACAAAACACTACATTCACATTTCACAGTCATTGTTGAGTTTTTTTTTTTTTTTTCAATTTACGATTTTCTGTCACATCGAACTTATGGGTGTAATTTGTTTTCTGTGAGTTCTTGTGGTCTGTAAGTGCAGTGTTGTTCAGATACCTCATGAACTCTGATCTCCAGGGTTGCACTGGTGCTGGTGGTGTTCTGCAGTGTGGCAATGTGTGGTTTCAAATAGCACAATAAATTAATGTGAAAACTAGTTTCTCCACCCAATTTATTTTAGCAGTTATAACATCTGGTTTCTCTAAGTGTGGTAGAAAGGTATTTCCAGTCAGAAATTTAAGCTTTTCAAATTAGCATCTTACCTTGAGGCATATAATGTGAAAATATGTGAGTAAGAGATTACTCAGCAGTTTCCTAAGCAATCAATAAAGAATTGTGCTGTGATTTTTGCCATGGGATGAAAACAAATTTATTGTAAATGTCTGTAGAATAAAACTGGAATAATGTAATAACCCAAACTGTCTCAGTTACATAAGAGGTTATTACTTAGGTATCATCTACTCACTGACCTTTGGAATCTTTGTATTGTCTTTTCCAGTATCTCAAAACGATCTTTTTAAATTTGTTAAAAATAGTTCTTTTTAAAGGCTAGTCAGGTCATTACATATACTGCAAACTATTTGGTTCTGAAAAATTCCATCATATAAATGAAAATTTCATGTGTTTGTTTTCAATGCAATAATTTTTTTATGATTAATGATTGCAAAAAGCTGGATCAGGTGTAAAGTAACTGATTAATAGAAGATATGCTATGCTAAGGTGCTTCAGCTTTTCATATGTTGTACTTTATTCCAGTTTAGGCTCTTTGATCTAAGAGAATCAGTTTGCAATCACATCTGCTTAAAATCATCATCATTTTACTTTCTTTTGAAAGAATCTAACCTGATGTTGTCATGTGTATATTGTGTAGCTCTGGAACTCATCTTTACTGGAGCAGGTTCCCAATGGAAGTGGAGCTCTATGCCTTGATTCAGTTTTACAGGAGGTAGGATTGCTCCCCTCCTCTTGAGGGCTCTCAGGATCTTGTACATATTGCTCTGCTGAGAAGGATTTGTTTGAGATCAATAATTTCAGAAGTGACATTTAGCAGGATCTTTCTTGATCATGGGGTCATGAGCCTAGAAATCTTAGAAGATGGTTAATTAAAATTAAAGTTCTGTTTTAACAGGCGGATATGTGTCTGCTCCAAACAGTGTCCACTTGATCACAAACATAGGATGGTTGGGTTTTGGTTTTGCAGTTGCTTTTGGCGCTCTCACAGCTCGCTCTGTTCTTGTTAGATATCAAACCCCCATGATATTTTGTGTTACATTTGTGTTCCAGTCAATCCCACAGTTTAATTGTGTGGAAAAAAATAATTGGGCTAGTTTTAATTTTCTGTCTTTCAATTTAATTGCATTTCCCTGTTGTAATTTTTCCCTTTAAAAATGAATTATTCCACTCTTCTTTCCGTGTGCATATAATGAATATTTTTTCTTTTTGCAATTTCCTTTCTCAACTGAATAAGTCAGTTAATGATATTCTTGTTTCTTGTTGGTTAATCTAAAAAAGGGTTTTGTGCAATGCTAAATCTCACTTTTATGTATGCTGAGAAGTTACCTGTTCTCCTGACAACTGCATTAGAGGGAAGGGAAAGCTTTGACAATATTAATTTTTATTGTTTTTAATAATTTTTGTTGATGTGGTAAGCAGAGCTCAGCAACCTGCTTAGTGGTATGGCAATCCTCAAGTAAAGATCCAAATTTCCAGTGCACCCACATCAGCTGAAAGCACATTTTTTGGCAAAAGTAGGGCTAATTGCATTAAAATTTCTTAGTGGCATTTAAGTAAAAATCTGAAGGTAAAAGCAGTTTATTATGTGCATTTGACACTGTAGAGCACTGTTTGTTAAAAGTCTTGAGTTGGTTTTTAAGGAAAAAAGTAGTTTTATTCAGCTTTTTGTTTCTACATAGTTTTTCCTATTTATATGTTACTGGAATAAAATAAACTCCAAAATAAATATTCTCTGGAGGGAAAATTTTCATTTGTCAATATGAATTCACAAAACATAAATTGTAATTGTATTATTAGAAAAAAGATCTTAAACTGTGATTCAGTTGTAATTTTCCAACTATTTTTTAACAAGAGAAAGTCACATCAAAATAAACATTGAGAAAGTAATGTTTGCTTAATCAGAAAACTCTTTAATTTTTCCATTGGCTGAGTATAATCTCTCACAAAGAAGCACTCAGGCACTCAAAAGCTGATTTGTGTGCTGCATGTGGAGCCTGTTCGAGTTCAGCAATATGTATCACTGCCCTATATTATTTTTCAAGTTGACCTTGGTTTGCTTTACAATAATACAGGCTGTGACAATTATAATGTATTTTTAGTATTATATTCTGGTGTAAACCTTGAAAAAGTAGCTGTAAATTCTATAGAAAGGTCTGTGATTGGTACATAGTGACGAGGAATGGGAATATCTGGATTTGGTTCTTGCAATTCTCACTGCATTGCTGAGTCACACTGGGAAAAACTCATAGAACCTTCTTACTTACATTTCTCCTCTCTAAATTCAGTAAATCCTGGGTGTTCGAAAGGTTAATTTGTGAATACGTATAAAGGCTCTAAGAATGCTGAGTGAGAAGCACTTTATAAGGAATCATAGTATGGAAATGCCAGATTCTGAATTACACATGAGTGATCCTATCAGGATATATTTAAATTCTAATGAGAAAAGCTTTCTTATTAAAGAAAAAAAAAAAATCAACCAATTGGACTATTTTTGTATCTGGAAAATATTCAGTCTAGCAGTTTACAGATTAATTTAGTTTCATAATGTTCTTTCCCACTGGAAACAGGGCAATATATCAATGACCAGTATTTCAAAGACTTCTGTAGCAAAGGTGTTTGTGAACAAGGTGCTCTTGAATAAGGTAAGAGCAGAATTCAAATTGGCAGTGAAAGTAGGGTTGTTTTACTGAGATAAGGTCACTGAATATTAATGATTTTTAGAATTTTGTTGTACTTCATGTATTAGTTGCAACAGCAACTGTATTGTGAGTTTGAGAAGACTTTGGGGTAGCTGTAGGAACAATAGCTGTAAAGAAAGTAACAAGATAGGGTTCCTTTTCTTTCCAACAAGCCTCTCTTTCAGCCTAGGTAGTCCTTATCTGGTCCTTTGTGCTGGATCTAATAAAGCTGAAGCTTGTTAATGACAAGTATACAGGAGGAGGCATAACTTCAGTCAACCATGTCTATTCTGAATAAATAAATAAACTCTGATTCTTTGGGAGGAATATCCATAATTTTTGGTGGGAGTATGTGGTATAATCTTCACTGAACCTGAATGTTCAACGTGCAGTTTAAAGATGTGTAGATAATGTCACAAGAGAGCAGAAGCTGTTCTGGAATGTCGTTCCCTTCTATGAACAAATAATACTTGGTTCCCTGAAGTCACATTGAGGTAACTTTATTTACAAGACAGAGAAGGCAGAAATAGATAGCAGCCCCAGAAAGATTAGTAGATATGGAAAGATTTGAATAAAGTGGGATGGATTACTTGTTCTTTTATACAGAGACAGAGTCTGAAGGTAATCTTGTGGCAAGGACAATCCTTTAAAAAACCAACATGAGTGAGGCAGTTAAATTCTTCTGGGCATCAGCTATTAATCAAATCATGTGGCTAAGGAAAATAAATGGACAATTTTTTGTAATTTTCCAGACTTGGTACATTGCTGTGGTGTCCCTTTGAAGTGTATATTAGTTATGTTTGTCCATAAGGACAGTAACTATCACCAAGAACCGTGTGACTTAGGTCATTCTTGGGTTTCTTAGTCAGCCTTAATGATTTGTGCATTCAATTCAGCAAATCTGTAAAAATTCATGCAAAATTTATTTTTATCTTTGCTTTAAAGGAGGTGTATGGTTTCTTCTGCTGAAGAAATTAAGCAAATTGTTAAATACCTTTATCAAAATCAAATTAGTAAATGAATTTCTGGAATGGCTAACCAAAACAATTTTTTTAGTTTTCATACGCATCTAGCAGTCTATTAATAAACTTGTGATTGACTATATACTTGTACTTCTATTGTAATCTAATTTTCAGGCAAATTTAACTGTTTTCAGACAAACTGAACATTATACAGAAGGAAGAAGGCTGTGTAAAATCTAATAATAATTTATGAGCTAAATGCCTTTTGTGTTGAGATTTCTAATCCTGCTGTCTGGTCGCAAGAGAGTTTTGTGGCATTTGTTGTGACTATGGAACACCAAGGTCATGTTCTTGTATGTGGGGATCTGAGAAACTTTCTCATTTGAGAATGTCTTTGAATTTCAGGGAGTTGGGTTACATGAGGTTTACTGACATAGGCAGGGTCTGTAAGATCAGATACTTGATTAATTCTTTTTAAGGCTACGGTGTACTGTGTGAAGATGGCATATGTGACAACTGAAGAAAATGGTGTTGAGTCCCCTGGGAAATTAACATGTTTAATTGAAGGAGGGACAAATTGACTTAATTTAATTGTAATAGACTCTAATGTTAAAATTTGTCTAACTATTGCCTTTTAAAAGTAATGGAAAGGTACTGAGTTGATGTTATAGAAATTCTCTATAATATTTCTGAGGGTTTGTGGGGACCTGGCTTGTACAGAGGATTCTAAAAATGTGGAACATCTTTAGAAGGCTGCTTGGGACTTAACTGTGATATCACTTAAAGCTGATGTAAACTCATACTCACTTCTTTGTCTGTGAAAAAATTAAAGGTAAGTATAGAAATTGTTATTTCAGTCACCGTTTGATCTTTGATTTCTTGGAATGTACCAAAGAAATTCTCTAAGGTGAAAGAACGCAGGAACAAGGTCAGCTGTTCCACTTGATTCCAAACACCTTTCTCCCCAGTTAAACATCTTCCCCTGCAATCATCAAATGTCATAATTTTCTATTCTGCAGGTGAGTGAGAAAGGATAGATCAACAGTTACAGTGATTCTGTCTTTTCACGAAGGCCTGCTTAAGAAGAGCAGGGTGGATCTATCAGTCACAACTCTGATTATTAAGTCCTGCTGGTAGCAGTGTGTCGCAAACCGGGATATGGCCAAAACTTCTCTGGTTTTGATTTAGGAACATGGTGGCTTTTCTGTTAATGTAATGCATTTGAGAATGATTTAAGCATATTTTATGTTTACATGAGACATAATGTAAATCATTATACCAATCAATTGAAAGATACTCTGGAATGACAGCTGTGCTAACAAACCTTAGTATGACATACAGCAAACACAAGTGTAGCATCTTAGTTATTTTTGCATGATGTATGTTCTTTTCACTTTGTAACGAGTATTGCAGCATCTTCCAATTTGAGATTTCTAGTTCTGAGGACATTTTTCTTTTCCAAAATGCATTTGCATCCAGTTCTATTCTGTATTCTCAGATTTTCTAAGCTGCTTGCCTATGGTGTGGAAGTTCACCCCACTTGGATGTGGGGCCTTTTCTGCTAGCAGCTATTGAGCTCTGAGAGCTGCTGGCTGGCAGAGGCTCTTCCAGGATCCTTGGCAGTGAGAAGGGCAGTTCTGTGAAGCTGAAGTTCTGGGAAGTCTTGAGAACTTCAAGTTACCCCAGCAGTCTTATGGGTCTGAAGTTCTCTTCTCTGACTCTGACAGTGGGGCTGCAGCTGAGGGCTTCAAGGAGCAGCATTCCCTGATCTTGGAGCAGAGCATTAGTGCTGCAGTAGGGAGGCAAAGTGTCCATCAGAAACACATCTGTGATTTGGCCTCCTCTGATCAGAGGTGCCAGCACAAAACTCATTTTAATCAATGAATTTTCATTTTCTGATAACCCCTATGTTCAGCTAGAAGTTTCTACCACTTGTGGTGTCTGGAGAGAAAAGTTCCTGAGTATTTAATGGTGAATTGATTTAGATGTTAATCTTGCCATTACCTAATCTAATTTTGGAGATAACTGTAAAACTGTTGAGTACCAGTTGTTTATCTATACAGTTTATTTTTCTCAGTCTTTTTACAATAACAGAGATGAGGTTTTCTGTTTTTCAAGGGAATTGTAAAGGTGTTAGGTTGATTGCTGATCAGGCTGAGCTGATGAAACTTGTATCCCTCATTTTAGAAGAATTTGCTTTCTTCCTAAAGACAGTCGTGTCAAACCCAGAGGGAACCAAAGTGTCGTAGGGGTGTTTCAGTGCAGAAACTAATTTGCAGTCATTCTACTGCAATTAAAAATGAGTAGAATAATAAGTCATTTGTAGTCCCTTTAAACTTCATGAAGTAATGGGATGAAGATGAGTATGGAATACAATGTTGTGTGTTTACATTTTTTTAGTTAAGACATGAAATACAGGCAGTATTGGGGGGAAAAAGGACAAAAGTTAAACTTTATGAATGACTTTTAAGTTTGTGTAACAGATAAGCTGAAATATTTGCCATAGATATTCATCATAGAACGAGGAAATCAATACATTCAGGCTGAATCACAAAGCACTTGTGTCTGGAGTTTGACAGTTAGAGAAGCTTTGATTTCACGTACAAAATATGCTCTGAGCAAGGGAAGTTTGCATTACAGCCTTGGCTGGTTTGGAAAGAGGGAACTGGGCTGGGGCCTTGGTCTAACATCCACATCCACACCAGTGCTGCTCCAAACCACAAAGCTGCCCTGGCCTTTGACCTTCACAGGGTTTGGAATACCTTTGAGGATACTAGCTAGATGAGTAGATATACACTTCAAACGACCAGGAGAAGGCAATCTATTTGAAATATTTTCTAGGTATGTTTATCTGGTTTTCCTCTACCTTTATCAGAATAACATCTGTTCAATTCCCTGTTTGTTTGATGCTTTGGCATCTGTTCGCTGCAGTTGCAGGAATGTAATTTCTGTCACTTCTGGTGTTGTCTTTTAACTGAGAGCTGCATAAATAAAGTTAGCTGCCAAAAATAGTTATTTTCTTCTTAGACAAAGAGGATTTAGATGCTGAAAAAGTCTGATAGCTTCTTTTCTTGCTTGACTTGCATTTCAGTGGCATTGTGGGATTTTCAGTACTGACAGTTCTTTAGGTATAACTAAAAGGATAGTTGTTTTGAATTTTCTATGTCTCAGCTAGGTGAATTCACATAATATATCAGAGAATTTGACTGTTGGCCTTTCCTTTGGCCCCTGCCTATACTCCAGGTCTGAATAAATGCATTAATGGTGCTGCATAGTGCTCCAGGTGTCCTTAGCACTCTCACAGGTATGAAAGGATTATGAATTTCTCTGGTCCTATTATAATGTTATATACCATTGTTCATGTGGATATAGCAACTCACGTTATTTTTAGCCATCTGTATGGATTTTTGAATTTTGCTTCTTAGGCCAGCATTGCTCTTTAATAGAAGACATAGAAGATATCTGCCATAGGATTTCACATGAATAGAAACATTGAGATCTAATTTTTGGCATTAAGGTGTGAATTGGGATATACAAGAAGCAGATAATTTAGAGAAAAAATAGTTTTCATTGCTGATGAATTTCCAAATATAATAATCATATTTATTCTCCTTTCCTTTTCACAGCAAATCTGATTTGCATTTCCACAGTGAATGCTAGAGAACTAGCTAGAGTGATACAGTTAGTTTTCATTTACTCCTATTAGCCAAATTATGGACTTACAGGTAAAATATTTTTGCTCAGCAGCAACCTCAGCAGTGACTTACCTGCTAGAAATATTGCCTACACTTTAGTTCTGAAAAATTTAGTATAACTTTCTCAATGCTTCACAAATTTCAGTAGATTTCCCTGTTTTTGACTATCTTCTTAATCCTGACTTTCACTCATGACTTTCACTTATTACTGTTAAGTAGTACAGTTATTTCGGAATGTGTTTAGGTCCTTAGGTTTTTAGACCTCATTTCCACTTTGGCCAATAAATAAGGTGGAGGTCATGTGCCTTTTTGCTGAGGTCATATTGCACAGTCATCTGCATCAACTTCAGTGTGAGTGGATTGCATCTTTTCTTATTCCAGATAGAGTGAGAGGATTCTTCTAGAAAAGAAGCTTCTCTGAAATTCCTTTTTTTTGTCAAATATGTTGGGAGTCAGTCTTTATAATTCTTCACTGCTGATAAGTTTTGGTTTTATTTATAATATTGAATTTCTGAGGGACTAAGTCCTTCAATGAATTTTCTAGTTGTAATTACAATTTCATAATTGTTTTACTGTTTCTGTTTATTCTGGAAATGTGTTCCTGGAGCAAGTCGATGACTCCTATCACCAAGCTAGCTGAGAACGGGAATTGTACTTGAAAATCCTGTGAAGAACAGAGGCAACATTCTGAACAAATTTGTTTTCAATATTTTACTATAAAATTAAAAATGCTTTGTGGAAAATCAGATGACAAAAGAAGTCTTATTAATGCTGCAGTTCATCTATTTGTTTTGTTTCAACAAACTAGACCAAACAGCAACCTTCTTATTTTTCTACACTTGTGATAACTCAGTGCAGATTGATTCCATTTTTGGATGGGTTTTGGAGTGTATTTGGAATAATCTGTTGTCGAAGCTGTGTAAAAATAACTTATTTCCAGAAACATTTAAAATAATTATCTACAATGGTGCATTTGAGCTTAGCAGTTGTATTGGACTCCCATCATTTATATATATGCAGATGCACCCAATGGTGTAGCAAGTGTGGTTTGATTTTTTCACAGTAGACTGTGGTGCTGTTGACAGTCTTCAAGAAGCTCATTTCTCCAGGTGCTCTGAAATGGCTTGAACAGAGCAGTGCAGTGCAGAGGCCTTGCTCTGAAGCCTTGAGTCATTTGCTGTGCTGTATAGGTGTGGTAGGCACGGTTTGTTCTAGGTGCCCTTGGCGTTTATGCTTTATTTTAAAAAGTTTTTTTTTTTTTAATGTTTTCATTGTGTATCACCATAGGGTGAGTTCTATGTTGGATTCTATGTGAAGATAAAAGATTTTATATGATTTAAGATGAATGAAGAAAGAAAGAAATAAGAGTCTGTTTTGCAGGCATATTCAAATTCTAATTAAAGACTGTTTCCATTGCACTCAGCTGATTGTGGATTGCATCAATAGACTGCAATAGTGATCAATGTCTCAAGACCACATTATTGGTCAACTCAGATAAAATAGTTCTGGCTAGAAATAATTACTAGATGTAAGAAGAAAATCCTGACCTCACCTTGCTTGTTCTTCCTTGTCTTCTGCCTGATAGTTGTTTTTTTGATCTGAAGGTTTGGAAACTCAGTATTGAAAAGCATGGTTTATAATCTGCCTCTAGAAATTTTCTCACAATTTTCTTCAACATCAAAAAGTTTCTGTATCTCTATAGTGTTGGAATAAGACATGCTCACATTTCACTTTGGAAATCTCTGGATCTCGTAAGAAAGATACAGACCTTCAGACCACAAAATGGACTCTGTATTTTTCATTCCAAATATTGCAAACTTCTTTGTACAATTTAACAATATGGTGACATTTCAGAACTTGTAGAGATCTTCTTCAGAAGAATACCTGGAATTCAGGTACTGTAGATTTTTACCTGCTGATGCTAATTTACTATTCCTTATTATTTCTGTATCAGTTTTATTCAAAAAGTGTTTTAGTAAATCCTCCAGCAATCTGGTACATTTTGATGCTATGTTTAGTTGTGCCAAGGTCTTCATTTGGTCTCCCTTTGTATTTATGCCTTCATTTTTGCTTTTACCAGTTTACCTCATCACAGGATGTTATTCTGGTGAATTGTTTGTTTAGTTTGCCTTTATTTCTGTAGAGTGGTTCTGAATCCCTGAAAGTGTTCCTTTGTGTGGACTATAACCCTATAGAATTCTCAGTAATGGTTAAAACTCATCTCATTATGATGAAACACTCTCTGTAATAATAAGCACACCAAATGCAAATTCTATTTTTCACTTTATTGCAGGTTTTTGTTTGTGCACCTGTGACAATGCAAAGGTTTGTGTTCTTCTGCTAACTTCCTCCTTTTCTTGTATGTTTTTGGGAAGTTTTGTACAGAAGAGCTGAAACTGTAGTGGAACAGCTTTGGACAAAATCTTTCTCGTGCTAATAGTCACTTTCCATTATCTATTATTGGGGAAACAGCATACTCCTCATGGAAGAAAGCTCCAGGGTGATGAGGATCATGTGGAGTCACCTACATTTGACTGTGTAGAGCTGAGCTTTATTTAGAATGGTTAATGCTGATCAGGAGCTAACAAAGCTCCTGACTCCCTGCCAGCTCCCTGCACAATTACCCCGGTCCCTGGAGTGTGGTGCTGAGGCACTGCAGCTGACTGGTAATGCAGCATCATGCCAGAATTAACCCTGCTGAGCCAGCTCCAATGTTTTCCCCATCTGTAGTCTGCTAATTTTCCACCCTAAAAATCTGCTAGCAACTGAAAGCTGAATGTAGTCATCAAATTGTTCACATGAAATTTTCTTATTTTATATGAATAAAATGAGCCAGTTCTGATTTTGTGTCTTAGGAAGTTTCACAGAAGGCTCTTTACTAATTACAGTAACCTACAGATGCAGAAATCTTTTTTTGTGCATTTTTCCCTGGCTGCCAGGTCAGCTGTCTATAAAGGCTGATGCACATCCAGCTTTCTCCCAGCTGTTTGCCTGCAAATTGCAAGTCAATATTTGATTGTCAGCCAATTGTCTTTTCTGGACTTGGTTGAAGTAATTTTTTCTTTTACAAATAATATATGTATAAATAATTATTTATTTACAAATAATAAATGGTATTTCTTGGAAGTAAGAAATTCCATTTATTATTTGTAATAATAATGGCTGTTTCTCCTTGCCACTCTAGCTCCCATGCCAACACAGAGTTCTGTGTTGTCTGATGGAGAGAATGAACTTTCTGCAGGAGAATCTCCATACAGATGAGTGGGCATTGTCTGAAAGAAGCCAGGCTTGGTGCATGATGGCTCTAATATCTTCATGGTTGGTACATCAGTGTGGAAAATGTAGATCTTGCTCATATATCTCCATTTTAAAATATGCTTGAAAAAGCCTTCAGGTCATATTGATAGTCCAAAAGTATAAAAGTGGTACCTATTAAACCCTAGGATCATAAGCATGTTTTACATGCTTTCTTTTTCAGAAGACTGAATGGCTTCAGACTGCATGAGTCCAGTTGAGAATCATGGCTTTATTTCACTAGATTTTCCTGGGTTCCAAAAGGATGGAAACTGAGCAGCACCTCTGGCTCTTAATTGCTCAAATCATTCATGCATTAACCAATGCACATGCAAAGCAATTAAATGCTATCAGTGTGAAGTCTGTTTATACAGTTTTGTTGTAAGACCTGGAGAAGAACTTAAAATAGCAATATCTAATAATAGAGAATGTATAATAGAAAGAATTAATAGTGTGGAACAATTCTTTCTTCAGAGGGCTTTGCAGAAGGCACACTGATTGTCTCCTAGTGCCTGAGATACTAATGCTGCTAAACACCCGCACTGAGCGGCTGCCGTCGCCTTTTGTAGCCACAGCTTTATTCAGAGTTCAGCCGGGCTGTGGTCCTTGGTGCTCCGGTAGGAGCCCCTGTCCTGGCCGAGGTCTCTGAAGTGCAGCTGTTCCCAGCTGTGGCCCTTCAGCTGCCCCACGAGGGATGTGATTCCCAGGGCCCAGGTGAGTTCCCAGCCGAGCTGCCCGTCCTGCCCCAGGCGGGGCCGGGCATTGCTTGGGGACATCGGGGCTCTCCCTGACCTTGGCTCGCTGCTGATGCTCGGCCGCTGTCCCGGGGGAGCCGCGGGATAAAAACACCGCGCTCAGGGGCACGATTCAGTGATTAACAAAAGCCTTCAGTCTGGGAAACACTTCCATCTGTAGCACAAATTCTCCCTGCACTGCCATCTGCATCCTTTCTTTCTGACTCCTGCAGAATACTCACCTCATTGTTTGTATTTTATAGCTGTTTGAGACGTGCACAGTCAGTAAAGCAAATTTAGTGTCACCTCTTATGTTAAAATTAAACGGAGAAAGGTTTATAAAATTAGGAAATACTGAGTTAGGTCTAGGGGTTTTCTAACTTGTTTGTGAGTTGGAGGAAACAAGTGTATTTTGCCAAGTATCTTTAATTGTAAAAATGCTAATAATAGGTAATTCTGATATCTTTGAGTGCAGGGAAAGAACTAAGATATTATTTCCTTGTTATAAATGGGTGAATCATTGGGATTTAAAATGTTGAACCATTTAATTTAACAACAACATTCAACAACAACAGAATTTTTTGGCATAGGCTTGACTGTACAGACATAGTTTATTTCAATCTTCTGTTTACATGATGACTTCTTGCAGTAAAGAAAGGGAGGGAGGAATGAAAAAGGAGAAAGAAGGATGGAAGTTCACTTAGAGAAAGGGCTTGCTTTGCTTACAGTGTTACTGCAATGGATGGTAGAACTCAAATTAGATGACGAAGAAATTCTAGTTTAAGAAATTACATTGTCAGCTAAAACTCAAACAATTGATTGATTTCTGCAACGTAGCTTGCACATGTCTCTGCATCTGTGCTCAAAATGAGTAAAAATATTTATGACTTCATATTCAGGTTTACTTTTATAAGATGAAACACAAAATTTCTGCTTTGGGCTGAAATGCTGTCCAGCTTCCTTGTCACATTTCTTATCTGAATTCTGTGCTACCACCAAGGTTGAGTTGTTTTGCTGGATTGCACAATTTCAGGGGATAGTGATAGTTTCTCTTCAAAACCATCAAGCATTTCAGATTATAGTGTCCATTATCAGGAAAATAACCTTCCTAGCTTTTACTTCTTCCATGAATGCTGAGTATTGTCCAGATTGGCAGGGATGTCAGTGAACTGGTTCTTTGATGTAATAAACCAAGCATGTATTCCTAGACACTTTAAAAATCTGAAATCTTTTGAAGTTTACTGCCAGTTGTAAGTAAAAGTTTTTGTCCTGAAAGCTGCAGTGCTTAATGACTTGTGCGCTTGAAATTAGAGTATTGTAAGGCAAAAAAAAAAATAGTAACTGATATTAGCAGCAGCATATGCAGTGACACTATTCCTATTCCATTGCATTTCACGTGAAACAGATTTATATACAAGAAATTAAATCTAAAGGATTTGTATCTGTTGGGAAAAGGATTATGTTAAAAACAAATGTTAGAAACAGGATTTCTTTTTTTCCTAAATTACAGGAAAGCAAATTTTCTGATTTTTAAACCTAGTGTCAAGGTTTTTTCTAATTCTGAAATGTGTTCTTTTATTTTGATGTCTCTTCTTTTGTGCCAGTTGGATAGCACAGTATAATATCACTTCTCATTTCTCCTACTTTGAACAATTATTGAGATTTTTTTCTTCCATATCAAAGATGGTGTTTGGTGGCAATTCCTCATTAGTCTCAGTTTATTTATGGGTTTGCTTATCCCCTTTAATAATACTTCTCAATCTTGCTCCATGTTATACAGTAAGTAAAAAATAGTAAGAAACATTCCTTGCTTAGTATTAAAGAAATAATATTTCTAATAACTCTAGAAGTGTGTTATTTTACTCCTCTCTTTCTGTCCCCAGAAGTATCTGACTCTCCTTTTCTTATAACATGCCTCAATATTCTTAAGGTGGTAAAATTTGCTATCACTATCACTGCCTCGATTGCTTCAGGCTTTTAGTAATGTGTTGTTCGTTTCTCTGCTTTCTGCTTTTTAATAGGTAGACATAAGATTAAATTTTAACGTACTTTAATAGACATGTTTGACAAGCACAGAAGTTAATGAGGTAGTAACAAATGTTTTTAATAAGTTTTTATCAAAGTATTTACTTGGGGCTTTAGATCTTATAAGTTACATTAGACTTGACTTTAATATCATATTTTTAATTAAAAAAGGAGGTTTAATGAAGGTATGTTTGTAAGCTAGGGAACATTTTCTGCTTTGTTGTTTTGTTTTGGTTTCATTAAAAAGTAAATGGTCCTACACATAAGATTCAATAGATAATGAATTCTCAATTATGGCTTGTAATTTGAATAGAAATGGGGAAGCCTAGCATTATGGAGAAATTGGATCCAAAGGTATGACAGTCAGGACTAGTCTGTACTTGGTTCAGTAAAATGTAAGTAGATATCCTTAATTATTTTGTACTTAAAAGAAAAAATCCCCACAACCAACCAAACAAAAAAATCCCTACTTTTTCATCATAACCTGCTTGAGAACTTGTCATTAAACAAAACCTTTGTGCTGATAAAAATACTGCCTTTTAGATGTGAGCATTGTTTCACGTTGAAATATGGAGAATTTCAATGGCATACTTTTTTCGTACTGTCAAGAAAAAAATGAACATTTGCTTTGCATAAAATAGCAGGAAATAGGCAAAATTGTATGATATAGTGGAAAGAGAAATAATTTTATCATCAGATTGCAAATAAGAAAATTTAGATTAATTTTTCCTTCTTGGATTTGACCATCATCATACGGATGACACATGGCTTTACACTGATGGGAGAATTCACCTTCAGGTCTATTGGAGAATTGGTAAGAAAAATGTATAACACAATTTTTATAGTGTTTTAGAATGTTTAGTGTTGAATCTTTATTTCTAGGAGAAACTCATCGAGGAGATGCTAATTTTAATAAAGGACGCAAAAAAAGCTACTTTCAAACCTGCTTTGTTTACCATAAGATCTGTGTTTGACAGAGAGTGAAAACAAATACACATGAAGCAATATTTCTCCAACATTTTTATTCTGTAAGCCATATTCTTCCAACAAGAAAGTAACTCCACTTTTTACTCAGTGATTTTTATGTTGCTGTTACTGCTCATAGTTCCACAATTTATAAAACAAACTTTGGAAGTCAAACTGTTTTGTTACTCTCCTTTACTGCAGCCTTTTTTTGAGTTGAATATTAAATAATGTCCTGGTCTCAGTTCAAACAAATGTCATTGAAAAGACTTACTTGGTTTAATGGATGAACCTTGTAAACCAGCAAACAGCTTATAAATAATGTACTAATATTGGGCTGGTGAAAAATTAATTGAAGAGATTAGTCTAATCAGCATTGCCCTGTCTAAAAATGTGGAATGTTTCAATAACAGTCCAACATAGTATTGACACTGCAGAAGACTATATGGGACAGGACTGAAGAAGTTGCCAGAAATTATTAGAAAAACCTTCAGAATAAATTCTTTTCCAAAATCTTGTAATTTGCTGTTGTAACAATTTTTATTGTTTCAGGCGTATGCACATTTTAATTGTTTTGAAATTGAATAGAGAAGCACCTTGTCAGTGTATTTTCTGAAAATCTAAATTCTAGTGCAGGGGAAAAGTTAATGAGAAGCTTCTGAAGCTGGCAAAGCTCACGATCAGAGGCTGTTAAATGCAGTGTTGCCTTGTTCTTGCTCCTGGAGCATGCAGATTCTAAAGTGTGTCTCCAGTTACCCCTTCTATCAGGTTATCAGGGTTTGATTTCTCCTACGTGTGTGGGTTCATATATCAGCATCAATTAACTGAATGATCTGATAGTGGCAAAACTCCCCTTCCCCCCAGAATTCACCACCCGTACCTAATGTTGGCTGGAGCTGTAGCAGTTACCATGTATTAGTTAAATAGTAGTGAAATGAGGGATTATTTTGGAATTTTCAGCCCTCAAGATGGGGGAAGGTATTTTTATATGTAAGAACTTGACGTAACAGCAAAGCTTTTGGATGTTTTTCCCCCCAGCATGCATTAATATTAATTTCTGTCGCTTTCTGACAGCTGGTTGTTCTTTCTGGATATCCACTTAAGAGTGAAACAATGCTAAATGACAAGGAACCCCCAAATTAAGTAGGTAAACTGTTGGCTGTGACAAAATGTGCTTTAAACTCCTTGTTTACTTCTACATTTCATGTAGGCTGCAGGTTTAAAAAGAGGATTTATTTTTATTTTTCCTCTTAGATCCACTGGCTTTTCAGGCCCCTATAGATTTTTTGAAGGGTTAGCTGAGGTAATTCTTGAGACATTCAAGCTCCAAATATAGAATGGCCACAATAGAATTCCAAATGAAAGCTTTGAGTGTGTTCCTACATGTTTTATTTAACAGCTTCTCAATTTAGGGTCACATGTTTTGGATTCCAGCTAGTTAAATTTTTAGCAGTTTTTAAGGATGTAATACAACATACAAAGCTCTTGCATTTAGGCATTCTCGTAGTAGATATTCTCAGATATGACAGCTGAAAAACAAAATGTGTTTTTTCCTAAGCTACCTTCAGATAGAACTTCTGAGTTATAAGCCTTGGATGTAGACTCCCTTCCAGACAACAGTGATCAGTGAGGTGTATCCTTCTTGGGTCAGGTAGTTTTAGGCAGACAGTGTAAAACACACTCCACAGTTCTTACACTGCTGTTGAGAGCTGTTCACATTGATTTAGCTTGGGAAGGGCTGGAGTTTGCATAGCCTGTCAAATTTGGGTCATCTGAGCTGACTGCAATAACCTCCTATATAAGATTCTGACCTTGCAGCCATGGCACTCAACCAAGACCATCATTTTCTTGTAATTCTGTGTATAATAGTTCACATATGTTTGTAGTATCTATACAATTACCAGTGAATGAGAATCCTACTGTACTTGCATAAACACAGAGGGAAGGAATGATTCCTGCATGAAAGGCCCTCCAATTTGTCACAAAAGAAAATGGATGGTGAGACATGGAGACCTTAGCAGTGTTTGCTCCTTGGTTGGTTTGTCATGACAGTGCAGAAAAAGTAGTGCTAAAGGCTTGATTAATAAGACATGAACAAGAAATATTTGTGTTTGTCTTTGGAAGTAAATGGGAAAGCTGCCTGTCTCCAGTCTAATAATCCTCCTCCCTATCTACCCTCTCCATGTCTGCCTGCAGCAATGAAAGTGTAGGAGTTTGAAGCAAGAGTTCTCTTTAGCAGGATTATCTGAAATTCCCATAAAATGAGAACAGCACAACTTCACAGACACAATTTAAGTTGAAATAACTATTTGAAAACCTATTATAGAAGAGTCTCTGCACAAAGAATGTATTAGTTTAACAAAACCTGGTTCAGTTAACCTGGCATGACTTCAGTAACAAGATTCCATGGGAATTGCCTACATTCTGCTAACCCCGTATCAGTCGTTCATGGTTGCTCTATAAACATAATTTTCTAGTTATAGAAGATTTTATATAAATGTAATTCTTTGCATTATTATCCACTTTTGACTAATACATGTTTTCCAAATTGCAGAGCAAAGTAGCTGTCCTGCTATGATTGGGCATCCTCTTCCATTATTTATGTATTCAAATCATTGTTTCCTCCAGTGTGTATCCCCAAATGAAACCACATGGAAGTATCTCGTGAAAGACTTCAGTTAAAATACCTGTTTTATTTAAAAATACCCACACTTTTTCTTTCTTTGTTTTTACAAAGTATAGAGGTGTGACTGCTTTGGCGAATTAAGGCAATTCAGAAATATCTAAAATCTTATGTGACCTGAGATAAAGAACCAAATTATACAGCCTTGAAATATGACAAGGCAGACTTTGTCCTACTGCAATAAAATAGATTTTGAAAATTAAAAACTCTCAGAACACAATAATTCTGTTCTTGCCCAAAAGATTGTATTATTAACTGGTAATCTTAGAGGCTTTTTACTTAAAAGTTCAATAAACAGGCTGAGCTTTCATATGGTACTGAAAATAAGCTGCTTGATGAAGAGGTCAGCTGTAGTTTGTGAGTTTTTCCTAGTGCATGCTTTTTTAACTTGAGCGCTTTTATCTTCTCTTCCTTACTTAGACACATCTATAGTGAAAATTATCCTTATTCTTGGATCATCTTTGTTTTGGTCACTGTTCTGGACCTAATGTAGTTCTTTTCTGGGAAGTGCAGCACTGCTCTGCCCATGTGAAACACTCTTCATGCTTTGGAGACATGACAGAGTGCAATCAAAATTGCTAATCATTTTTGTTCCAGTGCTACAGGAGAATAAGTTGAGACAAGAGATCTCTGAAATGTGCCATGAATGTAAGGAAATGGGAGAAAAAAGAAAAATACTAAAATTTCTGAAATATGGTAGAGAAAACAAAACCTTTTTTCAAATCCACATACATCTAAAGGAATCAATCTTCATGGTGTCAGGAAGGTTGGGAAATAATGCAGAGCTGATAGTAATGATCTGAACTTACAGCATCAGTCTTCTTATATCGATTTCCCACTGCAGTTAAAAGATGAGGAGCCCTAAAAGAACTCATTTAAACCCACAGTTTTTAATTTTGAGCTGTGGTGTTTTTTGCTTTTCATATGAGAACCTAATGAACCACAGCATGCAGATCACAGTTTTGCTCGTTAAATTTTAGGAATGTTCATTTCTTATATGTATTTATAATAAGTAGTTCCTGTTTATAATATGATACAGCACGATGCTCAATATAATTTTACACGGCAAGATGGAAATGAATTATTTATATCTTGAAAATACAAAAATATGTTTGAATGTCTTCAAAGGATGCAACAGTCTTGTTAGGAAAATGTACTTCTATAGAATCAGTGGAATTGGAACACTTACCAAAAAGGCATGCACATTTTTAATTTAAATTTAAAAAAAAAGGTGGTGTTGGTGGTCCATACTTCAATCCTGAAAAATTCTTTCTGCATTATACATAAGTATTATCCTCTTATGTCTGCAGATGTATTTGGAGGCATTGGCATATAAATTTACTGATAAATTTCTTTTCTCAGAAGGGATGTATTTCTGTGGATTATACAGGTGTAGGAGCGTTGGAGCTGTAACTACATTTATTTATAAAATATGTGTACTATGCCTTATAATTACTTTTGAAAGTGCATAAATGCACTTGTTTGAAGAAACAAGGAAAAGATTTTTTCCCATGTGTTTTTTTTCTTTTTCTTTGTTTTATTTTTAACTTACTAAAGTTGTGAAGGGTGCTTTGGTGGTGACTGGAGCAAAAGTAAGAAACAAACATATTTCTGGATCAAATGAATGAGTTAGCTGAGGTTAATTGCTGCAATCTAAGATGCTGACAAAGTGGATTCTAGTAGGGTTTTTCAAAATATTTATGGCAATTATGAATTTCAGTGTGAGATGCAGAAAGACCACTGTCTTATTTAAGTCTACCTTTGTACAAAGGAATTTTGAAATTGTTGTAGTCTACATTTTTTGAGAGTTTTGATACTTAGAACATTACTAGGGAAAAATTACTTCTGGGTCACAGAATGGAAAAATTAAAGCTTTTTATTAAAAGGAAATATTTTTAAGGTCATTTTTATAGCCCAATATTTTATACCTGTCAGTTACAAACAGTAGCCATATCTAGAACAATTTGTCTATGTTTTTTTCTGTAACAAAATTAACTATAAAACATATTACAAAACCTTTACTTCCATATGACACATGCTATTTAATCTGAATTATGTTTTTTGTAGTCCCACTTAATAGCCAAAACAGCTTGTATATGGAAAAAACATAAAATAAAGCTGATTAAATTAATCTAATTTGATATATTTTTGAGACACAAAAGCTTGGTTTTCAATGTTTTATGACAGCACACATGCAGATTACATTTGTATTATATGGTATAAGGCTATGAAGCAAAATCCACATTGTGCCTGTTTTGGCTGAAGTTTGATGCTTTCAGGTTGTTGCTGTCAGTACTGTTTTGTTCTGAAACAGTGAACACATTAAAATATCCTTAAAGTTTTGGGTTTTTTCTTTTAACCCTAGTTATGACCCTTAAGCATAGATTATACACAGGGCTAAGGGTTCTATTTAAGCCAATGTTAGATGACAAAAATCTTGCTGTTTTACTCTACTTACTGATAACCCCAAGTGTTTTGACACAGGTGAACTTTGTGATGGCTTCTGAAGGGAAATGCATGTACCTGGAGATTTTGTTGTCAGGTGTAGCCAAGATACATTCATGCACAAATAAAGTGTTTATAGACACTTGAATATTGGAGATACTCTAGGAAATTCTGACAAATTGTTCACTGCTGTCAAAGACCTGGAGATCCATTAGAATTGCCAGTACTGGGGGTTCATAAAAATTGGAACAACAATACTCAGTTCTAAGCCTAAATAACAAACTTCTTATAGCTAAAACAAAAGCAATTTTAAATCAGAACAGAAAGAGTTTGGAGAGGTCATTGGAAGTTTCTTTCACTTGGAGGAAGTTTCCTTCACACATGGAAGAAAGTCATCTTTGGGGTAGCTGGCAGTAGAGCTCTTCATATTAAAGTTCAGTCACAATGGAGAGAAAATGTAGGCAACAAGACTGGATCATTTTGGCATTGTAAACACTTGAAGAACATCATGTTTGATGCATCTAAGAGAGTAGTTCATGCACAATGCAGGTCCCACGAGTACTCCAGATTTCAAGAGATTAGGTAGAATGACAGAACTATTGTCTTCCCACTTTGCTTTCAGTTAATAAGACGAAAGTAATGCTCATAGTGCTCTCAAAGGCTGAAAATATTTTGTGTTGGGCTCTGCTTGTTCTGCTGAACAACGCTGGCCCACTTGTTAGAGGACATGTGGAGTGGCAATCTAAGATAACTCATGAGCTGTTTTTTGGATGATGTCTGTGTACGTCCTTTCTAGAGTTCTAGGAATTCCATGGCTTTTCCATGACTAGACTTACTCATTAATTTTTATATGGGGTATGAAGTGTCCCTTTCTGTATTCACAATGTCGACAGAAGTTACGTTTATTTTCTTCTTCCTTTGTAAGCACATGACGCCTGTGAGGGATGGTGCTCCTGAATGACTGCCTGGATGGGCAGAAAGAGATTAGGAGGATAAAAGTATCAAGTCGAGACTTTTTTTCCCCTAAATCATCCTTATTTTTATATAATAGAACTTCATATTTTTACCAACCTCTGTTTTCAAAGCCCTGGTGAGAACAGCTCATTTCTGTCTTGTTTCAAAGGAGCACCTTCCTGCCTGACTTCACATCTACAGGCTCTTCCTCCAGCTGTGGCTTCAGTTCATCCATTACAGCCAGTTCTGGGTGCTGTAGAATTCTGATAATGAGACTGTCATTTTATATAGGTCACTACAAGGACCCAAGGAGAGAAATCAGATAAGAGGAAGCAATTGGAAAGGAAATGTGAAAATTCAGTAACCATATCTTTTAATAGGGAGCTAATTGGGTAAAACTTTTAATCCAGAAGTTTGATTAGCAAAGCCTCAGTTAAAATTTAAGATATTATACTTAATGGCCTTTCCTTTCTGGGTGGAAGACATTTTGTTCATGGATTCAGACAATTTAAAATGAAGAAGCTTTCTGTGCCTACCAGGTTTTTTCATAGAATCCAGGTAGAACCAGTGTTAGTGAACATTTCAAATTTTTGCAGGTATAATCACTGTGCAGAAGACTGAATATTGGAAAGGTTCTTTCCTCCTCTCCCTCATTTTAGGCACCTTCTTGTTGGCTTTTAGAGATGTAGTATTTAACAGCCAAGGATATCCTGAAGTGTATGAAACCACCTCTGTAGATCCAAGGAGATTTTGGTTTAGCAAAACCCACTAGCAAGTGGATTAGCAGTATAATTAATTTGTAGGGTTTTCTTTGATCTTTGAGAGATTCCAAAATTATGATGATCCACATAGCAGAAAATCCAACTTTATGTGTAAAGTTCTCTTAACCAGAATGGAATTTACTAATGTTCCATCTTATCTGTAAGAAATTCCTAAAAAAGTTAGGCTAAATTTTCTTTAAAAGAAAATTGATAAAAGTAAGCTTTACACTTCAAGGAGCAAATTAAAATTGTGCCTGAATGTTGTATGCAATCAAAGTTTGTCAATATGTAATTGTGTGGTTACAGCGAGTGTTTAGAAAGGGATGTATTTCCACAAAGACATAATTTAAGAACTTGGCTTAGAGTGATAGAGGAGTGGGGAGAGTAGGGGGTTTTTGTCTTTGGCTAAAATAGGAGCAAAGCTGTGACATGCAGCAGACACAGTCTGAAATGGAAGTTTGTGAACTCAAGAAACTCAAGAATGAATCACAGAAACCTTTGCTTGAGAGTGACATGTTCCCTAATTACCAAGACACACTGTAGTGTATTCTGTAGATCCAAGAGGATTGTGAAAGGAGTAAATTCCTACTTAGTTCAACAAGCACCACAGTGAAATGTGACATTCTCCCATTTTATCAATGTGGGAAACGAGGGTGAATGCAACAAGGTAAGAAATGGAACAATGGATAGAGCTGATGCAATAAAAGGTCAACTGCAAGATAGAAATATCTCATCCTGAAGATAAGATAAGGCAAGCGCTCTTGCCACTGGGCAAGCAGAGAGAGCAGATTTCGTGTGTGTGATCCTTTTTTTCTTCCCTTCCTCTTGCATAAAGCCACATTTCTAAAACAGTTAAGCAGATTACCACTGTAAGACTACGAGAGCATTTACAGGATGGACCGACATTAAATCACAGAGATGTGCCCCATTTCTAACAACCTCAGGCTGAAGGGATCTTTTTTGAATGCCAAAGAGAAGAAATTTTATTTTGTGTTATATTAAAGTAGATGGGCTACTGCCCCATGAATCTTACCTAGGGTATTTTTCTCTAACACCACCCCCTACCTCCCAAGTTGCTTATATACTGTGTTATTATTTTGGAAGTTACCATTGCTGTAAGAATCAGCAAAACCAGGAAAATTTCTGGTGCATTTTGCAAACCACAATTTTTAAGGCAGATGACAGTAATGCACACTGAACTAAGTGATCTATGGAACATATCTTTGGTTCTAACTAGGCTGTTCATATGTTTAGTATTTATGGAATAATTTATATTTTAACTGTTTCTCTTTCAAATTTTGCTTTTCCTCTCAAATATTTTTTGACAACAGCCTGTTTTCTTTCAGTTTATTTCCTCCTAGCCCTTCCATCCCTAATGCAATTTCATGATGCCAATACACACTATCTGGTGCTTGGCTTTTGGCCTGTGGGTAAATATTGATTGTGAGAAAAATTAAGGTCGATGTCCTGTTTGGTTCAGTTTTTTGCTGCAGAGATCAGAGAATCCGTAGTATTAAGGAATGTGCAAACATGCATTTGGAATTCCTGTGATTTACCAGGTGTTTTAACTTTTTAATATCAACTTTGTAGACTGCTTTTAAAGAATGTTAGATGTATTTTTACCAGTATTTCTCTCCTCAGGCTCGGGGGTGTTGTTTGCATTGTTAGGTCATTTCTGCACTGCTGGCTGCTGTGGGGTGTAACTTGTCACATTTTGACAAGTTTTGGAGGAAAGACTTGATGCTAAATCAAGAGAATTTCTGTCATCTAGGTATGCATGTACTTAATATTAACAATGTAGGTGTCATGCATTGTTTCAGTTGTAGAATGTCAGTATTTCTTACAGAATATAAACTTTGCTGTCTTGTCATGTCACTGAGTATCTTATTACTTGCTTTGTCCATAAGAAACGTGTTCTGTCTCAGGGCTTGATTGTTTTTTATAGTTCTTAACTAGCAGCTTAAGCTCAGTTTTTCTTCAGTATAAAAATATTTTACACTAGTTGGGTGGGTTTTGTAAATAGAACTGACAGATTTTTGCTAGGGGAGTTTGATATAGCTGGAAAATACTGACAAGCTAATAATCGTGTCTATTAGGAATTCAAAGGAAAAAATTGCATAGTTTGTGGTGTGTAGTCATATGTAATATGGAGTCATATGCAATTTTTGCTAAGAGCTCGTTATGGGAAATAAAAATTACATGGAGCAAAGGTTGATGTATTCTCTGGGAGCAGAAAAGGAGTTAGTTACGATTAGTGTAAAAAATGTTCAGAGCATTTGCTTGTCTTGAGTAGTAAATCTTGGCCACAGAAAGGTTGATAAAGATACAGGATGTGTCTACTGGGATGGAGATAAAAAGATAGCTCTATTTTTGGAAATATTTCAATATTTCTATAGTAAGCAGAGCAGCTAAATAGGTGAAATAGATATGCTGGCTTTTATCTAAAAAAAAAAAAAGAGAGAGAAAAAGAATGAATGATAGTGCTTTGTTTTGCAAGATCATTGCAATTTGAAATCTAATAAGGATTGGTGATGAAGAACCATATTAAATCACAGGCATAATTTCCTACTGAAAGAATAAGTACAGTTGCAGTAGGATATATCCTAAATTGTGAATGTAAGTCCAATTTCAGCACTCTAGAGTGTATTTTTAGTTCCAGGCTGGTTATATTGTGGGACAACAAAATATGACTAGATACTGACATATGGAAAGTTATTGTAAAGGAAACAGAGTAATTATTGTAGGCATTTTACCAGATGGTTTGTTATCTAAAAACAGCATTGCTTTGCTTTGCTTTTATTTTTCTGTCTTTGCAATCAAAGAGTGAGCAGAAGGAGCATACCCTAAAGAAATTTAGGATGCGATGGTGCCATGCTTCAATCTGCTTGTAATACCAGCCTTGCAGTTTCCAAATATTTATCTGGCAGATTTCTACATGTTTGTGGTGGAAAATGGCTTTATTTTTTATGTGCTAGGTCCCACTGCAAGGGGCTACAGGCACACCTACAGCACTGCTTGCTGCCAATCTACCGGCTTAGGAGGGAGGAGTTTCTGTGGTTTATTGTTCAGTTAGTACAGCCAATTATTTTAATTGCATTTCAGACATAAATAACATTGACTCTATTCCACACAAGACGAAAATCACAATGCAAGGAAGTAATAATTCAGGTTGTTGCTTTGCTTTTTATTGAGATTCAAGTTCTATTTGAGATCATAAATTAAAATGAAATTGCTCATTATTTTGTTCTTACTTGGTATTTTTGTGTGCAAGAAATGATTCCTGAATGTCTTCATCAGATATGCAGTCTGTTTGAGTAATGGATAATAGAAAAGTAACAGAAGTGTGACAAATCAAGCTGGAAATATATTGGCAAAACAGTGTCACAAAGCTTGTGCACAAGCCACCTGCTTTTATCTTACCTTTCAGTCTGTTTCCAAATTCTGTACTAATTCACAAGACCAAGAAGATCCCTTAAAACCACTTTACTCTCTGAATCTGTTGAGGGCCAGTGTGACTGCCAGAACTGGACTGACATTTAACCTGAACATTCCTAGTCACTAAATTCCAGTAAAATTGTCGTGGCAATGGTTCATTCCTGATATGCTGTTTTTTGAACTTAAAATAAATAGAAGTGAAGCCATGGGCAAAAGGATAGCTTTGGATGTAATTATGTTTATAATTTGGTTAAAATTTGTCTATACCTATGTTTTAAATGCATCTGTTCCAGGTAATTATTCACGCAGAAGTTGACACTGGGACTGAAACAACCCATTTTACTGCATGTGTTGTGTTAGGCTTTCTAGAGGTCTGTCCGTTTGTTCCACTTGATATGGCAAAAGCAGATAGTGAAGTAGAATTCAGTCTTGCTGAAAGCCCTAATGAGCAAAATTTTAAATCTGATTTAAATGGGAATTTAATGTTTCATTTACTCTTCTTTCTTTTTGCTGTCACAGGAAGTCAGTGATGTGGCAGAGGAGACCAGAGGAATAGAAGTCACATTTACACACTGTATCTCTCCACCCTTTAGCCTTCAAATGTAATTTCAGTAATGTTTCACAAATCTGAACTTAGCTCTCAGGGGTTAAGACCATGAGGATTTAATATGTATCTGATTGTAGAAGTTTCTTTCTTTTGAGACCACAAATGTATTGTGCTTCTGTCTCTTTTTTTTTTTCCTTCCCGGTGTGTATTTGGCCCTGGAATTCAAGGAGGTGTGGATAGAGGGTGCATATGAAGACTGATATTGAAAATTGACTGGAATTTCTCTGAATCAAATGCAGGAATGTTAGAATAACGAATTGTTTACTGCCGAGTGATATTGATCCTTCCACACGAGCTTGTAATTCATCAACAGATCATTTGAGTAGGGAGGGAAAATTGTATGGATTTGGTAAACTAGCAAAGCAGATAAGATTTTTAAAAGGGGTGCTTTTTAAAATGATTTTTGGAGAGGAGAGTGAATTTTACAAGCCTAAATGTAAGAAAGCTTTTGGACGGACTTGTAACTCAAGTGTCCTAGTGTGGCCTGCACAATGGAAAAGGGATTTGTTCACAAACTGTTGATTTTCCACCCACTGTACTCATTTTCTTTCCTTTTCACCCAGTAAAGTGAGTGCATGTCTAAAATCTGTCTCTGAGTTTTAGTTCACTTCATTGTCAGAGGTAAGTGATGAACTAATGTAGTTCCCAATGAAATCCCCTTTGGATTATCACAGATTATTATCACCCCCTAGGACATACCTCCGATTATTCCGAGTTGGAAGGCACCCACTGTGAGAGGGTTTCTCCTGAAACAAGTGCACAGATATTTGGATGATGTTTCCTTCAAACTGTAGATTAGACAGACGTGGTGCCTGTGAAAGGGTGCTCAAGGATTTGAACCCAGAGAGACCAGAGTAAAACTGGGGTGAGCAAATGAACTGCTACAGGAACCCAGACTTTGTAAGAAGTTCAGTCTGTTTGTGAATATGCATCAGAACCCACAGAAGGTATCAAGAGTTGTTCAGATCTTAATTTCTAATACCTGTTAGGCAGGGTAATGGTCTTTTCTAGGATATTTATTGATTCTCTAATTCTGAATCTTATTTTGAATTTGCAGTTTATACCTCTTTACTCAAGGATGCAGCTAGGCACAAATGTCCATTGCTTGTTTAAAGCTCAGTTCCAACATATGTTTGATCATCTAGACCAGTCTCTGAGGGTGTAATTGCAGTAGATTTCCCATGATGGTACTTCAATTATACTATATTTTAGCATTTACAGAGAACTTACAGAAAATTTAATCAAGAAGCAGTAGTATTGTGATGAAGAATTTCACAAGTATGTTTTGTTCAAAGGTGAGCAGCAACCTGATTTTTCCTGAAGAAGAGAGAAATGGGACTATATTATTTTCAGAGTGTTTCTGTTCCAAAAATGTAGGTCTCAGTAGTTCTAAAAATTCTTTCTGCTGTGCCCTGTTGTACTCCTCCTACATATTTACTTAGTAAGTAAAAGCAATAATGGAAAGCTTATATGATATACATGCATAAATAACATTTTTCTCTTTAACATTTCAGAATTTAATTTTTTTACATCTTTTTCTCCTTAGACCATAATTTCAGAAAGTTGTGCTTTAGTATTCCAAGTATTTTGCAGCTGAATACTTCATGGATGCATCTGTAGGGGGAAGATTTCAGCTTAAATATACAGTACCAAATCTAGCAAGTATAGCTGACTTATTTTTTAATTGTTAGCATATTCATGTGTAAAATACTTGTGTTCTTCTGTTCTTGCAATACAAATATATTTTTGGGGGCAAAAAACTGTGGCACTAGCCATATCTCTCACTTTATTTCATGTGTAATTTGGTATCTCGTTGCAATTGAGAAAACGATGTTGACCCCATGATTTATCATCTCAAAATATTAGAAAATCAAGCTGATTCTGTGACTAGACTTTTTGATTAATTAATACTTCTTTCTCTTGTATGCATAATAAGTTTATGTCTATTCTGGTCAACTTCTCTTAGCTTTTTTACTCTTGCTCCAGTCTCTGCCAGTATTTATTTACTAATGTATTTCAGAGTTGGCTCCTTCATACATTAAACAAGAAATTACTTGATAAAAGAACTTTTAATTTTGATTTAGACAACCCACTCTTATTTCCCAGAAAAATATTTTTATTGATTCTATAATTAAAAAAAAATTTGTAATGCAAAAGTCATCAGTCAATGGGAATAGGTTTGCCAGGCTTAATATCTAATCAGGTCATGATTTGTCTCCTGTCTGTAAAGAAGCAAGTCAAATGAAGAGAAAATAACTTCTTTTTGACTTTTCTTTTTATTCTCCATACTTTTGTTACCCTTTAAACTGCTTATGTAAAACAATTGTTGAATCAACTAACAGTGAAAAGACAAGGACTAATGACAAAATTTATACCTTAATGAGGTTATGTTATTTGCATATATAGCATTAAGAATCTACTCCACTGCACTTTCTATCCTCAGAGAGAAAGGCAGTGGTGTAGTGCCTTAAAATATCATGTAACCTGACAGAATAAGATGTGTAGGATATGGTGTAGCAGGGATTTAATGAGCCATTTTTTTGTCCATCACCAGAAGCTTCCTGCAAGGCATGCCCATAGGACTGGTTTAAAATTGTTACTTTTTTAAAATATTTTTTTCTATTTTTACTCTATTTTAAAAGAAGTTCGATATAGTATAAATGTGTTTGCTGAAGTTCAAGGACAAAATGCTGATGCAAGATGTCTGTGTGTAATTTTCAATGGTTTATACAAAGCCTGGCATTTGTCAAAAGATGCCGTCTCATCCCGTGATGTAAATACATGGAATGGACAAACTGAATCCTGTGTTGGGCTGGGTGGGCCCCCAGTGATAGAGATATTGTGCAAAAGGTACTTGACTGTTTTGATACTTGTAAACTTTGTGTTTGGCTGCCTGTTGAAATGTTTCCTGAATCACCATCTTTCAGTAGAGTTACAATAGGAGAAGTGGCATTTTTAATGTTGTGACTAACACTTGCATCAGAGCTAAGGACAGTGTCCAAGTGCCTTGCTAATGCATGACGTGGAGGCAATATGCTGGGTGATAACCCCAGAAATAACCTAGAATTCTTTTACAGTGCCAGGAAATACTCACTCGAATTCTTGTAGCTGTTTCAAAAGGTTGATAAGTGCTTTGGACCCTTAAAAACCTGATAATCTGAGGGAAAATAATATCAATAAACACTTCTCCTTGCCTCTGGAGTGCTCTCAGACACTCTTATGTGTCTTGTTATCTATTATATCATAAATTGATATAGGAGAGTGCCTTTCAAAAGCCCTGATGTTTACCAGCAAAAATGAAACTTTTGTTACAGGAATTAATGGAAACTTGGAAAAAAAACCCCACAGAAAACTACTAATAATGTAAGCATGCATGTAGGACTCTAACTGATGAAAGGCTGCTGGGGTGATCTGCAGGAAACACAATTCTGCTGCTGTTGCCTTTATGTTCCATACAAAGCTTCCCCCATGGTTGTGATCAGAAGTCCTTGCCCTCCCAGCTCCCGTGGGTCATCACTGCTGGGTGTTTTACAGGTGTGCAGGGGAATGAGGGACAACCTCCGAGGGGCTGTGTCCAAATGAGACGGGACAATCTGGGCCTTGAATAGGGTGAGTAGAGAGTCATGGGTCATAGAGATAGGAAATGATGTACAGCGTCAAAACAAACGAGGATTGGTCTGAAAGTTGTTTTTAATATTTTGATTACTGTGATGAAAGGGCCAGAGAAAAGAGCAGAAAAATATTGCAATGCCAGTATATAAATCCAAGATATACCCACATATCTGGTACTCTCTCTCCACATCCTAAAGGGATACTGAATGAAAACAAGGTGTATGGAACAGCTTCTAAATATCTCAGACTTTGCTTGTTCACCTCTTTCTCAAACAGTTGTGGCTGAAGTCTCTAAAACCATAAGTGATTTGAAGAAGAGCAATGCATTTGCTAAATATCACAAGATAAGGTGTAGGAACATGTAATAAAATTACCAAATTTTAATCAGATAGAAGATCTACAGTTAGTTATGACCCGTAAGATTTTTTAGATACTAGGATGTGTTGCATCAGAAAATTATAAGTGAAATTCATAGCATCAAATGGTGAAGGGATAAATTAGTATTGGTATTAGTAGCTAAAATAGGAGATTTGAAGTCATTCAAAGAAAGTAATAATGGGTTTGGAGAAGTAAATAATTTGGGGGATTACCTGTGACATAGGTTTTGACTTGTCTGGATACAGATTAATTCATGAGGCTAAACCATCAAAAGAGAAATTTAAGTGACAGAGGTTATGAATGGTGTTGTTTAAAACCTACTCTCATTTCTAGACTTTCTAGTGGACAGCAAAATGACTGTGTGCACGCAGTGTAGTTTGATGACAGATATAAACACTTTCGATATCTGACCTCAGAACAGAATTCATGGGAGAGCTTATTTGGGTCACAGCCCTGCTTTCTACAGTGCTAGGAAAATGGGCTGTACAATATTGTGTCTGATTTCATAGATTTCAGAGTTCAGACTAACTGAAAGGGAGACCTAGGCAGAAGCAGCCCTACAATGATTTATGCCCTATAGGGACAGGGCCCCTTCATTTGTGCCATCTCATCTAGAAGGGGCACACATCCTGTCATTTCTTTCAGGAACGGTTCATTAATATTGTAATGTGTTTGGTAAAAGCTGTGATCTTTAGGGCAGATTTAAAATGATAGATGATGAATTTGTTGCTGGGTTGAACCTTGACTCACTTTACCATTTCTACCATGTGTCTTTCATCCTGTTGAACAATGAGTATGTGTGGCATCTTGGAGACACCAGTAAGAACATCTTACAGCAAACAGGTTTCCTCTTGACATCTCTGATGTGACAGTGATCACACTGAAAGGCAATTCCCCTTTTTATAATGACAGGCTCCCTGCAACTTTCTTCAGGAGACCTGAGATTGCATAAAATTGTCCCAGAGATGGGGGCTATGCACCAACTTTTTATTTTCCTAGACCTAGAGAATTTTGAATTGTTCTGTCACGAAGCACATTCCTCTGCACTAAGGGAAAGTCTGTGTATATAACCAGAAGGTCTGAGAGTGATCAAGTAGCTGAAATCAAAAGAAAATAATCAAAACCTAGCATGAAAATAATTGTGCTGGCATAGACTAGCAAGACAAAACCCTGAGCAATTATTACTGCGTGGCATGGGAAAAATTATAATCCATTTTATTTTAATACAATTTTAGAAGATCTTTTGGACCTCAAGATAATTTTTTTTTTTTTTAAATAACCCCAGAAAGGGTGTTCTACTGACTGGGCAAAACTGCTATTTCAGATGAGGTTAAAAGAAGCACTGCCTCTCACCACTGAAAATAAAGACCTATTTTATGGATCTGCAGACTGGCTTATTCTCAAGGTTCAGGCATATGTTGCTGTTTTCATACCTTAACAATTTACTGTGTGTTAGATGCTGTGAAGTAACTGAATTCACCCAGGCTGTCATAAAGTGTGAGATACAAGGTTGTAGTTGGAAGTGCTTTCTAGTGTATTCTAGATTAGTATTATATGGGAGCATATTTACTTAATTTCAGCTTCACACCAGTTCAGTGTAGAAATAAAAAATGCTATGAATTCTCATATCATTGCATATTTTAATGTCCTGCCATAAAAATATTTGGTGCACCCTACTGTTGCTCAAGAAAAATGTCTTCTGAAAAGGGAAAACAATATTAAGAATAAAGATACTATTGATAATCCTTTCACTGTGTGAAATGAATGCTGATATTCAGAGATCTATTGGTACTTCTTAGATCCTTTGTCTTAAGTAGTCAACCCATCTTTGGGATAGACATCCTGGCTTCATTTTGGTTTCTTGAAAAAGTGTCTTTGCTGGAAAATGCAGGAAACTTGCTTAGCTTGTCTACTTGGAATGTAGCATTAAATCTGCTGTATTTATAAAAATATCAAACAATTTGAATGTCCTTTCACAATAGGAGAAAGGCAAATATATCTTAAAAAATAAACGATTGAAAATAATCTAATGAGAAAAGTGAAGAACAAAAGTAAGGTGCTTCTCCATAATTGTTTATGTACACGCTGACATCTGACAATTCTCAGTGGTGAGTGTGAAGCAGATATTTTCCTTTCACTGAGGGAGAGAGAAAGGCATCTCAATTTACTCTGCAGTTATTTCAGGATACCTTGAGGTAAAAATGTGCCTGAGGATAGGTGGAACAATGCAGTTGGTGTCTGGTAACTTATTACACAAGGGTAAATCAGCCATTTGCTGGAGGTCTGTTTTTAAAATCTATCACACTGTTCAAATTCTGCCTTGTTATGTTTGCTGGTTTTTCAAATACATTTGGGCAGCCATGCTTTGGTTTGCAATTAAACAGACAATTTCTTTAGGCATTTTTTTCTGCTTCACTGAAGTAAAAAAAATGTTTTATATCCATTTATTACATTCACTGGCAGTTTCATTACTCTGAATATTCAAAACTCATGGAATAAGAATTGCAACTTGGAAGAAATCTGAAGTTCTCTTTGTAAGTGGTATTTCAAAGGATCATATTCTGAATTATCTGATAAAGGTTACACTTTATTAGATTTATTGATAGCTTTCCTCATGGGTTGGGCACACAGTTGAATTGCTAAATGAAGAGAGTGTATGTTTACTTCTTGAAAGCAGTTGCTTATATTCTATTTTCTATATGATACAGTTCTTGGCCTTGGCCTTCTAAGTCTTGATTAATCCCAATTTTGTCTTCTAGTTTGTAGTTAGTCCCTAATGATTGAAGCCAACAAAGCTGCCAAATTCCTATTTTATATAATAGAGAAATGTTTTGTCCTGCTTACAATTTTTTGAGGGATGGGAAAGAAATCCCTTGTTTCTCTGGCTTCCAGGACCTCTGTAAAAGCACTTTTTATTACATTGTTGTTGCCCATTCTCTTAAATCCCTGATCCTGAGGTCTCAGCCTGGTGTAGTTCATTGCCCATGGGCAGCTCGTAGTGTGAAACAGCACCATGATGGCACGTCCTTCCTTCTGCCAGATGGTGACATTCCAGTTCCTGTCTGGAGTGGCTCTGATCACTGTGGTCACCACACCCCATCAGGCAGTGTGTCATTGTGTCCTGGTGCACGTGCTAGAATTACTGATGGACAGTGTGCTTAAATTCACACACAAAGGACACGGCAGGCAGCTTTTAGGGAGCAGTCATTTAAGGTGTGATCATGGTGCTGGTCATGTTCTATTTTTGCATCCTCATGTGACAAAAACTCTCATTTATCCTGATTCTCCTAATCAGAGTGTTTTAGCCACTTTTTTTTCTGTTGTGTTTGGTCACAGATGGAAAATTAATGTATTCTTCAGCACACCTGTTTTGAAGCAAATCTTGTTTTGAAGAAGAATATGGTCTAAATATGCAATATTAAGATGGTTTTCCTGTCCATTATGGGTTAATTAGAAGAGTTAATATAACAGGATTTTTTCTCAACTTTAAATTTTTGCTGAATAATTCTGTAAACACTTCATTGGAGCAAAGAAGTGTTCAGAAGAAACCAGAACAGCCACAGAAAGAAGCAAAAAAGAAAGAAATCCTAAGAAGCAAACCTGAATAAATAGCTGCAGGTTACAGATTTAGCCTTGTTCTACAGGGATGTATTTCTTGATTGTATTTATTTGTATTTCAGTGTTGCTTGAGAGTTCCTATTGCCTCTATCTCTGTTTTTCCCATCCTGAAAAAAAACTGCTTTCTAATCAGCCAACACAGGCAGTGTGAGAAAGGAAGTGTAATCCCCATTTTCCAGTTGGAAAGAGGCAGAGATGGAGTCTGGCTGTTCTCAGCTCACACAGGATGTCTCTGAGAGAGCCAGAAATTGAACCCAGATATGGTCCTTGAGCCCTACTGAGCCTCAAGACAATCCTTTCTCAAAACAGAAGAAAATGCATTTATTTGATATACTCATCTCAGTGCTTTTCCTGTGGATACTATTTGGAACATCTGGGGTTTTTAAAATTCAAATTCATCTTTTTTCCTTGCTTTTCATTTAATAGTTAGCACTAATATTTAATGTGAGATGGAATGGAATTTACAGCCTCACAGTGTGAAGGATTGAATTAGAATAAATTTTAATAATAGTTTGAACATAATTAAACAAATTTTTTCAAAGAGATTACATTTTTAGATAATCTTTATTGTCATTGCTTTTTAAAAAATTTAAATGTATTTCCATCTCTTTTTCATAAACTGATGCATATGCAAAAATCAATGATATTTCAGATGTACTTAAAAGGAAAAATATTTCCCATCCTACTTTATTAAAAGCAGATAATGACTTAGACTGCATGTTTTAATTATTGTCTTTCTAAAGTATTCAGAGGTTGATCATTTTTAATATACCACGCAAATCTTGAAATTGGTGTTTCTGATCTTGGTAATATGTGGTGGATCTTCCCATGATCTCAGTCTGGGAGAGAAGTTGTTTGCTTCTGTATTGGGGAATTTCTTCAGCAATGTAGGTGCAAAACCAGTTTTACTTATACTGATTTAAATTTCTCCTAAAATCTCTTTTTACCAGAATGCATTAAAAGAACTGCCTAAGTCCCAGCCACTTGAATATCTGTACATATTTGAGAACCACAACCATTTACCCTGTAACTGGAAAAATTATCTCAGGGAGGCATGGAAAGTTGAAAACTTTGGACTATGTCAATTTTAAATATCTGCAGGCTGTTTCAGATGTAGTGAGTGCTCCTGGACATAGAAGCAAAGTCTCAGCCTTTGACATCATTGTGGCAGCTTGGCTTTGTTGACAGATTAACAGGTTAACATTCATTCACTGTGTAGAGTGAATTTAAACAATCTGTTGAATTCTTAATATGACAACTGGATTTACTGGGTTTTTTTTTCCATATTTTACTGAAGTTGCAAGCTGGTGTAATATTGTCTGTGGTTGTAGGCAACAGCAACAAAAACTAACCCAAAAGTTAGTTTTGTACTAACACATCTAAGAGGAGAGCTGCAGGTGGAAGATGTGTTTGGCACAGTGTTTAGGAGCTCATCTGTAGCCTTGGCTTTAGACTTACTGTTCTAATTTTTGAAGCTCTTTGGAGGATCTACCTGGACTGTCTCCAGGTGGAACAAGTAGAACCACTTTGAAGAGAAGGTGAATGAGCATCAACTGACAAATTGGTGTCATCACAAGTAGTACTGGCAGAAAGATCTTGCAGATTTACATCCTGCAGTGTTTTATCTTGAACTGAAACCTTAGGAAACAATTGGACTGGCTGGCAACGATCCCTGTTTGTGAGTGTGATTCTTAAACAAGCCCAGTTGATATTATACCATATTCAGTCTGCCTTTGGAAAATTAACTATGATGTGAAGGGCACCTTGGTGTGCATCTGTCTTAAGATTCTTTCAGAAAAATGTTTCAGGGATTACAATTGTCCAGGCATATGGAATAGTAATTGCATGCAAATACATTTTATGTTTTTTAGCTTGGCTCTGTCAGCTGCAACGGCTGGCTGTGCCTATTTAGTCAAGGGATGTATTATAAAAACAGACAATTAAATGAAAAAATGGGGATGAAAACAAGAGGCCTAAATACAAAGTGTGCTTTCTTAATAGTGACTATGGAAATTCTGTACCTAAAACAACCCTGGGTTTTTCAGTCGTGATCATACTGGTTTAGTATTTATGCATATTTAGCCTATATGGATTCGTGTTGTTTGCTGCCTTCTTTTCTCCATGCAACAATCTCTGGATACAGTGAAGAGAAGTGGCTAAAAATAGAGCTTGTAATTGTGTACTTGCAGGATACTTATATTCAGTTCTCAGTCATGAGACCAAGGTGTTTTGTTTTTTTCTTTTGTTTTATTTTTGTTTTGGGTGGGGTTTTTTTGTTAACTTCAACAGTTCATTGAAGGTTAAGCTTTGAAATTTTGCTAGCCTTAATTCTGTGCAGCCATGCTGTTCACTGTGTCAAAATGTTTTTAGGTTCAATTGGCTAACCATTGCTGCCACCTTAGTGAGGACCAGGGAAACCACAGAAACATCACAACCAACGCAAACTAACCAATTTTATTTTGCTTATCTTTTTAAATCTGATAATTAAAATGGACTCTTTAATTCAACAGAAAACCTATGTACAAAGGACATTGATTTGTTTTGATAGGCTTATTGAAAGACAAATGAGCTTTTGAATTACTAGTAACCAAGAAATGAGAATAATGATAAAATCCTGGGAAGTGCTTCATGAAACTAAGGTCTGAGGAAGTCTGTGGCTGAAATTCAACATCTATTTGTCTTTTAAAATTTTTCATCTAATCTAATCTAATCCAATCAGTTTAATTATTTTTACTTCTGCTATGTCTGAAAGGGTGGGGGTGGTTCCTAAAGCACAAGGTGTTCTTCAGTGCATGGCATGAGCAGCACTGAGCAGGACTTAATAATTAATTAAACACATCTGTTTCCAGTCAAACAAGCTCAAAACAGTTTGCATCAAATAGCACAGATCACACAGCATTTTTTATTATTGTGCTTGTAAAGTGAATTGATGCATTCAATAATGAGGGAAGTGCCTTTTGTGATTGAAAACGTTATTTTTTCCTTCTTGTTACTAGGTTTGCAGATAATAACCATAACGTTTTAGGTGTGACAAGAACAATTGAATTACTAACATGAAATAGGCTTATTTTGAATTTGGATTTATTGTGAAAGCATGAGTAAAGAGCTTATCCAACAATAGGAAATCTGCAGTTCTTTGAAACTCAGATCTAGTCCAAGAAACTAGAATATGAAAAAACTGTTGCAAACAATTTTTGAATTGGGCTTTGTTCACATGTCAACACATTTTATCTTCAATACTCTTAAAGGAAAAGAAAATTTCTATGAATATCTCTGGCACTTGGCAGTGGAGCAAGCTTAAAATGTAACTGACAAACCATAGAACAGAATTGATTTCTTCCTGAAAATTGTTCTTTTCTGTCACTTAAATATTATTTTGTGGAGAAGAGATTTAGAAATTGTTCTTTGAGAGAACTTAGGTATTCTTTTGATTTGCAGGGGCAAGAGACTTTAGGGAGATAAGCCCTTCTGAACATAAAAATCCATATTTCCTTGATATATCAACTATATATATAAACTTGCCACGTAGTTGAGTGTTAAAAATGAAGAAGAGTCAGAGCTTGACCCTGATGTCTAATGTGTCACCTTATCTGTATGAGATGTGTCCCCAAGCAAAGTAAATAACATTCTGAACTGTGACCAAAGCATGAGATAAATTAATAGACCATATATTTTGGACTGTCCTCTATGGCCTCTAAGCTTTCTACATAAGTCAGGACGAAATCTGACATTCATCATTGACTGTCTCCAAAACTAACTTTCATAATAATGTTTCCTCTGTTTTCTGTCCAGAAATGTTAGAGTCTGGGGTATACAAAAATTTGAGCCAAAGAAAGAATTCCAGCTGAGGTCAGTAATAGTATAGTTTTATAGAATGAGGTTTTATATTAGGATATGGTGTCCCTGACAACAGACCTTTGGATTAATGGGAAGGTAAAATTCCTGGTGCAGACCCAATACTTGTTTTTTACATTAATAATATTTAAGGTTTATGTAATTCTTGAGATAGTTATATCAAATATTTAAGAATAAATAACTGGGGTGCTTTACTGAGAAATAAGATACGAAGCATTGCTTAGGCAGGGAAGAGCAGAAATACTGTACAGGAAAGAATGGAGTAACCTTTAGGACTGGAGCACTTGGGTGAAATTTGCATTTAAAGATGAAGAGATGTCTGATTCCAGTGATGTGTTTTCCCTTTGATGTGAAGACAACTGAAGGGAGGTGCCTGATGGTCTTGGTCGATGACAGTGAGCCAGCAGCATGATTTATCTCTCATTAAGGGAAGCATTTCTTCAGTATTATCTGGGAAGCTGTTTCCTGGACAAGCAAAAGTCCTGGAATGATGCTTTTGGCAAAGGCAGTGCTATATTTTGGAGTCCCAGGTGCAAAAATGAACACGTGTCTGGAGGGAGGGTCTTGTCCTCCCCAAAGAAATGGGGCAAGTACAGCTAATTTTTCCAGGAGATGAAACTTGAAGAGTTTGTAGATGTATTCTATAAATGCATTGTGGATGTAAAATTCAACATAGAAAAGTGAAGACATTTAAACTGAAAGTCAGTGATGACATAAGAAACTACAAAAGAGCTGTAGGTAAATTCAAGATAGAAATTTAAGGCATGCAAGAGTCAGACAGCTTTTTTCCTTACATCACTGACCTTAGTCTTGTCCTATGCTGTTTAAAACAAATTATTTGTTTAAAACAGATGCTATTTTAAAAACAGGCACAGTTTTGCCCCCGCTATCCAACACCTGTTAGAAAGCTTTCAGCACCCAGATGAGTTGGACTCTGAAACTGCTGTCCACAAAATGAAGTGTAGGTAAATGGCCCAGCTCTTTCACAAAGGAAGTTGTGTCCTCAGATAAGATTGTGTGATATGGTTAGCTCTGACCACAGAGAGCTGCATTGTAACCTGCTGATCTGTACAAGTGCTGTGCCCTTTCCTATTCCTATTACTCTCTTAAATTCCAACATATCTGATGTTTTCCCTGAATAGGTTATTCTTTTAAGTCTGTTTTTGAAAATTCCTGATAATGAATGTTGGCCACGCTCCTTTTTTATGTTTCTCTCTGTTTGAATGTGGTAACAGTGGATTAGCATAAATGGTCTGAGGAAAGTAGTTAATAAAGATTAATTTGTATTCTTCTTTAATCCTTTGAATTTACTTCCTTGAAGATACATCAAAGATGAGTTTGGTTCATAAATATGTTCAGAAGATGAATACAGTAGGGGGAAAGAATCCTGTTTCATGGTCTTTTTAAAATTCAGAAATAAACCCTTTACAATCAGTAACTGACCTATATGATATGCTTTTTTCCAGTTTGTTTCAGATCCTTGTGCCAGCAACCCCTGTCACCATGGCAACTGCAGCACCAGCGGGGATGGGTACCTCTGTGTGTGCAGGGAAGGCTTTGAGGGAACAAACTGTGAGCACTCCCTGCACAGCCTGGCAGCCCCGGAGCGGACAGAGGCCACTCCACCCCGGCACAGCAGCCCCACCTCGGCCACCCTGGAGCCCGACATCGCTCTGCCCCGCTCGAGAGCCACCGTCACCTTACCCACGTGGCAGCCAAAGGCGGGACAGAGGGTCGTGGACCTCAAATGGGATGAAATAGAGGTGAGAGGATTCTGTCCGAGTGAAAATTCGCTGACAAAAAGGCTTCAGTGTGTTGTTTTCGGGTTGGCATTTGTGTATGGCTTCATGATGTGCTCGTGGGAAGACTGAAGATGTGATCCCTGCCCTAAATTAATCTCCTGGTAAAATTAAAACAGAAACCCATTTGATCCATGTCATGGGTAATGGACTTCAGTTGGTTAATGTGTTGTATTAGATACTTCTTTGCAATGGGATAATATTGTTTCTTCCAGTCAACTGCGTGACACCACATCTCCAAACATCAAATAAATTTAGGAAATTCTAAAAGTTAAAGCAGTACCTTTAATGTATTTTTTGGTATTTGCTATAGTAATCACATTTTGCTACATGTTCCTGCATCATTAAGAAAACATAATTACTTGAGGATTAAAAGTGGTAGTTAATATATTACACAGGGCACAACTCTAGGGATGCAATGACAGTGGTGGAAACTTTTAAATGTTTAAATTTTAAACATTTGTTGTAACTCTTACAAACAAATCTCTGTCAAAATGTCACAATATCTGGTAAAACTACAGCTGGAAAGCACGCAACATACAATCCTTAAGAAATGTGATCTTTACTTTCCACTGTGTTGTACTCTGCCCTATTTGTAATGCTTAAATGTTTCGCATGGATTCACATATCTGCAAAAATTTTAAAAAAACCTATCAAACTTAACCAAGTTATTGTTAAAGTAATGGTCAGTTTAGTTTCAAGTGCTAGGAATAACGAAACTTGTTGCTGAAAAAATATAATTGTTTATGTAGGTGAAAAATTAGAATTTTTGTAACATCCTATTCTTATTGAGAAAAGCCTTGTAATATAATTTCATTTCGGTTTATTCAGGGATAAATAGGTAAAATGTCAGTTGTATCTTTTTTTGAAATGTTTTGATGGGTTTGATTCTACTGAGGTATTTTAACATGCTACATGAGAAAGTGAGCAGGCAGGAGTTTAATCCTGGAACAAGTGTATTTTTCATCACTCTTCGCTAGCCCAAACAATTTTGTTGATGTTTCCACTGTAAAATTTATTTAATCAATTTTCTGAAAGTGGAATCAGGCTATGTAAAATACATATTTGGTGTTACGATTCTAGCAGAGGTATAAGCACTGATAGGGCTGTATTCCATTTCAGTGGCAGTGCTGTTGGGCAATGTCTGGAGCATAAAGCTTTATTTCCTGGAATTCCATCTCCTATATCTATTATTTTACAGTAGAACATATGTCAGGCACTGAGGATGGAGTTTGGAGAGAGCACTGAAGCAGAAACAAACAATGATCTGCTCTTATTACTTAATTTAAATGCAGCCTCATCTCTGCATGGTTGGTCCATATGTCCCGATCAATTAAGGGCATGCTCTTCCCTCAACCAGATTTCCCTGGTGTCTCTTCCTCAATCTGTGGTCTGGTGTTGTCTAAGGAACATTTCTGCCTGGTTTGCATTTTGGGTAGATTCGGTAAGAATTTCAGTCAAACAGATCATTCGCAAGTGGGTGTTTCAATAGCTGAAATTCATCCTTCTGCATATCTTCTGTTACCTGAGAAATACAGATGGATTAGCAATTGCTATTGCATGATTAACACCAGCAGTTATTTTCTATCCTGTTACAAAATTGCTTGTGTTGATATGTTTTTAATACACTGTGATGGGTCTTGTATTTTTGACAAGCTCTCCAATGTGGCATAATAACCTTCTACCTTGTTCTTTGGAAGTCACAGCGAGAGATCTGAAACAAAGAGGTTTCAGTTGCTCATTCAAGACATTGTATCTGATCTATATTAACTGAAGAGAGTTGATTTGCATGAAGGTCTGTGTTCCAAAGCCTCTTTGGTGGAGATTTCAAAAGTGAAATGTGTTAATAACAAAATACCTTTTCTCATAGCTGAAAGAATGTTGCAAAACTTGATCTTTCTTCGCTCTCTCAAAAGAAAGAGAATAAAGTAGCTGTAGGTTTTGTATTGCAAAAATGTACTGTTTTTATCTTTGTTGAGATTCAGAGGACAACAAATACTGATATTATGTTGTTTGTTTTTTATAAATCTTCCAAGACAGTCTGTTTTCCAAATTATTCTATAGTGATACTGGAAGTGAATTAATGTTCTTCAGACTCTTTTGTCTCAGAGAAATTTTGCCAGACTCTTTCCAAGTGAAAGCTCTCACTATCTTGTAGGGATGAAGCTTCCATGAAAGCTTTTCTGGGAAGTTTTGAGAACTCAAAGAATGAACACCTGAAAGAAGTGAGCTGTCTAGGAGAAGCATGATGTGTGCTTACAGCTGGACAGGTTTTCTGTATTCCTTGGACACCACAGATGCATTTAGCACTGCTTGCTGGAATGAACTGTCTCAGTAGTGTCTGTACCAGTAGGTAATAGCAAATGTGTTTGGATGCAGTTTCATTTCTTAGAGTGGTCTTCAAATAAGAAATTAATCTTTTCTTGATGTGCAGTTTAAGGACTAAAACCATAGATCATAAGCAAGAACATTTTCTCTCAGTTGATTTTCTTTACTATAATATGAATTTAACTTTGTGCTCATCCATTGAAAGATAATTCCTACTTGGAGCAACCAGTTCCCCTTGTAGTAGAGATCCAATTAACAATACATATTTCCCCAGTTCAATATTCTTTTGTGTTATAGTGTATAAGAGATATTTATTAGCCAGTAATGGAAGGAAAAAGAAACCATCTCATTAATCCTACGCAATTAATGGATTTAACAAGGGTTTCGGTGTACAAAATCACCTGTAAAAATAGCAGTACCATACTCTTATATACAGCTGTTCATAATAGACCTGAAATTCTTTTCAAATGAAATCAGCTGTATTATTCCCGTTTCACAGACTGAGATGCTGAAGCACAGAGCAGTGAAGTGATTTGCCAGGTGCACAGCCAGAAATTAGAATGCTGAGCATGTGAGTCCTAGCCTAACCTTCTATTTATATTGCAATTTTGTGCTCAGATTCAAGGGTTTGGAACTAATGATTAGAGGCTACAATAAACTTCTAATTCCCCTTGCAGTGAGTACAGCATTTGTTTTATGTGTGTCCTTAGTCAGTAAATTGTGAGCCTTTAAAAGGAATGTGGCTGAATCAGGTGTAAAATCCTGAAAGAGAATGTTCCTGCTCTGCAGCAATGGCAGAATTATTCCCTAAGCATATTCTTGAAAGAGGAACCTGTAAGTCTTGACTACTTTATGTGTTGCTAAATGTTTGTGCAGTTTTTTGTCAAAGAATGGTATGGGTGCAGAAGGAGGAACAGAACAGAAACTGCATAAAAGCAGAGGAGAGATCAATTTGAGATTCCTAAATACAGATTAGAAACTTGATCCTTAGAAATGGCATCTTAGGAAAATCTTTGACCTGGAAATGGGTGAAGGTTGGAGCACATATACTTGCCCTTTTCTTACCCCTATTTTCTTGGCATTGCCTCTTATGATTGCAGTTTAAGTGCTGGAATGTGTGTAATTTTGGTTGGACTTAGAACAGCTCTTCTAACTGTATATCATATTTGTTTTGGAAATCTCTGTAATTTTTCTTTTGTGCTGAGAAAAAGATATTCTACAAACACATAAGGAGAATGAAGGAAGCACAGATTTTGGTAGAATAATATTAGCTTTCTTCTAGGATAAATCTGTAACTTTACTAACTCTCTCCTCTACAGTATTAATTTATTGAACATTTTGTTTATATACAAACACCATTTTCATAGACAACTTGATGTAAGCATCTCTGGGTAGGTGCTACTCTTTATTATATTTATTTTCTAAATAAAACCCTGCATATCTCAAAAAGCGCAATATGTTTAAGCAAAACTTATGTGAAGTTCATACAAACCTCAATTTATTGTGTGCCATTACTAAATCATGTTTAATAGATAGTCATAAATACCAGGTTTCCTAAAGTCAAAGTTCTTTAAGACAGAAATTCCAGCAAGCACAATTACATCAAGATACTGAAGATCTTCTCTTCTGAAGTTGTATTGGTGGGTGTGCTCAGGATTTTTGGTTGTCTAGAGCTGTTTTTGAAAAATATCTGGATCCATTTAACTACTCCTTCAGGAATCATCCTTTATTGAATTCCTAGAGAGTGTGAGGGACAAAGAGGAAAAAAAAGGAAAAAAAAAAAAAAAGCCTTTCAGTGTTTACTGCCTTTCAGCGTTTTGGTGTAGAAATATCTATAGCTGACTTGACAGTCTTAGGTTGAAGTTCATGTCCCAGCTTACCCTCCAGTGACCTGAGCTCATACACTGCATGCAAAGATTTGATTATGTGGAATTTTTGCTCAATGAACTTGTTTACACGGTGTTTACCTTTCTTTTCAGAACAGCTCCATACACTCTGGAATCATAAATGACTATTAATTGTTCATGGAATTAATCTTTATTGAATAACTGTGCTGTGATCTAAGCAGAGGATAGGCAGCTAAGCCTCACACAGCCACTTGCTCACTGCCCCATCCAGTGAGATGAGGGAGAAAATTGGAAGAGTAAAAGTGGGAAAACTCATGGGGAGATGAAGATAATTTAAAAAAGGAGAAATAGAAAACAACAAAGGAAAAGCCTGAACAAAACAAATAACACAAAAAGCCCCAGTTACTCACCCCCAAGTAGCTGATGCCCAGCCAGTCTGAGCAGCAGCAGCTCTGGCCAACTTTCACCCCTCACACCCAGTTTTGTTGCTGAGCATGACCTCCTGTGGTGTGAGATGTCCTTTTGGTCAGTCCAGTTGTCCCACTGTGTTCCTTCATCATCTCCAGCCTAAACGCTGGTAGGGAACTCTAAGAAAGAGAAAAGGCCTCAATACTGTGTGAACACTTTAGTGATAACTAAAATATCCCTGTTGTCAACCCTGTGCTCGTCACGAGTCCAAAACACAGCACCATGCAAGCTATTGTGAAGAAAATTAACTCCATCCCAGCCAAAACCTGCACAGACTGAATGTCAGATTTTATGAAGCTGACGGTGAATTTGGTGGATGGCTTGAGATGAGAAGACAGCTTGCTCATATGATAATCTAGGTAATCAGTCATTGTGTAAGAGAGCCTCCAGTACCTGCTGATGCGTTTGTCTCTTGGTGTGATGTTGGCATTGATAGTCTGTGACAGAAAAACAAAGTTTTAATAATGTTATCTGGAGGATTGCTGCACACTGGAATGTGCTGCATCCTCTTGATGCTGTGGTTGCTGACTCTACAAAGTGACTCTTGCTCAGATGAGCAAAGGAACAGACTGCCAGCAACAGAATTCACAGGGTGGATGTGCAGCCTTTCTTCCACCAGCTTTCAGTGCTACAGTAACTGGTAAGCCTTCTTCATCCGAAATTGTTTTTGGATACAGTCTATCAGTCTCCCCCTGGTGTTCTTCAGAGAGGCACTACTACTACAGTACTACTACTCTAAACACTTTTGCTTTTCTCTCCCACTGGTGAGATATGTTAGAATTAAACCTTGATTTTCTCTCTGTTCTGGTTTTCTTTCAAGTATTGTCCCATCTGAAAAGAAACAAGTTCAGTGATGGGGAGGTTAAGATAAATGACACTAGATTTTTTCAGAAGCTGTAGTTTTTCCATGCTAGGCGGCAAGGGTATTGAAACTAGAGTTTTTTTTTTTTTTTTTTAAATCTTGTTCTGAGTTCAGTTTTTGTGCTAGAAATGATCCTGCTTTGTTGTGTGACATTTTGACAATAAGTGGATAGTACTAGATTTCTTCTCTTATGTTTCTATTCTGTTCCCTTTTATTTTCCTACTTCTCTTTTCACTTTTCATTTGCTGACAGCAGTTCAAGATCTATAGTTAGGATCTAACTTGTTTTATTTCTTTCATATATTTCTTTCATATATTTTCCCTTACATAAAGGAGACTGCCAAACATGTTATATATCTTAGAAAATAAGGGATACGTTTTTGACACACTTACAGGGTCAGAAGAGAATAAATCCTGCAGGCCCTATTCTGATACAAAAGTAGTTATATGTTCAGAAAAGCCAAAATTGCACGTTATGAAACTTCCTTTATTGAGCTGAAATTTAATATGAAATCCCTTGGAAGAAAATCTGAAAGAACTAACATTTACAAGACCATTCCTCATACTGCATTTGTCATGACAATTTCTGCCCTACTGAAGAACTGAAAGGTTTTCTTTCTTCATGACCATGCCACTTTTCATGGGGTACCACCCCAGAACACAACCTTGCTTTTCTCAAAAAACTTATTTTCTCACTGCTTCCATAATGTCTTTTCAAATATGCTTAAAATTTTAGTTGTGGTTGTTGATTTTTTTTAAAAACTTTTAAGCACTGGACTTTGCTGTAGGATGAGTTTGTATCCATCTTTTTTATTTAGTTCAAGAATTACACATGCATTTGTATATTCTGTTTAATTCTGGACTCATTTGACCCACTTTGCTCTGGCTGAAAGACCGTGCAGAGTTGTCTGTTGCCCCACTGGGAGGTAAAAATGGGAGAACAGCTTTCTGAGATAAGAAAACAAGAGGTTGACCAAAGAGAACATTCTCAGAATAGGAGGAAAGTACCTGAGTCACAGGTATCTGTGTGTGCCCGAGTGTGCACACACATGCACACATACTTATTTGTGGTAATTTGGGGATATTTCAAAAGAAACACTTTCACTAAACCCCACAGGCTGGGTTTAGTGCAAGCTGTGCTGTCACTGAAGTTACAGCAATTAACAGGAAGGACTTAATAGGCAACTGGCTGGTGGGGTGAATTTTGTTAATAGCAATTAACAGGAAGGACTTAATAGGCAACTGGCTCGTGGGGTGAATTTTCACTGACAGCATCACAGTGTCGGTGAGGCTCAAGGCACCTCTGGATTTTTTGTAGTTAAAACCCTTGCTCCAAGCAGGGTCAGCTAGAGCAGGTTGCTCAGGACTTTATTCAGCTGAGACTTAAATATCTCAAAGGATGGAAAGTCCCCAAGACACCTGGGCACCTTCTCCACTGTTCAGAACTATCTGTTGGTTTTCAGAAATATTTATTAATACCTTATTAATATGATAGTGAGGATTTTCTAAGGGCATATGAATTTGGCCATTCTACTTACAAACCACTTTTAAATTTGACGGAAGTGTGGCATATTTTGAAAGAAGTAAAAGCCTTCTGCCACTCTATGAACTTGGGGTTGAGATACAAAAGAAATGCAAACGTTTCACGGAAGCAGAATGGTTGGATTTTGCACTGTCAGGATTAGTCTGCCCGTGTTGATAAGACCTTGTAGAATTACAAATGTCTGCTCAGCTTTTCAAGAAACCTACTATGAAATTTCATATACAATAGCTATCTTCAGAGAACTCATTTCAGCACTGAGAGGCTGCATAGATGTAGACTTACAGTCTGTATGCTCCTCTTCTTGGCCTTATTGAATTAAAGTCTAGTACACTTAGAAAAGTAATAAAGGCACTCACTCATGTAAAAATATTGCCTTGGGATTTATTTATGTATTTCAGCACTTGTTGAATCAAATGTATATCTCATTATTCTGGTTTTGTAAGGCAGGAGAGTATCTGTCTAACTCATGCTATTTAATTTCTCCAGAAAAGTTGTAATATTGATCTCTTAGGCACCAGCCCTAATTTTCTTTGCAATCTCTTCTATACAACTTCCATGGCCTGGTAAGAAAATCTAATGAAATCACTGCTGTCTTGTTAAGGCCAGGTAAAGATTGTAGAAGTAAGAACTCTCAAGATTTCACTTTTGCTTTCTCAAATGATGCTGCTCTTTTGACTATGTAAAGTCTAAAAGCATTTAAAGCAGAAATATAGTTTTTATATATGTTGTTATCTTTTAAGAAAAATATAACATGATTTAGATGCAAACTTATGGAACATTTATGTAAAGAGGAATTCTGTATTTACTGTCAACAATTTGATATTTCATAATTTTAAACTCTAAATAAGGTATTGAAGAACAGTCTTGGATGTATTCTCTGTTGTCACAGGAGCTTATCTTTGTAATCAGCTCCTAAACATACTTTAGAGTCTGGAGAATGCATGAAGGTTTTGTTTTCTTTGGTTATTTTTAAAGTAGCTGCATCATTTGTGTAAATGTTTATAAGTCTGTTCCCCAAGAACCTTCTCGCTGTCCTGATATTTCTCTATTATTAAATGATTCAGGAGAAGTGTGGGATGTCATTGTAGTTATGTTATGTTTTCTTTTGATTGTCTTTAAATTATATTAGATACCTACTCTATTTGTATTTTTAGCTTTAGATTAGGAATGATCTTTATTTTGTCCTCTGAAAATCATTGAAGTATATTTCTCAGTGACTTCAGTTTTAAATATCTCCTACCAGTTCTAGCAGCCTTTTTTTTTTTTGAGAGTGAAAATTACAGATTGTTTTCATTTTCTGAGTGTCCTTTATTGTTCTAATATATTGCTTGTCTTTGCTCTCATTCTTCAGTAGTTCAGTTTTGCAGAGCGCTCTGTTAAGACATGAAAGAGACACACTTAAAAATCTTTACAAAAATTTCTCACAGCTGTGAAAAAACTGCAATTTGTTTCTCAATTCAGGTGTCAAAGATGTCATTTTTTGTCTCCACAGTACTTGTCTGAAATAGGACACTGCTGGAACCATTTTTTTCCTTGTGAGAATTTCTGCTTCTTCCTATGTTTTTTGTCTGATCCAAGTATGAGGGTCATTAATGTATAAAAAAATTCAAATTTCAGCTGTTGTAAAATCCTAGGTTTAGCATCCTACTGGTTTAGATGGTTATTCCACCAGATTTTTAGAGCAGGAAGTCAGGGCCAGGAACAAATGGAACTCCTAGAGAAATACATGGAACATTAAAGATTTCTTAATAGAAGAGTCAAAATCATATGTTTTGCCCTCATTCTTCTAATTATCATTGCAATATTTCCTATGTGTGCTTTTCCTGCTGAGTAATCCTAAATTCTGATGTGTTTGCAAAGTAAAGTATTTTTGGTTTATTTGTTTTTTTCCATTTTGTGAAAGTTAAATCTCAGGTCTTGTTCTGCAGCCACTTTGTTCAGCTCTTGCTTCAATGATTCTTTTATTTTTATTCTAGTTGCAAAGACATCAATACCTTTTACTTTAAAAACTTTTGATATTAAACAGTAAGGTAAATAAAATGCTTAAATTACAATTTCCCCCCTTATGTTCCAAGGTAATAGATGCATGAAATTGTAAAAGTATAGAAAGATGATAAAAACGAGTGTATTTTAGATGTAGTACAAGACTGTATGAGAATAGAGATACTAATTTTTTTCCATTTGTTCCAGTAGGCATGCAGATTCTCAAAGAAAAAAGTTTGAATATTGGCAAATATAAAAGAAATAGTGTTAGCCAAACTAAGTTTGGATGCATCGTGCTTTGACTGTTAGGTCCATACTTTTGACGTCTGAGATTTAAAAATCGTAATGGATGTTTTATCATTTTTTCAAAGTTCATTTGAACAAACACAATAAAATAGTATCTCCCTTTATTTTCATGAACTATATGTATTCATGTTATATACACCAGGGAATTCAACAATGAATTGAGTAATCTAGCCACTGGGAAATCATTCACTTGGGAAATGTGAATACTGAGTATTTGTCTTGCCTGAGACAAGATGAGCTCTGAGTGTCTAAAAATTATTGCTTGCATCATATTCTGGACTTCTGTTGTTCATATATTTACGTGTGTTTCATTACATTCATGTAATATTCAAAATATGAATTTGAATTGTATTTAAATTTACAAATTTTATTCTGTCTTTTGCTTTGATGTAAGATTAATTCATGGAAGTGTGTCAGGTTGAATTTTTGCATTTTCAGTAAGGTTGATGTAAAAAGTTTCCAAACATTCTCAATGGCTGAAAGAATAGCATTGCAAACTGCCTAGAAATTGGAAGATTACCCTGTTTTTTTTCCAGTGTGACATTTCATAAGCAAGTTGATGAAGACACATGAAAAGTTATTTAAAATTCTGATGATATTAAGTAATAGGCAATTATGCCACATAAAGTATTACTTATTTGAAATTAATATACCCTTGGAAACAGTAATAATTTTCCAGCTGTCTTTAGGAAATCAATACTTCTGAATATCTGAATAATTAAGAAGTCTCTGTGATTCCTGTGTTGCATGACCCCTTGTCTGGTGTCTGGATCTAGTTAATGTAGGAACTGATTTCTAGTAGGCATCACTAGATTTGGCAAACTCATCCTTTCGCTCTCACTGTGATCATCATTTTTTTTTTTTTCCATCTGAGAGCACTCTTTGTCCAAGCATTTTTTACTTGGAAAGAATAATAATGGGCAGGTGGGAGAGTGTTTTTTAAAGCAAACCTGTGTTTGGAAAAAAACATATTTCAATAGAGTAGAAAGGCAATGCCTGTGTTTGTTACTATAAATCCTTCAGTATTGCATAAATTAATGATGCACTATTTCTTGGATGTAGGAAATGTTACAGCAATATTTATTATTCTAAAAGACCAGAAAACTATTCATCTTTCTCTAAATATGTTCGCTTTTAAAGGAAGATGCCTTTAGAAGTTCACATTTTGTGCAAGAATTTTTTGTTAAAACAAAACCCTGAAAGGATAGTTATGTGAATTTCCAGCACCTTTGCTGGCAGCATAAAGGTTTCAGTGAATGTTCCTGAAGCGTTTTAGAAGATGACTGCTGGACTGTTAGTGTCATTTGTAAAAAAAACAAAAAAAACACAAAACCAAAAAACTTTCATGCTTCCTTCAAATAGATTTTATGGTTTATTGTTAAATAAAGCTATTTTTATTTTCAGATAACCCCAGATGTGGCTTGTGGAAATGCCAGTTCCAATACTTCTGCTGGAGGCCGACTTATCTCCTTTGAAGTTCCACAGAATACATCAATAAAGTGAGAATATTCTTATATGTGATGAAATAAAAAAGCACTTTTATTTTCATTTGACTGGGTATTTTAGACAATAGGTTTTCAGATAGTCAAATTTGTCAAATGACTAGAAGACTATGAGAGAATTCAGACAGACTTCAAGCATGTAACAGAGCCGTGACAGCTCTTTCCTTGGCATAATTTCTTCCACATATTTAATGTTTTAGAAGATGTAAACATGTAAGCTGTCTTTGGGTTAACGCAATGCTCTAGAAATTAGGGCAGATGTGTTGAAGATGTCAATTTGGAGAAGATATGACATTTTCTTTCTACTTTGTGCAGTGAACGCTTTTCCCCCCCTTTAATCTCAAGATGAACTTGCTGATAGGAATTGTTATTGTTGACTATATAAGTGCATGTATATTGTGCATTTGTATTTGATTTCTGGGTTATTGCTTTGGGTGCCATCATTAGCTGTGAAATCTTTGTGTGTCCTGAAAAAGATGTTTCTCAAAAAAATTGAATTCATTCTGTTATTCATTATTCAAAATCATGCTTTTTGGATCAAATAGTTGTTTTGTTACATTTAATTAACAGAATCTGACTTCTTAGAAAGATCTGATTCTGTCAGCTTGGATGAGGCATTTTCTTATTTGAAATTTTATTTTAGAAAAAAATCTGCCAACGTAGTTCTCTGGCTCACAGCTTTGCTGCAATTTTAGCCTTACATTTCCCCAAAATAGCCTACTTCTCTCCTACTGTCATCTTATCTTTCAGAAGCCCATGTTTCTGTTAGGAAAGGCCATGCTCACAGGAAAAAACAAAGTGATGCGAGCAGACAAGCTGCAGACAGTTTGGAGCAGTAACTGTTAAACGTGGGGGCCATCCCACCCCTCCCACAGGCTTTGGATTGTGCTCATTCATGAGCCCGAAGCCCAAGCCAGGAAGAGATCTGGGAGTGTGGATGCCCTGGCTGGCTGGAATCTGAAAGCAAACAAGTGTCTTTTCTTGGAATCAGGAAAAAGCCTGCATTTGTGGATTCTAAAGTTCTATTTAAGAGCCTTGGTGGAGAAACCCCGTTTTAAAGGAGGTTGCAGAGTACACAGTCAGTTTTGATAGTTTACATATTTAGTAGAGTTTTATACTGGGGTAGATTAGTGCAAGATCAATTCTTATTTCATTTAATTTACTATCTTAAAGGCCCAAGTAACTTACCTGATTCAATGGCTAGCTGGGAAAGGAAAACGATTTCATTTTAATAAGTTGATTTTGTTTTGATTGTCATATGAGACCTAAACTGTGAAACTAGTGGCTATCCTATTCTAAAAGGGAGACAGTCAGCTTTATGGGTAGCAAATGGGGTTGTTCTTAAAGAAGGTGCAAATGCTGTAAAATATTTGCTTCTTTTGGTGCCTACTTGCAACATTTTTTCAACTTCTGTCACACATGATTACAAAACTTTGCTTTTCTTGTTTTGAAATCAAATAACAAATGATCAGGGATAAACGGCCTTGTGTTTTTAGCAGGATTGAAACAATTTCAGTACAAGAAGTTGTGGAACAGAGCTTCATCTCTAGGTATTGGGAGGTCTGTTTTCGGCAGGAGAGACTGATCAGTTTTTGGCAGCTGGATGCAGTTTTGTTTGCATTTTTGGAGGATAGTTCAAACTCATAGGGATATCCTTCAGAGGAAATTAATGCAAATACTTGAGACCTTACCAGAAATAAGACAGATTTTTATTGTGTCTGTATGGAGGTGAGTAGGGAAAAAAAGTGCCCTGAGAATACAAAAACTGGCATAATGTAGCTCCCTAATGGAGCCAACAGTGTGGATGCAGTAGTAGACTTTATCTGCAATCTGTCAATATTCAGGAAGGCACCATGGGCTCAGTGACCTTGGGAGCATTCCGTGACTCATTTGATTTACAAGAATAAACTGTCCTGAGTCTTCGATCTGGTGTGTCAAACAAATGAGGATTTCTACCAGGATCTGTCTCCTGGTATTGAGTGAGCATTGAATGTTCTTCAGTAAACAACAGGGCTGGATGTACCTCAGCTGCCGAAAATGATGGCACTGTAGGACGGAGGTACTACTCAAAAAGGCATAAATACAAAGACTGAATAAGGATCCTTTATAAGGATATTCTTTACTATTATGTGGTATTTGTCTAAAACTTTCCTTGGGCATTAAGATGGTGACCTTCAAGTATGGGAAATTGGGACTCTGTATGATTTAATCTGCTATTACATAAAGTATTATGCAAATCTTACAACTGAAGCATTTTTAAGTTTTGTGGACATGCTAAAGACATTCAGGATTTTTCCTAATTCCACACTTGCTAGATTTAACTCTTCCATCTTTGTAAAGGTTCAGTTCTACAGTGATGTACTTCCTAATTACACTGATTTCCCTCAGAGCAAATATTCTCATAATTTCTTTTCTTAGAATAAGACAAGATGCTACTGCTTCTCTCATCCTGCTATGGAAGGTCACAAGCACTGGATTTAAACAGTGTTCACTTATTGATGGCAGAAGTGTCACTCTTCTCCAGGCACTGGGTGGACTTGTGCTTTCTGAAGAAATGCTTGCATTAGGAAACAACTACTTTATTGGTGAGTAATATGCTGACTTTCTGTCCATCACCTCTAGGTCACAGCTGATGGTTTACTCAGCATTTAGAGGAATAAAGGACTAATTCCTTTAAGTGCTGAAAGATCCTGATGGGATATTGGGACCAAGTTTCAGACATTGGTTCATTCAAACCAGGCAAGAGCTACTCTAAATTCTTACACAGTTGGCACCATTCCCTTTAAAATCTGGGGCTCATTTTTGTCTGATACTTTGAGATGATGCAAGTTGTTTTATTGGTTCTATTTTAATAAGCCTTTGGCAAATGCTGCAGTATATAATTGAATGCTTGAGGTGTTTCTTTGTCAGGTATTTTGTCATGGGATGCTTTGTGAAGAAGCTTAAGCCTGTAGACAGGAAAACTGAAAAAATGTATTACGAGATCAGATTTCCTACTATATTTTAACAGTGTTTAATTGCACTACTTTTTTATCTTCTAGTGTTGTCTCTATGAATATGGAACCTTAGAAATTTACTACTTGTTTCACTCAGCAATTAAATGTTAAGCATCTTTGTGGGAGGAGTATAATGAAAATAGCCCGATATATTATTTTTAAGGGTATGGGAAATAACACAGATTCAATGCTATATTTATGCATAGACACAATAGACTTAATTAAAATGAGATTTCTGGGCAGATGTTTTATTATACCAATGACATGAAACCAAAGTCAAACAATAATAGCATTTATTGTTATCTGCTTGAAATGCTGTATATTTTTAAAGGAACTATAAGCTTCCACAATTATTATTTGAAAACTTACCATGCTAAAAAATGCAAAATTAAGTACATTCTGATGTAGAAACACTGGGAAAAATTCCAAGAGTGGAGCTAATACAGAAAATCCCCAAATGCAGAAGTAGTACCTTGCTCTCCTTTTTCAGCTATCACCTTTTCAAGATACTGCTCAAAGGTTGTTAGTTGAATAATTTAATTCTTATCATCAGTGGTTTTGTTCAGTGATGTTTATTTCCTTCAAATAATTTTCCACTTCCTTTCTTTTAGTATTATTATTCCTTCTAAGATACTTAGTGTTAGGCTTTTTTTTTTCCTTTTAATCTTGTTTTGCATTTAATTTATCAGAGTTAAAGCCATCCTCTCATGTCTCTGGAATGAATTTTTGCATTTTCTTTTTGGTAGTTAATGTATGATAAAAATATCCTGAAGACAGGATAATTGGTAGCTTTTATGCAATGGTGAAAATGCCTAAAGGCACAGCTTGGGCTGAGCTCTGCAGCAGAGGGCCCAAACTGCTGCTCTGTGAAGGCTCCACCTGACTGTACAAGCCATGCAGCACAGGTTATTAATTTAAATAAATAAATACATATTAAAATATGTGTTGTGTTACTGTCTCATAGTTTGTCTTGTCCTGCTCATCTCTATAGCTGAATTTTTGTCACTGAGATTCTTACTTTGAATTTTTTATTGTGTGCTGGGTAACATGAGGTGAAAATGTACCTTTTTCTAGACAAATATAACACAATCATAAAAATGGTTTATTCCATGCAGTACAAGTACTCTGAGACCTCTTGCTTTACTTCCATCTGGTTTTTGATAATTTCTTTGGTCTTTCTTTTTAATGTCCTGATAGTGAAATTCATTGTAAAATTTTCGAGCTGCTGAAACTAAGGCATGAATTTTTTTAGTTTAAGAAAGAGCCTCTGAATTTCCTTCTCAGCTGTATAGAAATATTCTGCTTACTTCCCATCATCAGTTTTTGTCCAAAGAAGTGTAAGTAAATCTTGGGTGTAAAACTTAAAATGTGACTTAGATATTTGGTGTGAAAATGAATTTTATCTTCACTCAACTGAAATTCATAATTCTGCCAAGCCTTATAGAAAAATAATTTGATCTTTAATTCAGATTTGATCTAGATGTGTGGAAGAGGTCTGTCAATTTGATGTGCCTCACAAGTTTTTAATCATTTAGCTTTCAATAAGTCACTTGAATAAAGTTTTTTTTATAGACAAATTTCCATGATTCTTGATAGACATGAAAAGTTTATTCAGAGGTACAATAAGTTAAAGTGGATGATTTTATATAAAAAACCCAATTATGTTGCCAGTGCTTTTATTGATGCTATTCAAGCTAGAATGATATGAGGAGGCCAAAAAATGCTGTAGGCTTCTGAAAGCAGTCACACAGTAAGGCTGTGGACCACATCAGTTCATACATTTACTTTATATTTCCTCCTCCTTCCTCCACTCTTTTTCTGTTTATCCAGATGTGATTTTAAAGATTTCTTCTCTTAATTGGTGAATTTTGTATAAGGGCATTTTTTTAATCTTGTAAAAAATTTCTAATTAGAACTGTGAAAGAAAAATGAGGAAGATGTGAGTGGGTTTTTTTGGTTTGATTTTTTTTTGTGCATGTGTCTCTTTTTGATCTACATCCTTTTTGAGTCATTTCTCACTGTGTTCCTTCCAAGTTTTGTTACTCAGCAAGGTACTATAATTGCCTCTTGCAAATCTTTCTGAATAAGTTATTTATGCCAAAGATAAAACATTTAGGGACATATTATTTGTTTTTTGTTACCTTGTGGTGACACAAGTTTAAAGTTGTTTGTACAAGATTGAAAGGCTCAGAAGTCAGCAGTAATGTGCTGATTTGCTGATCATGTGGTTCGGGGCACAGTGTTTAGAGGTTGGGAAGAATGCTGTTCCTGAGACCTAAAAATAGAGCCTGTCAGCACAGAGCTGCTCGCCCCAGAGACAGTACCTGCACTGTGTGAGGATGAAGGGGAGAGTGTAGCACAACCCACCCAAAAAGAGCACTCTGTGTTCTGTAATGGGCTTTATGAAATGGCTGCTGCATCTGCAGACAGTCCTTTGCAGTGCAGGGACACAGTGATGGTGCTGTGATTATGCAGCATGATTAAGTGGTTTAATTACAGCTTTTACCCGGCCGTGGCCAGCAGAAGACTGGCTTGGACATTCTCTAATGTGTTCCTTCCATGCTTTGCTCAGAGGATTTTTAAAGTTTCCCTGTAGGATTTGCTACTACACACGTGCCAGTCTTCTAAAATAATTTATTATGTTTTATTAGGGTGTATGTACTTATTAGCCAGTGGGGAAGAAACCCCAGTATGGTTCAGGCTTTGGAGTGAGTTGTGTGGATTAGGAGTAGGATGAATCACATGGGCCATACCAAGGTGCTGGTGGCTTTCAGTGCCAGGTTACTGCTAGGCAGAGCTGGTCACCAGGTGTTGGGTCTGCAGGACAAATCAGGTGAGTGTTAGTTTCTGTTCACCATTTGCAACAACGTTTCTTCTGAAACCAAGATTTAAATAAAAGGCATTTAATCAATGGTGTTTCTGAACAGGAAATGCTTTTGATATCAGTTCTGTGGAGTACTATGGGTGGACATCAAGGCTGGCCAAAGAAATAGTGAGAAAGGGAGGCATGAGGGATTTAATAGTGTCTTTAAATAAGAGATGAAAATTAAGGGTTCAACATTAAAAACATTGTTGAAGTAAAAGGCAGGCTTTCCATTAATTAGACTCATAGATTCATGCTCTTTCTCCCAATATGCTTTGAAATTAATGAATGATTCCTGCATAAATTCTTTATGATATTTATAAAATGTCTCATCAGTATTTGTTTTATTTCTGGATCTTCATATATTCATGCTTGCAGTAATGGTACTAGACTAATATTTGAAAATGAGTTAACTGCAAAACTTTACATTGTTAGAGTCACACACCTATACTTCATTGCAATATATCTTGAAAAGTTGAAATCAGATGAAATACATTTTACAAGTCTGCAAAAGTGAGATAAGAATTCCCTGATGCACTGTCAGCTGGTGGAGGAGTGTTTCAGAAGTTCTCATGAATGCTAATGGGTTCCAGCTAAGGACCTCTGGGGTGAGTTGAAAGTGCTGCTTGCTGTGTGTTTTGGGGGAAATCTAATCTACCCAGCATTGCGCACTTCTCTCTTTCAGGGAATAATATACTGGATTTTGGAACGTGTATATATTTTTCTATACAAAATTGTTGCAAATGCAGAAGATTTACTGAATTGATTAAATAATAACTGTCTTGAGAGAAAAATGATGCATTAATATTTTTCTTTAAAAAATAAAAAGGCCTTTAAAGGGCTTTGAAGGACATTCTTAGCTTGTATGGCATCTCCCACAATAATCCTTTCTGATTTGTTGCCTGCATCTCTTTTATCCAAGCATGTTATCACGCTCTGACTGAGAATTGGAACATTAATTTTGAGAACATAGGTTGCTGTCAAAATACTGAAAAAACCCAACACAATGTGGAATAAAACCATTTAAATATATTTTTTTTAATGCTCACATTTTAGAAGTTTTACAGTGATTGTGCACCATCTGCTTCTGCACGAGTCAGTTAATTTACCCTGGCTCTAAATTAATATACCTGTTTACTAAGGCAACAGTTCTGTGCTTCAGGTGCATCCAAAGGTACACCTGTGGCTGGCAGACTTGCAGCCAGACAGGTCTAATTCCACACAGTTTCCAGTCTGCTTGGAAAACTGCTATATATACGCACCTGTGTGGCTGTACAGATAGCAGATTGTATTTAACAGTCCAGTTAACAGCTAGGACACAAAATAACCATAACCAGCTTCTTTTTAATGAATTTGGAGATTGAGTAATAATTCACAGAATCATAGCATATGCTGAGCTGGAAGGGACCCATCAGGATCATCCAACTCCTGGCCCTGCACAGGGCACCCCAAGAATCCCACCCTGTGCCTGAGTGTTGTCCAAACACACCTTGAGCTCTGTCAGCCTTGGTGCTGTGACCACTGCCCTGGGGAGCCTGTTCCATGCACAACCACCCTCTGGAGGATAAATCTTTTCCTAATATCTGACCTAAACCTCCCCTGACACATCTTCATGCCATTTTCCTTTTCATACCAATACAAAACTGCATATCATATGATTATTGTGTGATTATTAGTTTTAAGCAGTGTTTATTTGGAGGTTTAGGGCATAATGTAGAAGGTGGAGCTGGCAGTGTGCATGCAACCTATTTTCTTTCTTTCTCCTAACAACATTAAAAAAATGAAATTATGTTTTCAGGTCTTTGTCATGGATGTTAGGGTATTATTAGGATGTAAGGGTGTTGAAAAAAGATCTTCTTCTTATCAGCTTTCGTGATAAAATGTTGGAAAAATTGCTTTTCTGCCTCGGTGTGCCCAGAGCTGAAGCAGGAATGGTGGGAGCTCTTTCAGAAAAATAGCAAAACAAATAGCTGGGCATGAATATTTTGACTCCATTTCCTCATAGGTAATGCAATAAAAAGTTTGCATATAATTGTTAAAAAATGCTTATAAATAGCTTGAAACTAGTTGCTTTTAGACTTTGTGCTTTATTTAGCACTTCCACTGTACTGCTTAAGCAGCTGCTTAAAAGGAAAGTAAAGATGCTGCTTAAAAAGCAGCTTTCATGAGATATTGCTACATTAGCTTTTTAGCTTATTGTCTGCTTATAAAATCAAAGGAAGACATTTATAAGCAAAATTGCTATTTCTCAGATAAGACCTTGCAGATAATAAGGTAGAAAGTTTAACATTTAATATGAATTGATATTTTTTATCTGAACAGAAAATAAATCCTCCAGCACAACCTTAAAATTATAATTTATAAAAAGGCTTATTTTCATCACAGCAAACAAAAACTGATGTAGACTTGTCAGTTGACATTACTTGGCGTTTCATCTGGTTTTCTCCAAGATGCCCAGCCTTTTAGATCAATACAATATAATTAGCTGCTTTAAACTATAATTATCAAGTATTTCAAAAGTATTTCCTTAAATAAAATTGCTAGCTGTACAAACTCACTTGAAAATAGGTGCTCTGGCATCTTTGTGGTGAGATGAAGAGTAGTGATGCCATTCAAATGACAACACCTCTAAGGCAGCTTGCTTGAATTCCATGAAAATTTTTGATGTTTGGCTTAAAAAGGAAAATTAATGCTTGGCTTCTGAAGCACAAGATGTCTGCTGCTTTTTAATAAGTGTGGGAGCCATATGGTTCTATGTCAGGAAGGGTAATAGTTTCCAATCCAAAATACTGTCCTGCCTTTCAAATGAAAGAAAGTATTTTCTTTTCTAACTCTGCCCTGAGCAGTTATTTACTCTTCTGTTGTTCTTTGATTATTCAAGTAGTCCCCCTTGAAGATCTCATCATGCATTAAGGAGTGGTTACCACCAGTACTAGAGCAGCTATATTGAATAGGCAAAATGAAGCAGAGTAAACAGTTTACATGAAAAAAATAATACAGAGAGATATTTTGAAACAAGTTGGTCTTTTCTAACTCTTTATCAGAAATAGGATTTCAGATTAAGAGGCAAATTGTAGCTGGAGCTTTGAGATGTTGTGTTTGTGTTGTTACAGGCCTCTAAAATGTGCACACATTTCTGTCTAAAGAAAGCAGTTTACTGCATCTTGAAATTGTTTTCACTCATGCAAAAAATTAAATAGGACAATTTTATTTCATAATAGGAGATGTGTGAATTGAATTCACTGAAAGCCATGTGTTCAAGTTACTCTAGCTTTAACTGGTTGCCATGTGTCAGCAGAATATCTGTGTGAGCTCCCAGTCCACAGCATATTGCAGTCATTTGTTTCAACTTTGGTTTTTCACCCTGGACCAAATGAAATCTCCGTGCCCTGCACTGCTGTGGTTGGAGTGTTCAGGCCGTGCTTGTGCCCAGCTGATGTGCAGAACCTCTGTCCTGTGTGTGACTGTTCTGCTCCCTTTGTGCAAGGCGGCCTCCCTGGGGGGAGCTGGTGACAACTGCTCCGATTAGTGGGGTTCGCATTTCTGTGTGTGAAATTTGCCTGGAAGGGCCCTATTGTCTGCAGAGCTGAGCATTGTGCTCAGCTGAACATTTCCCTGGGGTTCTGGGCACGAGAGCTAACCTTGCAGAAAATGACCTTTTTGTAAACAATAGCAGCAGCAGCAAAGTGAGAACAGCGAGAAAAGCGAAGCGAAGTGTTAATTTCAAGGATTTCATTTAAAAGATGGCTTTGTAAGGCAAAGAAATGATTCAGCTGAAATCCAAACCATTCTGAAGAATGCTGGTGGCCTATATAAGAAAGGGTATCTTTATAAATGTGATAAAATAAATATCCTGTCCTTTATGATCAACTTGCATGTACCTTGTCTCACATATAAGTAGATGTAAACATCAGACTAGTTGTTATTTTAATACATTGTATTATGTGTTAAGCTAGTGTTTAAATAATTTTTACTCTTTAGAGTAATATTTAATGAATCAATAAATTATTCAAAATTAATTTTAATTCACTGCTATTTCTAGCAAGTAACAATGGGAAATTATTTTTCTAGTCTGTCTTTGGAAGCTCATCTACTCGAATTTTTAATGTTCAGTGAAATACCTTTGGTTTGTTTCTTTAATTTTAAGATTCCTTTCTTCAAATATCACTCTGTGACCAGTTCACAATCAAGATATTTATTTTAGGTTGATCACATGGTTGTTTGCATGGTAAGATCTTGGACAGACTGATCTGTGGAATACATTTACCAGTGCATAACTGGTACCTTGTGCAGTGTACCAGTGTGAGACACATCTTAATAATGATTATAAAATGCTTTAAGATCTTCAGCTAGTAGTGTAACATACTGTAACATGTATTTAAAAGTAGGATAGCCACTAATAGAGCCTCAACCAGTCACTACAGATATATCCTAGCCAACCTCACCACCCCAGGTTCTGGACTTCAGCTGTGCCACTCGTATTCCACCACGCTCAACTGCATTTCTGAAGTGTGGAATCAGGGATTCTGGTGGTCTACATGTGGGCCGAAATAGTTCTCTGTCAGCTTGGCAACTTGGCTCAAATGCTGACAAATAAATATATACTGGGAATTTGTGATAAAGGAAATATTTTAGAAGAATAGTCTTGTCACCCTTTGCTGGGCTTTCACCATTACTTTGGACTGTAAGCAGAGTCCTTGAAGCTGTGGGAGAAGATCACACTTTAAGCTACAGCCACAGCTCCTTCATAAGCTGAATGCAAGCAGCTTTGTAAGAATAAGTGTACTCCTGCTAGCTGACTGTTTCATAATTCTGTCGTGAGGTTTGGTCCAGTCAAGCTATTAAGTTGGATAATTGTTTAAATAACAGTGAAATTTAAAAATTGACATTTGTTTTAGAGGAAATTTAGTGGAACATGGGACTTTGCTATGCTAAGTGAATTCAAGTGGTTTGCTCAGTTCATAAATACATTTTTACCACTCCTGCTAAAGTGGGCTCCAGCTTGGAAGGCAAGCTGTGTGCTGTTTCTTCCCAAAGTTTTGGTAATAAGTTTCTGACACCCACATTTTGCTTTCTCTTGCACCAGTGTATCACTATCATTGTCAATCTGCCTCTGGTAGAACTGTAGTATTGTTACTGAGGATGTAACTTGAGCAGCAGCATTCTTACCTTTTAGTGGTTATCCTGAGAAGAGAGCGTATGTTTGATTTTAGGAGCCCAGGCTGTCTTCATTGTTGGTAGGAAAGGAAGAAAGAGCACATCCATCTAAAAACCGACTGTGACTATCAATGCAATTTGGAGAAGACAATGAATGCAATGAGAAGGTTTTTAGTCACCTCCCAGGAAAAATTCTTTAAATTGCTATTTTGTGTGAGCTTGTGAAAAATAAAATATTTGAAACAATTCTTGAACTGATTCTCATTAGAATCTATATATACTTTCAAAAGCAGTATCTGACCAAGGCTTCTGTGGATAAAGCACAGTAAGCACACTGATCTATATAGAATTTGGGAGAGTTGTGCCACCTATAAATAGTGCTATTTGTGGACAAATAGCAATTTTGCTCTTGCAGCTGTATTTCTGTATCCCCAGATGCTATGTTGCCTAGCAGCATCGTTAGAGAGCGATCTCAGATGTTCTGTACGGTGCTGATGGCACTGCTGTACTGCATCAAAGATTGCAAATGGCATTGATTACCTGCTTCTCACTTCTCATTTTCTTACGTATGATAATCATCCTGAGGCAAACTAGGAAAGGAAATTGCTGACCCATTTTTCATATTCTGTAGAACAGTATTGGTGTCTTTGTCTTGAGGGGATTGGTAGGCCCTAATGACCCTGAATATTAGTGTCATGGAAAGGGGGATAAATCTTTGTCCATTTGTAAATCAAAAGCAGGCCTCTAGTACTTCAACATGTAAAAGTAAATTTTCAGAATTAAGTGCCTCATCAGAACATCTTTTTATGGTTTTCACTTGTTAGGTCTCTAAAATGAGTTGAACACGACTTCTATGAACAAGAAAAGGATTGAGCTTGCTTAGATTTGCTAGATGGAAAAGGATTCGATGTTGTAATATGCAGTGCCATAACAGAGGGAAATTGGTTCAGATAGTCAAAGTAAATTTTCAGCTTCATGCTTAGATCCAAAAAGGCACAGAAGCATGGTGGTGATTAGTACAGACCTCTGCTTTCATTGTAATTTTCATGATATTGAATGTTAGCTATATCACATGATACATGGACATGAAATAATCTTTGGATAAAATTTAGACATCAAACATTTTAGGAGGAAGAACTAGAACTCAGGTATTTCTTTTTCTTTTCTTTTTTTTTTTTTTCCCAAATAATGAATAGTTAATAGTGACTGTACTGTACATGGGGAACGGGGTGGAGAATTTACATCGCCTTATTCAGGGGCCCTTTTTAGTTTTCCCACCGCCTTGACTTAACAATGCCCTTGGTGCCAGGGCTGCTTACTGTGCAGGGGAGCTGTGAGTATTTAGTGTCTTTGAGAACTTCACTGCTTAGCAAAACGTTGAAGTTGACTACTGACCCCAAAAGCTTTTGGTGTGGGAAAGTGTTGAGAGAAAAAAAGAGAACAGATGGAAACTGATAGACATGCCACTGCTGTCTCATTTCCTTGGGAAACCAGGCTAAAAAAGTAAGTTGAAAACTTTAGGACTGATACTTTGTTGTGAGTGCCCAATCCCCTTGGCAGTCATTCTCACTCATCAAGAAACCTTTAGGTGAACTCGAAGATCTACACTTCTGCGAACTGGAACTAAAACGATAATCTACTCTTTCAACCAAAGGTGAATAGCTTTGGAATACATGTTTTCACTGTGTAGAATACAGAGAAATACATCGGAGCCAAATGCAGAAGGCGTTGGTGTGTGTCAGAGCATGTTGGGTGCAAACCAAGAGATAGTGAATGATTTCTAGTGAAGAGTTTTTCTTTTTGTTAACATTATATGCAATAACCTTCTTGGTGGTCTGTTAGCTTCAGTCTTCCCTATTTTGGCTGTCCACTGTAGACCAGCTGAGTGACCTCAGACTGCTGTGCTTAGAAGGAAGATATTGCTCAAAAACAGGGCTTGTGAGAGAAGCAAATCAGTTTGTGTAGTGTAGAAAGCATACACTCAATTAATGTTTGAGTACTGGTAATCAGAATGGCATATGGATATGGTCTTCTGACCTTATCTGGACATAATGATGACACCTGTCATCTTTTAGTTTGACTTTATTCCTTATTTTTCATTCTTAACTTTCTTGATGTGGGTGAAACCGGAGCATCCATACTTCGTGCTTGCAGACATATGTGTGTGGAACTGCCAGGGTGGAATGAGCTGAGGTGTATTTTACCCTGCATTCTGCCAAGGAAATTGTGCAGGCATTTCCCAGACTATCAAATATGTGTGCAAAAAGCTTGGAAATGCCTCCTCTGCAATCTAAATGACTACTCACATCACATTATGATTTATTAGGCTTGAAAATGGTTTCCACAATATTACTGTAAATAACTCAACCCTGAATTCTGCAACTAAAAATGCTTGGATGCCATTATGTTTTAACTGGCTTTAGAACACCAGCAAGGTTGAACTGAACAAAATTATCTTTTGGTGTAAACTGCTGTAATATTTTTCTCCAGACCTGAGATGAAAGTAGCTGTAAATATGGTTCCAAAATTATTCTCCTATCTAGAAGTTAAAAATAGAACTTAAAACTCACTCTAGTTCAGTTGCTGTTATGGGAATTGGGGAAGAAATTAATTGAAGTGCTGTGACCTGACTTAAGCAGGGTGTTGTATTTAGATGGTCAGACAAGCTTCTTTTAGCCTTAAAATATAGAGATCTCAGAAAGTTGTATGCAAATACCCATGTTTATATTTTTCTAGTATTTACAAATTAGGTGGGATAATTAGAAATTGCAGGAAAATATGTGGTATTCCAGAGAGAATAATGATTTTTTCAGTGGTTTGCCTAAGGGCTTTTGATACCAAAATAGTAACAAGATTCAAAGTACAAAGAAGGTTGATTTAATATTTCTTTAGGGAACTGTCCCGAAGGATATGTAACAATCTGCTTCAGACAAGGAAATGTGAACCCAAAGACATTTTCTAAATACCACATTCTTCCAAGCATTCACATATAATTGCATGACTGCCAGTGACAATCGCATTCAATTGTTAAAGAAAAATTCTGGCTGCATCTTTGAACAGATGGGTAAAAATGGGGTATGTATTGAGGCCAGAATAAATTGGCTTGCTTTGAAGAGGTCATCAGATTACAATAATCTTCACTAGCCAAAACAGACCATTAGGCATTTGGAACTATACCCAATACATGTGTTTTTTTTTTTTTTTTTCTTTTTTAATCTGATCCTTTCGAATGTTCAGTTAACTTGTAGAGGCTGTACTCAAGCCAATGATGTCTATGTAGGACATGAGATTTTCCTGTTTGAAGGTAGGGTTTAGAGATCATAGACAATTAATAGCTGAAAGAATGCAGCATCTTAAAAAGTAAAATCTAAAAATGAAGAACAAAGAATGCAAGTCTTCCACATGATTTTTTGTGGAATTAGTCATGCTTGAGACTTCCTTATGCAAAATATAAATAATGCTTAGCAGCTGTTCTGAAAGAGAATTCAGCTGAAGTTTTGTTTCATGAAATTTTGTGTGTTCCTGTTCATTAAAAATATTTTGTTTTACTATTTCTTTTCTCTTGACTAAATGTTATGCTATCTCCAGTCTATGATACAAGAAGCTGAATTGCATCTTTGAAGCTCCATAGAGGTTTAGGCTGTAAATGGATTTTGCAATTTGAAGTGGAAAATTTAAGAAAAAACATTCTATGTCATATACTGCATCTTTAATATTGTTCTTTTTAAAATTAAGGATATTTATTTTTTAAAAAATCAATTTTTGCTTAAATTGGCTTAAATTCTCTCTGTATTTTCTAAAGAAAAGGAAAATCACAGAGTGGTTCTGTGCCTGCAACATTCCATTCTGGTACTACAGTCTTAGACCCTTTGGAGTCTACCTACATGGAGGATAGTGAAGTCAAGGTTTGACAATCTTTGGAAAGATCTTCAGTGGGTTTTTATGCATAAATTCTGCATGTAGTATATACATTATACCAAACCCACATTGTCATGTCAGTGCACATTTATTCTCCCCAAAAAAACCCAGGTAATTGATGCCACACATGGAATGGCAGTGGTCCAGGAATCTAATCAGTGTGCTGGAACAAGTCAGTTCAAGCACAAGTGAAGTACAGGAGCAGTGGTTGTGTATTTTGACACGAACTCTGACTTTATCCCATATGTCATGGGCTGTGTATGTGCCCCATTTTATCTTTCCTGTTGTCCTTCTTTTATTTTTTCAGATAAATCTGTCAGGAATATGTGTGATAGTGATGTTGTTATGCTCCAGTGTGTTTTAATAGCTACCAACCACAATTTTTTTCATTCCATGCAACCACACGTGCTAGCCAGAGATTCATGAATCTTCCTGTTCCTTGTCCAGTGTTCCTATTTCTATGTTTAGTTCATCTCTTCCTGCTATATCAGCTTATAGAGAGATAGGTTCAGACATTCAATAATTCTTGCATTGCAAATACACAAAGAAATGCTGTCAAGTGGTTTAAGTACATAAGCAAGCTTCAAAAAAAACGGAGCCAAAGGGATTCTCCATCTTTTACCAGTGTAATGGATCTGGGTGCTTTTTAGCTCTGAAAGTAATTTTTATGAATTCATTTTAATGTATTCCTCCACAAAATTTGATTTTAATGTTCCTTGTCATGAAAGAAATTTAAAAAAATATTTTTTTAAACATTTCAAAAAGCAGCAGGCAAAAGCATTTAATTTTGAAACCTAAAAAATGTAGGTTTGAGCTCTGGAAGTTTCACCATCCTGCCTTCCTTTTTAAAATCAATATAATGAGGTTTGTCTCCAAACTTTAACTTGTATTTACATGTCTTGCATTCAGAGAGGTAAGTATTAAGTATGAGCAGTTTTGTTGCTAGTTGACAGTTTATTTCAAATTAGTTTTATTTTTGGCTAGCTGCAGAGCACAAAAAATATCAGCCTATTTTTTCATATAACAAGGATATTTTATTTAATTTTAATTTTTTTAGGTTTTTTGAATGATTCAGTTACCAAGTGCATTGTGGCTCTACGCTTGACTGTGGTGGTGAAAGTGAGCACCTGCATTCCTGTGGGAAGCCATTCAGACAACTTCCCTTGTTCAGGGAAAGGAAAATGCATCACCAAGCCAGATGAGGTAAGGTCAACTTAGCAAGACATTCCTGTAATGTGGCAATTCCGTGATAATTTAAACACAGGGAAAATTGTTCTTGGTGTTTATTCCTTGCAGCTGTGTAAAAGGCATCAAAAGCTCACAGTTGTTACTAAATAACCACAACATTTATTTGCTGTACCTGAAAACCAAGCACTTGAAATAAGAAAATAACAGAAATGAGATGCAAAGATTCACACCCTGCCCTGGCAATAAAAACAGCTTTTCAAATCAGGGATAAAGGAATTTGTACGGCATCTTACAGTCACTGTAGAAGGCAGTTTCTCTGAAAGAAGACCATGGCATGGGCACTTGGGATCTCCAGTCTGCAGACCAATGTGCTCAGATTTGTTAAGTTCTCCACCTTGTCATAGGTTTTAGGTCAGCTTTAATCTAATGCTTCCCTCTCCTTAGTAATTGCTTACTCAGAATAGACTGACCAGTGCAATGGAATTACCTGACCATAATTATGAGAAGAAACAGAATGCAGTGATTTGGTAGTGGTTGCAAGGCTTCCTGTACAGCTTTGTCCTTACATAATACTGCACTGAGGGATTACGATGGCAATCCCACTGCACACTGGGGATTTTGTGTGATCTAGCAACATAAGAAATAAAGAACCAAATCTGTCAAATTTGCAGTCTGCATTCTGCTTTTACAAAACCAGATTGGGCTTTTGTGATTTACATACTGTATACTCTGTTACCTTCTATACATGTTATTTTTTATTTCATGGATTAAAAGTCATTTACTGCACAAATATGCACGGTTAATCTTTGGTTTTATTAATACTCATTTGGGAGACAAAAGCAGTAGTAACTGTTGAGTAAATATTAACATCTGTGAGCCTGCTGTGAGCACAAAAAATTTGGCACATTGAGTGAATTCACTTTTAGTTCATCTGCTACCATTTTCTGATTTAAATTCTCAATAAGCATGTTTGATAGAAAATGGTGCTTTGAATTGGAACAACAATAATTAAATTGCCACAGTAATCTATACATACATGGCAGTACTAACATCTGGAATAATTATCTGTTTTATTTCTCAAAAATTAATTTTGTAAAATGCTTGAGGTAATGTGTGAACATAATTATTGCAAGATGAATTTAGAAATAAATGCTACTTTACTATACTAGCTGGCTAGTATCCAAATAAATTATTCATGCAGATAGAGTGTTCTATTTCATCGTCCAGTTTAATTTTTATGCTTTACTGTATTTATAATTTTTATTTTATAAATTCTGCATTTTGAATTTGACTTACATAAATAATATGTTCCAGTTTACTATGCATAATGGAATATCAAAATATTTTTCCTTTTTTTTGTCAATTTGAGAGTTAAATCTTTTGATAGATTGCCTCATTTTGTTTATTTTCATGTTGTTTGTCCAATTTTATGACTCTAATTTCTTTCTCTTGTGGCATGTCATGTTATAAAATAAAAATAAATTGCTTCCTGTATCTATGCAGAAGAATTAATGCTTTTCTATATTAAGGGGAAAGCATATATGACTTCTAATAATTATCCACATCTCATTAATCTTTTAAGATACAGTAAACTTTTCTTTTAAAAAGACTTACAGATTGGCTTCACAGCAAGAAAGAGAAACAATTATTTAACTCAAAAAAGATAAACCAGTATCTTTATGTTCCTACCTGTAATCTTGACATTGGAAGCTTTGTGTGTCAAAACCAGAACAGTGAGAGATGAGAGAGCCCTGCCTTGTGCACATGCAGGTTGTTTTCCCTGGCAAATGAATAGGAAAATTAGGGTTGCTCATATCTTTCCATTATTCTTTCTCTGAACCTAATAATAGGAAAATTTATTAAGGTTATGTCTTTAGTATAACATGCACTGGGCTGTAGTTGACCAAAACCCTGTGGCTGAAGCCGTGGCACACAGAAACCATGTCAAAATCCATTTCTGAAGAGTATCTATCAATTAATGGCAGTCAGAAATCAAGAATTGGCAGGATTCTCAATATGTCTAAATATTTTTAAAAAATTAAAAATTAATGTAAATATATTTATATGACCATAAAAGATATTTAGCTATCTTCAAATAAAATTTTAACTTGAGAAATGCAATTGCTTCCATTTTTGCTGTTGCAAACTGCTCCTCAGTTTTCTAGAACTTGAACAAATGAGGAATGCTCCCAGTGATTCTCTCAAATGCCATCAAACCTTTGCCAGGTCCCTGCTGGGCTGGGGTAGCTTGCTAGGACATCAAATACAATGATCAAAATGAAGTTAATTTATATCCAACCTCCTACTTCAGGGGGAATCAAAATGCCATGTTGTCCTTTTGTCTGTACTGTGTTTCTGAATCCGTGAGCTTTCCTTGCTCTTTAGCCTGTTAGGTGCTTCAGAGAACTTCAGACAGGAAACTGCTTCATGCCCAGCATAAGATAAAAATAGAAGGTGCATATTTCATTAAGTAGAATGCTTTTGCCATTGCTTAACTCAAATTATGTGAGATGTGTTCTAAAATATCTTGATGATTTCCCTAACGATGGAGCAAGTGGCTGCCAAAATTACGTACTCAACATGACAACCATGGTGTCTATTTCCCACTATGCACTTCTTTTTGCAGAACATAAACTTTAATTTTCTTTAAATTTAAAACGCCCCCCTTGTGATTTGCTGTTTGTTTTTATCCATAATTCATTCTGTTTTGCACAATCCAGTCTTGCAGGATGCAAAGCAACTTCTTAGAAGAATGCACAAAGGGCCCAATGCCATGAGCAAGCTCAGAGCTCTGCTGGCTGCAGTCATTGCTTCCAGTGCCAAGAAGATTAATGGTTGTCTTTGGGATTTTATGCACTTCATAGTTTTATTTCAAATCCAGTAGAATGTAAAAGAATGTAGGAACACATCTGCTTATTGGGAAATTTAAATGTAGTTAACATCTGCAGTGATACAAGCACAGGGAATTACTGTTATATATAGAGTGCATATAACTATATACAAATGAATTCTGGTCTGACCTGGGAGTCTTGGCTAGTTTTTACTCATTCCTTGCTGATCTATAACTTGATTTCTACTCAGCCAGACACTTTTTACAGAGTGTAGTTACGAAAAGCAAAGTTCTAATGCAAGGTTTTGTTTTCAAACAAAATGAACAGAACAAAAAATTCACCACTTGGAGCAAAGTTCTGTGATGTGAGGTGATGCTGAGCTCAAGTGATGCCTTTTCCTTCCTTTGTATGATCTTTGTACTTGTTTTGCTGCCATGCTTGCCACTTGTCTCCAAGGGAAGCAGGAATGTGTCAGAAGTATAGCACTGGTCTTGGCATTATCACAATGTAAATACCACTCTCACATTCCTGTACTCAGCTTTACACCAGGATGAGTTAACAGGTAGCAGTTAATGGAAGAGAAAAATTTTGATGTTAACCCAGAGAGATTTATCTAGTGTGAATTTCCAATTTCATATAAGATTTTGAAGTGAACTTGGGCCATCATTGATTGTGAGAGGCACAATTTTGCTTACATAAGAGGTTGTTTCTCTCAGAAATTGCTGTGTTTCATAACTTTGGCTCTCCCATATAAAATATGGATGGGCTGACTGTGTAAATATGAAATTTTATTGCTAGATTTAGAACCCATGAGATTTACAGAAAAATATCTGGCCTCTGCCTGCCCTGAAGAATAACATATTGAATTGAATAGCAGTGGTTTCCAGGTCTCCTGTGTGGGCTGGAAGCTTTGTGAGAGATCCATTTGATAATAATCTGTAAAAGGGCAGATTACAAAACCCCTCATGCATGCCTGAAGGTATGCTGTCCTGCACATGGACTTATTTTCCTATTATGCTCCGAAGTATGTAATTATCATGCAACATTTTCCTCAAATATTATAGTAACTCACTGTGAGTAATACTAAACAGTGGAAGTCTTTCTCAGTAAGAGAGATTAGACATTAGTTTTGGTCTCATCATCTTAACAACTTCTTTGCTATAGTAAAGAAAAGGATTTATTTCTCTCTTAATTAGAATGGCAAAAAAGTACTATATTCCAACTATACTTATAATACGGTACAGGCTGGATAATAGCAAATTATTTTAAAAATTTATTTTATTGCCATCCAAAATTATACTATAGATTTACACTTAATTAAGTAAAATACACACATGATCTCTTGACTGATAATAGACCATTTTGGAATTCTTAGTGACATTAATTCTAGCATAGTGGCAGTGTGGAGCTGCTTCTTGATGCCTTTTTCCTCAAATTTGCTAGTACATGTTATCTATTCAGGCAAAAAAAGTAATATCAGTTGGGGTAAGTGATGATAACCTAATCTTCTCCACAGAATATGTTGTCAGCATCTCAGAACTGTTATATGTCATTAGATATTTCAGATTGAAGGGTTACAATGCTTTTCTTTTGCAGCTTTCAACTCCCATTTTGTTAACTACTCTTTATGGTAAATTGATGCCTATATCAAACTTGGAGAGATATATGATCTGAGTATTTTTAAACTTCCTATTTCACCATCATTGTTGAAGCAATGACTGATTGTTGCATTGTTTAAATGTATTAATACCTACATTGTAATGCTGAGCTTTTAGTGCAGGCAGAGCCATGCTGTTTTTGTCTCTGTAGACAGCTCACACAAATTATCTTTAAAGACAGTTACTGTGCTGTGTGAGTATAATAATATTGACTCTATTTTGCTTGCCTGTCTTTCCTTTCTGTTGGACTACAGCCTTGTTTGGGAACCTGTCATTGGTGGTGAGATATTCAGAGCTGTTGTGTGAAGAGGCTGGGGTAAATTCCAGAACAGGTGTAGATTGCACCCTTAAGAAGGGCTTCAAGCACTCCTGATAAATAACATACTCATGGCTTTGAGTTTTGAAGATGTATCATATTTATTCTTGTAGAACTCTACCAGTGTGATATTTGTAAGGAAGAATGAAGGTTTTTATTTATGTGAAGATCATTATTTTCTACTTACATCACATCTGTTTATTCATATGAAGTAAACCCAAGCAAAAATAGAAGCCCCCATCTCTTTGTTTCTAGTTCCATGCATGTTCTGCACTTTGCATTCCAATGTTCGTGCCTGGGACAGCTGCGTTCCAGCACTGGAGAGCCAGCTTTGAGATAGATGAGAGGATGAGAGTGAGGGATGTTGCCATCTAGTGTTTAATGAACAGAGATTCAGATGGCATCCAAACGCACACCACAGAGGAGAGAGCTTTCCTTGCTTCTTTTCTTGGAGGCTTCCTTGACAGACTTAATCACCTAAAGAGTTTTAAAATCTGATTTTGATTATTTTTTCACTAACAAAAATGTGTCGTATCATGCCTCATGTAGGTACTTTAAACCTTTAAGAGATGTAGTGATCTTAATTTTTATTAAGGTAATGGAAAGGTAATGAATGCACTCAGAAGAAGACTCATTTTAACAGAATTGGAAGGGGGTGTTGGTGCTGAATTAGCATTCTGAGAGACTGTCAGGTAGAGTGCATATCTGTAGTAGGATTTTTTGCAGTAAATCTACACATTATTGATTCTGACAGTTATTTCAGCCTATAAATCTAATTTCTGGAGTGGAAGAAAAAATGTATAATGATTTAGACATTATGGATCTGATCCCAGCCTCCTTGTCTAGATGAAGTGACCCAACATCATTAAAAATTTGAGCTGAAGAATTGGTGCAGCCTTAGTATTTCAAGGAGTAACTGTTCAGTTGATGTATTTATGGCAACTACTGTTGTTATGAACTGGAAAACCAAACCATCTTTGTTCAGAAGTGTATGAAATGAAAACATCATTTTGGAAAATTTATTATGAAGCGCATATACTCTCTTTTAGGCAACATTTTTTTGTGAGTGTGAAGATGCATATAAGGGTTCCCTGTGTGAAGAATTTGATGCCTGTCAGAGCCAACCTTGCCAGAACAACGCAACCTGCACTGATGTAGCACAGAAACACGACAGGAACAATTTCACCTGCAGCTGCCTGCCTGGTAAGCTTTGAATTCTTGAATAATGCAGCTTTGCTTGACATTTGATGCATATCTTTTTGCAGAGCAGTGAACTGTGCAACTTCTGATACCAGAGGAGACAGAAAATGCAACAATGACATAAAGGCAGTGGAAGGTTCTTCGTTGGTGAAAAATGCCATTGAAAGCACATCTGAACCATAACCTCACAAGGGAATTAATCATAACTAGTGGAACTTTACCTAATAAAAACACAAGAGCAAAATTTACATCAGCTTTTTCTTTATCAGTTTGATTTTTTTTCAAAAGTGTTTAAGATTAGGTTTAGATTTTTGGTTTTTAAAAGTAATTCTTCTTAATTTTTTAAATATCAGATGTCTAATGTCATTCAAATGGTTCAATCATTGTTAACTTCGGTGATTTGTGTTTCTACCCATAATTATTTTATCCACCAAAATTTGTGTCCACACACTAAAAAACAGTCTGGAAAACTGTTTTCATTTAACTTTGAATTTCTAAAAAATACTAATGTCATATGAAAAATATTAAAGAAAATTATAGGTAAGGGTTTAATTATCTTATATGTCTCCACATGCAAGTTTCAGAAACATTTATATGTGAACATGATCATATTTCCCAAATTCTGATAGAAGGAAATGTTATGAAGTTAAATATCAGCACAAAATGAAGAGGTGTAATGATTCTTAGTGTGTATCTCACGAAAAAGCTGCTTTTTTTCTCCCCTTCTCTGGTGATTGTTTAGTACCTCTGCATTTCTAGTCCCTGCAACAAATTTGGGATGCCATTCCTGAATCATATTTTCCTTCAGATGGCCAAAACATGCACTATAGGTGGTAATAAGATAGGATATATTTTTTTAATGAATATGTCATAAGATATTATCTCTAATGAATTTTCCTCTTAACTGTAATGACGATTGCAGGAAGTCCAATTCTTGTAGCAAGATTCAGAGCAGCACAATCATTTTGGCCTTTGCGCCACATTCTTTTGGATACATGTTGAATTTGAGGGTAATTTTGAACCCTCACAAGTTTGGTAACGGTTCAAAGATAAAAGAGCGTTTAAATGATTTAAGCACATTCAATACTGTGTTACAATTCATAAAAGTAATCAGCTGATTGTGCAAAATAAAAGAAGCTGTGAAGCCTGTAGGTTAAAGAAGTCAGTGGATGCAGTCTTCTATAATACTTCATTGTTGCTCTTGTAAAATTTATGTGAATTTGAGGCCAGTTGGAATTGCAAAAACTCAGTAGGTTTCCAGAGTGAAGCTGAGATCCCTCCCTCCAAGTGCTTCCACTCTGTCAAGAGGACCATATGAGACCACATTTCTGGCTTTCAACCTCATTTTTTCCTCCAGTTTAGGTGATTTAATAGAATAATTTTACAATATAAGCAGTTTTTTCCCCCAGGTTTTGCATTGCAGAAAATAGTTTTATAATTTAGCTCCCTATAGCATATAAAAGTGCAAGGTACACAGATAATCTTAGAGATATTTTTCTGTAATAGTGCTATAGCAACTCTAATAATCTCTGTCGACAGCTATTTTATGGTGACATCATGAATTTAAACAGATATGTGTCTTCCTGTATGCCAAAACCATACCAATTTTAATTTTGATTGCATTAAAAATAATTATTTAATAAAATCATGGGTGTTCTGCCCCCTATTGTTTGATTTGGGGGGGTGGGGGGTGTTCCTCTTCTTTTTTCTTTTTCTCCCCTGCATCAGCTAGATCCTATCGATGTATGTCCTCTATCTCACCTTGGGGTCTTTCTCTCCTGTACCTCTTCATAGCAGTGTTCATCTGGTCATAGCTTACCAGCCTTTAACACCTGCCATTTGGTTAAATCTGCTCATTATGGAAGATATTCATAATTTTTTGTAGGGTTCTTTTTTTAAAAAATAAGATGTCTCTGTGTGTAGCGTGTAGTTTTTCTTCAGTCGTGCATCCAAGATATTTTTGGGGGGTAATTAAAAATTAGAAAAGGGGAATGTGTGGTATTTGTTATGAAATTTAGGTACGGAGTGTAGATTGTATTTTAAGTTTGTTCACTTTTTTGGGGATGTGTTACAGACATCAGACATATGGAACAAAACAAACTTATGGTCAAATAGTACAGTACACACAATCTGTAGCTTGAACTTATAGAAGCTTATTTGGAAGAGTTTGCAACTGTGCTGAGCAGTTCTTCACAGCTCCCACTTAAAATAAACACTCTTTTTGAAGCCCAGAAGTAGGAGCAAATGACAGTCATTCAGCATATGCACAAATAATTCATAGTGTCAAGTTCTGTTTAAAGCCTTGCTGGAGATTATTGACTTGAAATTCAAGTTGCATTTGAAAACCATTCCAAAAGGACTTTATTTTTTTGGTTATTTATATGAGTACCAATTAGGACCTCCTATCTATTGGCAATTCACTAGTGATGTCAGAATATTGCATACAACAGATGTAGTGTCTAGAATTCTGCTCTTTTTTTATGCTTCTCCCATGAAGTATACATTTTAATTACAATTTTATAGGAAATGAGAGACCGTCCTGGACTCTATTGCTTATATTGGTTAATTTGATTCAAGAAAAGTCATGGTACTATTTGGATGGCTGAGTGATATGTTTAGTGGCAAACCCTCGTTTTTACTCCATCTTCTGAATATTGTGAGCTGTTTTGTAGGTTACACTGGAGAGCTGTGCCAGTCAGAGATTGATCATTGCATCCAGCAGCCGTGCCAGAATGGAGGGACCTGCTCATCCCATCTCAGTGGATTCAGCTGTCAGTGCCCAGAAGGTAACCTGCAAACACCTCTCTAGTACCTCTACAAAGTGCTGTTTTTAGGGCTGTACTTAGCCTGAATTTTCAATTATATTGACACGTAGATATGTATATTTAAATGTTTTTGAAATTCTGCCTTAGCTTGTAATTGTGAACAGAAAGGAAAACCAGATGAGAAATCTTGGTATAATCAGCAACAGGATATGAAGTGTTGTAGGAGTTGAGTGTTTCAGTGTATGTGTGGTGCAGAAATGTTCTTTCATTCTCCAGTAGAAATCAGGCTCCAGCCCTGATGAGAAAGGTGAATTTGAGGAGACTCAGGGTGTGATCTAGACATTTGAAAACCCTACACATAGTAAACATGGCAACCTGATTTTTATGTTGTCCACTAAACGTGTGAGAAAAAGATGCCTCCTTTGTAATATGTCCACATTTCTGCACATGGGCTAGTTGGGTAAAATGTGTGTAAAAGTAATAACTGAAGGAATTATTTCAATCCCCCAAAGTTTTAATTAATTCTCCTTTCCATTTGGACATATTCCTTTCTTGATGTGAAAGATTCTCACTGAGTTTCACTGGTAAACCTTGTAAATGTGAAACAAGGACACCCCAATGCCAGAGTGTGCTTTCATAACACTGTGCTGACTGCAATGACAGATCCCTAAATTGCGCATGAAAAAATTATCATGAGTGGAAGCTTTCAATTATGAAGCCTCCTATTAGTTATTTATAATTAAGATTAGAACTTTGAACTAATTATACTTCTGTCCTCCCTGGATCTGTGGATATTGATTTTGTTCTGCCAGCACCTAATGCTTGCTCTAAGGGTGCTCTGAGTCTTTTATAACTGCTCTCCTAATAGCTACTTGCTTAATAATGAAGATTATTTGTAGTTTCTTCAGGCTGATTCCTTGCTTTTCTAGAGTTTAACACTTAACTGCTGTGTTGAAACACAGACTGACATACTGACAGCTGTGCAGATCCTGAATATGGGAGAAAGTTTTGGAAATTGTTTCCCTTATAAATAGTAATGAAATTCAGGAGAAAAATATTAGTTGGTAGACTTGGTCAATAATTTACTTGCGATTTTCTTAAGAAATCTGTTCAAGAATCTTTAGGGATGCAGTGCAGGAAATGATCTTTCCAATAATGTTGAGAAGAGCAGCCACTGGGGTTTTTGGTTGTTTTATGTCTGCCATACGTGTTTCTGTGTGCAGCTCATTATTGCTCACTCCTGATGGCCTGTTAATGAATATGCTGATCACTCCTCAGCTGCTCTCCTGCTGCCCACTGCACAGGGTCACTGCTGGGCTCTGCTGGGCTGTGCCAGGCGCTGTGGCCGGGCTGTGGCTGCTCTGGGCTCGGGGATGCTGTGCCAGTGGCAATCGGCTGTGAGAGGATGGGGCTGGCTGCCAGCAGTGCTGCTGCTCCTGCAAATGCACCTGCTGTGCCAGGGCCCCAGGCTGTGCCCCAGTGGGACTGCAGCAGAGAGAAACCTCCCCCTACCTCCCTCCAGAGCTCTCTTCCCGAGGAGAGGGACAGAGAGGTTCCTGCTGTGCCACTGCTTTGGGTGTGGGATTCCCGCCGGCAGCAGCTTCTTTAACTGCAGGATAACCCAGTCAGGCTTGATGCCTCTTCTGTTTGCTCATGTTTGGATCTCTCAGTGTTGAGATACTCGAGCCCTCAGTCTTGTTGCTGCTTTGTTCCCTGCATATTTATCTTCTGCTCCTTTCTTTTCCATTGATCCATATCCGTGTTTGATAAGTTTTCAATTGTTTCTGTTTTGTGCTCTAAGTTTAATTTTGGCACGGTTCTTGTACTATCTTAGTGTTTAGGCTGTATACTTTGCTCTTTTTCTTACTGGGCACATTGGTATCATCTTCTTAGTATTCTGGTCTTTTTGTTTGTTGGCACTTCTGTTTTTGTTATGTGTTACAAGCTTGTGCCCCTTTTCTGCTTGGAGTCTTGAGGTTTTCTATGGTTTCTGGACTTGCCTTAAAGACACAATGTGATTTTTGACCCTTCCAGAGGCAAGAAAACCAGACTAGTTTCTTAGTGACTTCAAGACCAGTTTCTTAGTGACTTCAAGAAGAACCTTTCTGCTCCTAGGCTTTGTTGATAGGCAAACATGCTTTTTCGGTCATCTTTCTGAAACTTTTTGTGCAGAGCTACCAGTTTGAGTCTCCAGTATTATTTCCCTTTTTCTGATAACAGCTGTGTTGTAGAACAAAGATGGAATTGGGGGAAAAGCTGCTACCCTGGTTATTCATTTATATATCTGACATGTTCACACGGTATAAATGTGTTCAAAAGCACTGGAGCAACAAAAGAAAAAAGGTCTTTCTGAAATACACTTACAACTCCTCTTAAAATCAGGTGTTGTGCATTGGCCTGCATTATTTCCAGTGTGGAAAAAGCCTTTGGAGGGGATAGAATGTTTCAGAAATCACTTTCTGGATTGGCTAGGATTATTTGTCTTAGAATGACTAGTTTCATATTAGTTCCTTGGACATGAGAAAATCATTCTTAAGTTTGTAGGAACGAATGACATCTTGTGTGCATGGTTGCTCTTCTTGTGTCAGCCTGTTATAACTCAAGAGCAATCCCAAAGCTTCTCCCTGACTCCCTAACAGTTGCTGGCGGTTCAAAGAGTGTTTCCCATGAAGTTGCACAGCTGGCCTGTACCTGTGATGAGGGTGAGTGCTGGCACAGAAATGGCACAGCCTGTCTGCAGGGTCCATCTACTGCTCTGGAGTACCCTCAGGGACATGCTAAGTAATAAAAGGTGTTTCTTCTTCATTTTTTTTTCTGGAAGGTCTACTGTCGACAAGCTGAAGAATTCAGATATCTTGTGGAAGGAAAGAAAGAGTTGATTTAACAAAATGTATTGTCTAAGTTTACTAATGCCTGCCCCTTGATCATTCTTACACCTTTTGAGGTGTTATTCTTTTACAGAGGCATAGTTTGGGAGCTTTGGTTTGGGTTTTAATCATGAAGAGAATCAGTAATTTCTGTAAATACAACAAAGAGTAGTTAATTGAAAATTGCAAGTGCAGTAACTTGCAAACTTGCCTACCAACCCCCAATTTTCTAATTTAAGTGAGGTCTTTTGCTCTGCTGCTATTCTGCTGTGCTTAATAGTAATTGCTTGTGGAGAAAAGGCTTTTCTTTCTGTAGTGCTAATTCAACACAGTGGGGAAAGGTAACCAAGGAGCTTATGTTTGTGTAGGAACTACAGTCTGCAGATACAATGTGCCTTGGAAAAGGATAAGAAAATGTGGCAAGTATCACACAACGAAAATAAAAGGATGGCAGATAAAGGCATGAGATGGAAACAATGAAGAATGATCTTGAGAGTGTGCATTTCCTTTACAAAAGAGATCTGCTGTTCATGAAAAACACAGGATAACTGACAGAAGGCCAGGTCTGAGGCACTGAAAAAGCAGTCTATCTCAGATGTGAACAAATCATGATGATTCTTTAGACAATGTTACTGTCTTAAGAGTCCCTTGGAAAAGAAAATTTCATTGTGCTTACAGATTCCATTTTTGTGGGTTGCACTGTAGGTTTTAATATCCAAAATATGTCAGAAAATAAACTCTTATCTGAAATTGTTGGATCACCTATACTAAAGAGAAAATTGGATTTTATACTTGAATTTGTAGTGAAGAAGCTTAAGCAATACTAAAGACCAAAGAATTTGTTTAAAATTTTGACACTGTTACTGTCAAAATAATGTTTGGATCTTGAACTCGCTTACAATCAGGTAGGGATCTTATTAATTTTATGCCAATAAACATACATTTAGTAAATATTACCTTTAAATGATCATGCAAAGGAACTTCTAGATATTCTAAAACCCTACACATAGTAAACATGCCAACTTGAAAATGAATATTTGAAATTTATAATCAGAATCATTCCCTCCTTATCACTCTTAAATATCTCCTCCCATTTTCTTCACTTATTGTAATATATAACAGACTTTATATTGACAATAATATTAATAGATTTTATTTAAACTGATTGGGGTACTGCTCATCAATTTACCCATTTGGTTACTCCATTTTCTTTAAGCTTCTGAGAAGTTATTTGTATTTCCAAAATACCCCAAAGTGGAACTAAATACACAAATAGTAATTGGAAACATAAAAAAAGCCCTGGTTGGAATAAATAAATGTCATTAAATTAAATTAATAAACAGATATTAAATAAATCAACATAAGTTTTAGAGATGTTGAAGCTAGTTATGCTTATTTATGTAGTGATCAAATTCACAGAAATCTTTGTTAAAAGTTAAAATAAAAAAAAAAAAAAACCCAACTGTATGGAAATTGCCTGATTGTGTGGTGAGGAAATATGTTCCTTCTGGACACAAATTTTGTACAATTAGATAGAAAGAAAGACTTGGTACTTGTATATGTATTTGTTTTTTTTTTTTTTTTTTGAGACCCTTTGTTAATTTTGCTCATACAATAATATTAAAATAATTTAGCAGTGGACTATGGTTTAGAACAAAGCCAGACAATAATGAGCAAAGTGCAGATCAGTTATAATAAAGAAATAAACTTCTGTTGCGAGATGTTTCTGAAGTTCTATTCCATGCAAGTTTAATGTCCTGATGATAAGTACAGATTAACTGCCTTCAGAAAGGATCTGGAAAACATCAATCTTTGATAAAAATAGCTTACATTCAGCTGGCCAACCCCATAAAACTGGCCTGGGTTCCTGAGCTGTTCCTACATTCTCTATGTGGAGGTCACCAGTACGCACAGAAGGAGGAAAAATACTTTAATTTAGGTTAATATATTTTTGAAAAATAGTCATCAGCAATAATGGATGTCAGCCATTCTCTAGAATAAGAGAAGACAGAGGGAAAACAATGATATGATAAAGAGTTTAACATATATAGATTACTTGAAATTCACATTTTAGCATTGATATTATTTTACTTTTGGCAGTTCGGTTTGATTAGCTTCAGGTAACTACTGCTGGAAACACTGAGCAAAAGTGTCCTGAAATATCTGCAGGTATTTCTGAAAATACTGGAAAGCAATAAGTTTATGAATGCTCTTATTATGGTTTCTGTGGTTCAGAAAATAGAGTTTGACAGCTATAGAAGATGCTAAGTTGTGATTCATACGTGTTGATTTGCAATAGCAGCTCAAAAACGCACATTGTCACCATGAATCTTAATTGGCTGGGAGAACAGAAGTTATTTACCGAGACACAGAATAATTTAAGTTTCAAGGTTTTCACTATTTTCTCTCCTTCATTGTTCATGTAAAAGCCTTTTTCTCTGGTACATCTTGCAGATGTCATTTAGGTTTGCATAGAATAAACGATCTTGATTGTAGGAAACTGGCTCACACAGCTGTTGCATAGGGAAGATTTCCCAAGGTTACTGGTGATCAGAATGCAGAATTCTTCATATTACCATAAGAGAGTTTAATTTACCTGAAGAACATTTTGTTGTTAATTAAAAATTTTTACGGCTGTTTAGTTTCTGGTACTCTCCAGTAATCTAATGTTTTTACCTGGCACCTTCCCAAATTGCTCTTATTTTTAATCGACTTCTCCTTAATGCTTGAATGGGTTTAGCCTCTATTCATCTTTATCCAGAAAGACTTAGCTAGAGTGAATTTCAGTCAAGATCTTACAGCATTTTAATGCTTTCTTGATCCTTCTGATTAGTAACCTTTTTTCTCTTCACAGAATTCTGATGAAATACCATTTATTTCTATTTCCTCACAAGACAAATTTCTATTGGGAAAATAATAAATTGCATGTATTTCTTTTAGTACTTATGCCTGCAGTTCAAAGTTAAAGGTTTTGTAACCCTGAGCCCTAGCAATTCAGAGACTTAATTTTTCACATAGTTGAAATGCTTGGAATTGGGTCTAATGTAACATTCAGACATGTTAGTTGTTCACAAGCTGTATAAAAGGCAGTTCTAGGGTGTCTTCAGAAAGTGTTTGACTTTGTTGACTTGCACATGGCTCTTTTGCTTTCAGTAGCCAAGTAATTAAAATCCCACTGGGATGAAAAATTTGGCTTTTATTCGGAGTTTTCTGTCTCTGAAAACATATTTCAATCATTGCCCTGGAGGTCTGTAGCAATTTATGAAGGATATCACCTAACTTCAGACTGCAATTCTTCTTGACAGCTAGCCAAATGACCTGATCCATGCACACAGACATTGTACTCTGGGTCTTACCAGTATAAATATTTTCTGTTATTGCCTTTTCCCTTTGCCCTCTGTGTTATTCCTTTTGTTATTCCCTGAAATTTTGTATTCAGATCTTTCAAATTAGACTTTACATTTCAGTCATGTCCCTTTTATACCAGCAATGACCTATATGCAGAATTGGGTCCATACTAGCTGGTTGAAAAGCAGTTCAGGGGATATTTTCCTGCAGATAAACAATGATGATTTTTTTTTTCAGCTGGAATTTGATTCTGTTTTCAGTCAATACACCTCTGAAATAGATTTTTATAATTATTACTTGCATTATTTGTTTTCAACAGTTGGACTGGTATGGATTGAAATGTACATTCAGAAATGCCAGAATAATAGATTTCCATATTTTCTGCTTTGAGTATTTTCAGATATTTGACTCATGTTTGAGATTTGAACTTCCAGAATCACCTAAACGCATTTCACAGTGCAGTCAAAGATAGCACAAGGGCAACACGTTTTGGTGTATTTTAAACCTGAATATGTTCTTGAAGTACTTTGTCACTTGAAACATTAGCCATCTGCCAGTAACCTCCTCTTTGGAGGGAAGATTACTGCAAAGGTTGTAGTGAAGTGGCATTAATGTCATTGTGTGACCTCAGATCTCCTTGATCCTTTTTAATCTGGTATCAGAGTTACTTGAGAGATTTCACTGGACTCATTGGCTGATCTCCTTCTGGTAAAAAGTCCTTGCATATTCTTCTAAATCTGACCAAGATTTTGTTCCAACAGCACAGGTTTTCTTAATTTGTCAGTGAATCATTGCTGGAATTATGTGCTTGCTCTTGGGGTTTCTGCTCTTTGGAGTTTCTGATGGTTAGTTATCATCTACAGGAGGGACCTCTAGGATAGGATTCCACAGTATTTTTCTTTAGGCTCTCTCTGTGCAGCGTTGGTGAGCAGGTGGCCCTGACAAAGCCCATGAAGCAATTGGAGCCATAGGACAGCAAAAGGGGGAGGACAGAAGGCTCTTGCCTGGTCTTCATCTGTGCCCTGTCAGACCTGATTTTCTCTCTGAGTCTGTTGCAGAGTTTGTATGACAAAATTTAGAAGTCCAATCTGTAGGTTATTTCTTTTCTTTCTGTCTTTCTAGGTCTTTTTTTTTTTTTTTTTTTTTTTTTTTTTTTTTTTTTTTTTTTTTTTTTTTTGTAAATGACATTGTTTTTTCCATGTTTTTCATTCCATAATTCTGATGTAAGACCTATGGACATCTAAGGGAGATGTAGCATTGAAAGTCATTTGTCCAGCACTTGAAATTTTGAAGATGCCCCTAAAATCCTGCTACCAATTGTAACCAAAAAAATCCCACTTTGTCTGGAACTCACAGAGTAATTGTGGCCTTTGCATCTTTTCTTGATTCCATTAATATAAGTTTTATTAATTCTCTGAGTAGATCTTGGTAGTATTCTCTTTGTGGGTTACTCACCTTTGTTTATTATTCTACTGTAATATTAAGAGCTTTTTTACAATGTAAGATATTCCAGGGAATGTTATGCCTGAAATGTGATGGTCTGTACAAATGGATCAAATACTGATTAAAAAAATATAATTGAGTGCAAAGGACAATTGGTGCTTTTATTTGGAAGGATTCTAGAATTTGAATATGCTTTTCTGACTTGCTTTAGGATACAATAACTGTGCCTTGTGTTACTGCATACACAATGTATTTGTATGTATGGATACAAGCTGCAGTTACTGCAATTCATTAAAACATTATCCATCTCTACATCTGATTAAAAAGTTCCCCTGCAAGAATATCGTTTTCCTTATGTCTATTTTTGGCATGGTGTTGCTTCAATAAATCATTGTCTCTCCTGCTAATGAGAAGTCTATTCTTGTTAAAGATATTCTTTAAATTATTGAAACTCGAGCCATGTTCTGTTTAAGAGGTTGTTACATTTAACATACATGTTAACAGTTAGGAAAAATAGGTCAGTTTGGGCTTTTTTCTTTTTTTCTAGGCTAACCAGCTCCTGATCTTTAGAAAATCTCTTCTGCTTTTCAAGCCAGACTCACTCAGAAAGCAGATAAGCACTGTCAGTTTCAGCAAAGATTTTTGCAATTCACTGCCTTAATCATTTATAGTATGGTTTTAGCTGAAGCATCTCTTTTCAGAGAATGTTAATGGGTAAAATTAGAGTTTATTACATAAGAAGTCTGTATTTTTATAATATTCCCAGAATTAAAAAAGAAAGAAATAGAGATCTCTCAATGGCTTATTTTTAACGTGCTTTAGTTATTAAAGTTTTATGTGTATCAGGATGCTTACTTATCAAACCCATTGATTTCTTTTAGGGTTTTTAGGAACCACTTGTGAGGACAAAATAGACCCTTGTGCGTCATCTCCCTGCCAGAACAATGGAACCTGTTATGCAGACAGACTTGCCTTCTCCTGCAGCTGTAGTCCTGGATTTACAGGACCTACATGTGCTCAGCTGATTGACTTCTGTGCTCTGAATCCGTGTGCACATGGCATTTGTCGCAGTGTTGGAACCAGCTACAGATGCCTCTGTATCCCTGGTTTGTACCAACAGTTACATGCTCTGTAAATCTTCTAATATTTTTATACATAGGTTCCATATATAGCTTAAAATGACTTCCTTTTTTTCTTTGCAGCCCATAAAACAGATTGAGCAGATGTTCTATCTGTTTAGGGTAATGATAGGAATCTACACATTGCAACTTGGAAAACCAAAAATTGCAGAGTGAGCACTGAAATACCCACTGAGATCCATATGGTTTGAGTGAACTCTACAGCTGTATTACAAAACTGTAGTCTGCAGGATAAATCTGCAGGATAAATCTTTTCAAGGCAAGGCATCAGCACTGTTGGATTTACAAGATTTGATAGAGAGAATGGAAAATGTCACACTGATCATTAGAGAAAAACAGACACGGGGGCTGAACAAAGGAAAAATATTGGTTACTCCAAAGGGTTTCGTTCTGCCATCCATGTTTACATAAATTGTCTCTCTAGAGAAGATCCAGCAGGGCTGCTCAGGTGAATCGAGTGGGGAAACTCAGCTGGGAATGTTTGACAGCACAGCCTGACAATCATGGGGTCTGCATAGCAGCTGGTTTAGCTCCAGATTTTTTTCATCCTTGTACCAATATAACAGAATATTGGGGTGCTTACAGCTCCCTTTATCCATCTTAGCGATGATAATCAGTAGGTGAAGTAGCAGTTAAAATGTCTGATTTTCATCTGTGTTACTTCTACCTCGAAAATTAAACAAGAGAGGAATTTTAAATTGCTCTAATTAGTCCAAGGTCTCTGCAAGTCTCCTGGCTTGGTAGGCAGTTTGGCTTCCTTTGTTTTTTTGGCCTGTGTACAGATTTGAATAATGATAAATGATAGTGGTTATACTTGCATAGCTGCACAATTTGCAGAACATGAACAACCAGACATTTGCTACTAATTTTTGTGTGTGTGTGTTGGCTTTCATTGTGGGCTTTCATCTAATAGCTTGTAGGGGAAAGATAATTTGTGTAAGCTAACTTGGAAAGCAGTCCAACTCTTTTGAATGTTCCTGTTTCCAGAGAGGAAGGAAAAGTGTGTAAGTTATTTCCAAGCTGAACATACTTCAAATGTCTGCTGAGGGGCTCTGTGGAATTCCCAAGCCTATGCAACTATACCTACTTTGTACTGTGTGTGATTTTTCAATTGCATATGAAACCTTACCTTAGGTCTTTATTTATATGCTTACACACCCTAATTATTGATACTTCTCACCTCGCCCTTTGCACAAAGAAAGGTGAACGAAGGAATACTTAATGTTTGGACTTTAGATTCAGAGTTTGTGTCATGTTCTATTTCTTACCCCATATTAAAGAGCTAATTCTAATAAAAGTTCTTGTGCTCATTTGTTGGATTTCTCATCTGGAGTCTGGTTGGTGAAACTAGTGGGACCCCTTTGTGTCTGTTTGTAGAATATTTATTTACTCCCTGGATCTCAAAACAGTTTCTTCCTCTTCACAAACATTTTTTACTCTTTATATGCAATTATTTTAATACAGCTACCATTATAAATTTCAAATGCAAATATTTAATATAGTATTTTTAATTGTGTCTGGTCTGAATTGTAGGAATGTAGCTAGAAATTGCACAGCCTAATATCTCAGCAAAGTTTTGGATTTGTGTTTTTTAAAGACACAGATTTTGAAACTGCAAAGCACATGTACAGACATTGACACCTGCTCTCTATATAAATACATATGATGGCATATATAGAACATTTGGAAAAAAAATGAAAGAGGAGTTTCAGAAAAAGTGCTGCAGGGTACAAAAAGTGGCTGCAACTTTAAAGGTAGTACCATGGAGTATGTTCCCATGATTTTACTGCTCACGCAGCTTAATAGATAGTTCTAGGAGCATAGGTTTATTTTAGTGCCTTAGCAGAGGCCAGAGCAATATTTGTCTGCAGCAGTTGCAATTTTTCTTTTCTCTATCTTTTCCCTTCCCACATTTTGTAACTGGGGCAGGATATGTGAGCTCTGGAAGAAGTGACTTTAGGTTAATTCCAGTTCCTGACTGTCTCTGAGCCCTTTCTTGCTTCTGTTTCCTCATCTTGTTTCCACTTTTGTGTTAAGACAACTTTCCATGCAATCTGGCCATGGCTGGTGAGCATGGCTTCCTACCTTCCTGCCATCTGGAGCATTCTTCTCTCTTTCTCTTATTTAATTGCTGTATAAGCTCAGCCTTTGTCTGAACACATTTATTTTCTGGCTATATAACATGCAACTCTGTGTTAGTGAGCAGTGATATATATGAACTGATGCTGTTCCCTGTAAAATAGAGCTGGTTTGCATGGTACCCCATTAGGCCTTCCCATAAAGATGGGATTTATGTTCTGCTGCCTTGACTGGGGGAAATGTTAAGTATGGATAAGCCCAGGGAATCACTATTGAGGAGTTAGGGTCTAAAGAGGCTAAAAAGATTTTAGCTTTGTTCTTTATTGATTTCTAAAGGGAGAGTAAGATTTTGCCTCTTTCTTTTGTTAACCTGATAGTGCAGATATTCTCGAGAGATTACTCTGCTGTATCTTTTGCTCTTGAAGGCTTTGACAAAGCCCATGTCTTCTCCTCATCAGCCCATGTGACACAGATTGTGGGCTCCCTTTTCTATTTTCTCATTCTGCAGTTTTTAACAGCCATGTGCAAAGACAATGCAGTTCAGTGTGTAGCTGGAGGCCATGCCCGAAAGCATCAGGAAAATAACCTGCTCTATTTGAGGTGCCCTTCCTGTTGCTTAAGAAAGAGGAAGAAGAATTTGGGGATCAAGAGGAGAATGGCATCAGATCTGTTTCTGCTATTGTAAAGACTAGTAGCAGAGGGATGGTCATGCAGAGGGAAAAGGGGTTACATAGGGACATCTCTATTTTAGGGGTTTTTTTTAGGCTCTCTGTCCGTTCCTTAGCCTGTGAAGAGAACTGAACCTTCATTTTCAGGTTCTGCTTGAGTTCATGAAGATTCTAGTACTGAAGGCTTTTCCAATTTCGTGTGACCTGGAAAAATTGCCCTTTTTAGAAGCTACAATTCCTCCTGTGGGTTGTTTTAATCCTGTTCAGGACACAGTAGCTGGAGAAGTATTGTTAATGTAGGTATTTTTTCTTTCTTTCTGAATATGTCCACAGAAATGTCGCCCACCACAAAAGATGGGAAGAGCTACATTTGGCATTGTCTGTGAACATAAAAGCAGCAGAATTGTAACACTACTAGAAAGAGAGGAAGCAACTACACTAGAATCCGTTGCTCTGAAGTTATTTATGAAAAATGCTCCCATTTCACTCTAAATTCTTCAACAAAAACGTAGAAATTATTTATGTAGTCTTTTTGAAGATGTATGTATGAATTCAGTGTACTACAGGGTTTATATATCAGTATAATTTAAAAGCAGTAATGCAAGGAAAAATGCTCATTAAGAATGACAAGGAGGAGGCTGCTGGCCCCAGGGTGAGGAGATGAGGGTGAAATTGTGTGTGGGTGAGACCTGCCCTCTCGTGGAGAGAGGAAACATCTTTCCCTGGCTGTGTGCAGCGTCAGACAGTGTGGGCTGGCTGCAGCCTGAGGAGGTGATACCTCAGTTCATATTGATTTTGGAAACCAGACAACTATTTAGTCACAAATTCTCCTCGTTCCCTTGGAAAGGTGAGAAGTGGAAAACATTTTTTTTCTGAGAATATCTAATTACATCGGTTGTATTGGGAATTCCCATCTGTTTTTCTTTCTGATTTTCCCATCTGATTTTGGTGGTTTGTATGTTGGCTACAGATCTCACAACATAAGGATATTTCATATACTCACAAGCTAGATAAACTTCATTATAGGCTAGCAAGAAAACCCATAACAATTAGCATAATTAATTTTCTATTGCCTGGCTGACAGCTTTAGAGAAAGTGGTTCCAAAATGTTTCTTAATACCTTACTAGTCCAACTATTTCCTATGAAAGGACAACTTTTTGAGAATTATAATTGATGCTATCGTCTATCTTGAAGGGTACTAACAGTTGTATTTTCATAATATTTTGTTTTGAATTATCCATAATAGGGAAGGAGAGGGTGAATCAAAATGGCATCTGAAGGCAGCATTTGTCCTATTTTCTAGGAGTCTGGGATAATTTTGGGGAAAATTTAGACCAGAATACTGAACATAGATTGATTACCACTTACTAAGATGAGAATATGCCCCTCTCTTTGGTTCTTTGTTCATGAAGGATACCCTCATTTCATATCTATGAGTTTTGCTACTAACTAGAGATTACTTTAAGTAGTAAAATCACACTGCAGAATCTACACTTTGTATTTCAGGCTTTTTTCCTGGCATCAATATTCATGCCCATTGCATGTTTATTCACAGTACATTCACCCATCTAATGTTTTTTATGTAATGAGGAAATCAAGCTTTTATGGACACATGAACACTGTTCTAGTGCATGGTGTTTGATCATAGCCTACACTACATCTGTAATTTCAGCTACTGTGAAGACTAATGATTGTGTGGCACACTAAGTAATGAAAAGGTGCTGATTTCAAGTGGATTAACTCCTCCTTTCTTATCTCATAATATGAATGACTCAGTGACTGTTAACAGGCTGTGTAGCTTTTCTCTGCTTCTGCTTTCTATGTTTACTTAACCAGCCCATAATACCTGCCTGTGGGTTGGGAATACTGTAAAGATGGAAGTACCTTAATGCTTCTACAGTGCTGACATTGTACAGCATTAATGCTAAAATATGTAATCATTCTAACTCCTGTTATACCTCACCTCTTTGATGAACAGTGGGCTTTGTTGCAAGGATCCAAAGGAGCTGGGAGATAGTCAATATTCCTGTATTTCTTGTAACAATCAGAGTGTGGGTATTCACATTGCTGCTTCTGGCCTCTGCCACCAGCCTCCATCCTTGCACCTCATTGTGGTTTATCACAGGAGCTGAGAGTTCTCTCAGAACACTGTGCTTCCAATATTTGCTTGGTAATTTTCACCTGGGACACAGATGCCTTAATAATCAGTGTCTTAACATACATCAGTTTGCACAGTATATTTAAATTAGCCTCTGCCCACGGTCTATAGTTGCCTAATTGTTAATTTTTATTGTGAAGTGTTTCATAGCTATTTTTGTTTCCTCTTGGTGTGATTTAGGTTACCATGGCCTTTACTGTGAGGAGGAATATAATGAATGCCTCTCTGCACCCTGCCAGAACGGAGCCACCTGCAGAGACCTCGTCAACAGCTACGAGTGTGTGTGCCTGGCTGAATACGAAGGTAAGCTGGGGTTTGCAATTGTTCTCTGCATTTTTCATGGTAGGTTCTGTTACAAACAGAGAGATACCATATCCTGAGCAGAAATGAATCCCTCATGTAGAATTAACAGAGACAAACTTCAGTATTGATCCTGATCTCTTAATCTTTATTCAAATTAACAGTTAAGATTTAGCTCCTCTGTGAGGAATGCCTGTTCTGGTCTGGGCACAAATGGGTTTTCTGTGTTCTTCTCAGGTGTAGCTTTTTTCTGCTGTTTGTAAAATATATTAGAAAGTGATGAGATTAAAAAAACCCCATAACTGTTAAATAGACTTTTATATCAGTTGTTGTTGGAGCCTTTACACAGAGAGCTTTCAAATTTTTTTTTTTTATTTTCTCCAGTAAAGTTTGTTCCAGTTTACTCCAGTTTATTTTCTCCAGTGAGCTAAAAACATAATAATAAAAGATGAGTATTTGAAATAGATTAGCGCAAAGGAGTAGAAATAAAAGTTTTATCTTGGTTGTTCATTTAGAAGACTAAAGCCTAGAGAGAGTAGTAGGTCTGTGACTGCTTTTCCGTGTTAACTGCAGCTATTCTTAGATCTGTGTTCAAATGGAATCCATCTTTGGCATTTCTTAAGTAATTTATAAAATAGATGAGTGTTTGTTTGGCTATACAAAATCTTTTCTCTCACAGTAGATTTCAGCTGTAAACAAATTAACACATATCAGTGGTCTGTGACAAGTCCTTCTGGGGAAGGCTAAAGTGATACTTTTTTAGTATATTCTGTGTCGGATCGTGCTGTGAGAACACTTGGAATGTAATTTTATATGCTATTAGGATTACAAATAAATAAATAAATATTCTACACAGAATGACTATGTTTGAAGGAACATTACTCCAGCATTTTCTCATTAAGCATATCAATCCTTATCTGTGCTGATAAGTAACACTCACTTAACAGCTGCTTGAGGCTAAATGTGTGTTTCACACTGGTGATTGCGCTGCTCTTTGACTATGGATACGGAATTCATCATTTTAGAGACCTGGTGAGGAAATGACCCTCAGCTTTTCATGACAGTTTAAGCAGCACTTAACCATAATGTTCACCATAATGTTCATCATCTCTCCTCACCTGACCTGTCACCTGTTGGTGCAGCTGGAAGCGCTGTGTGCACCGCACATTGTGCTGTAAATGAAAGCAGGGCACCTGGACCTGAGAGCAGCTTTTGCTGATCACTGAGCTCCCCTCATTCCAGTACTTGAGGTGTTCAGTGGTACCCATGAACAGACCCGAGGTACTCAGCTCAAGGTATGATGTGGGAAATCAGAGACCTCGGTCTTGGCAGTGCCACCCCAGAGCTGCCCATCGGCAGTGCCCCTTCAGCCTCCACACCCCGGGGCTGGCAGATGGACAAGAGCTCTCAGGGCTGGAGCCTGTGCCAGCAGGGACCCGTGGGCTGCTGCCTCTGCTGGTCCTCACCCACAGGATGCTCAGCTTGAGCGCTCGGCCTTTTTGCTGCTAACACTGTAAATGTCAACAAAATGATCTTGGCAGGTCTGTAGTGAGTGTGTGTGTGTGTGTGTATATATATATATATAAAAAATAAGTTTTATCAGTAGACCCCAAGGAAATAATGCATGTAGCAGTGGCAATAGTCTCTCTCCCTATCCCTAGGTGGGAATATGCTGTGTTATAGGTTTTGTATGTCAGGTGCAGCTTGCATTGCCTTCTGCAAGGCAAACCTGCTGGATTCACAAGGCCTGCACTGGGCATGAAAGGGTGAAGGTAGTGGCATGAAGTAGAGCCATCCAGTTATTTATTTTTAACTATACATTTGAATAAGTTTTTTAAAATTACCTTAGTTATATTCCTTATTTCCAGCAACAGGTAATGAGAGGCATCAGAGTGCTTATATATGTTATTAAATAAGTTACGTAAGATTCTTGGTCAAGACAATTATTGTTGACATGTTACTGAAGAACTTAAGATAACTGATCTGTTTATGCTTCGTTATATGGTTTTACATAGATCACCAATAGTTATTCTAAGCAGCAATTGCCCTGCCTCTCCTAGCCCACAGCCTGTGGGAAGGGCAGAGAGGAGGCAGGTGTGTAAAAAGTTTAGCCAGCATAAACCACGTGGCTTTAGTGTTATGATATCATTAGGCCAGAAGGACAGGTTTGGAGTCTGCACACTCATCCAGGTGGAGTCAAATTATCTCATGTACTGATTCCATGCTGCCAGTATCAGTCATGTCAATGGCAATTACTGATTTTTCCTTTTCAGGAAGGCACTGTGAACTATACAAAGATCCTTGTGTTAACATCAACTGCCAGAACGGTGGCACTTGTGACAGCGAAGGTCTAAATGCTACATGTATCTGTGCACCTGGATATGCAGGCAAGTGATTTGTGTGTTACACAAAACATCGAGTTGTCATTGTTCACTGTGTCTAGAGGAAGACAAATGCCAAGTAAGACTGTGTCTCTTCAGGAAGGGAATTAATTTGGGCTTTGCTGTATTGTGAGCAGTGAGAATGAAAAATTTTTTATATTACTTGCATCTGCTTTGAACTTTGTAGCAAAAAACCCATGTTACTAAACTGATTTCACAAAGGTAACAGCTATTTAGCACGGTTTATGACCTTCCTACTTGAGACTAGATTGCATTTTAAAAATAGTATTTTGAAGATTTCCAGGTAACCCAATATACCAATTGGACACTGTTGAAACTGGAAAATGTTTTAACAGTGACCTTAGTTACTGTGTGTTCAAGAAACAGCTTATTCCATTATCTTTAATATGCAGTTGCTATAAGCCCAAAGTACTTGTTATGAATCAATTTACACTTTCAGAGCATTGGTAAGAAACTCATTTAATCTTTTGGCCTTGTACTTAGACTGATGTGATTAGCATAATCCAAATATCTGACGTCAAGAAAATTTACAATCTGTTGTTCTGTTAGTCATGTAAGGTGATATCCAATGTGAGTCTAATAGGTAAAGCCATTCATAGCTGGTTTGTAGATCAAATTGTGCTTTTTGATCTGCTCTAATCAGAGGGCATTCTTTGGAAAAGAATTAACTTTCCATTGCACAATGTCAGTTTCTCAGTCACTGACTATCTACATTATTGTATAGCATATCAGAATATCCATGATTGTCTGTTTTACCACAGTTTCTTGGGATGGAAATTATATTTAGAGAAAGGAGAAAGAGTCTGTGTGAGGTTAGTCAAGTCCCTTGGTCCCCAGGCTTTATTTTCACCTGGTTGAATAAAGATAATACTTCCTTCTTGGAATCCTTTTGGTGTTCTGAGAATAAAGATGTACTGCACTCTAAGGTGTTGCATAGCAAGAGAGAAGTTAAATGACTGAGAATGTACTTGCTACACCAGATACTTGCCATACATAATTTTGGGTTTGTTTTTGGATTTTTTTTTCCCATATAAGGTGAAGAATGTGAAATTGATGTAAATGACTGTGACAGCAACCCATGTCACCATGCTGGAACTTGCATAGATCAGCCTGGTGGTTACACCTGCCATTGTCCTCATGGATGGGTCGGTGCAAACTGTGAAATACGTAAGTTTTGTAGTTCTCTAAACATTTCTAAAAATTGTAAGTTATATTAAAGAAATTTTTATTTATCTCTAAATAACCTATCTACACAAATACTCTGAATCATATGAAAATGAACAAAATAATGCTAAATTAATTTTATTTTTGCCCATAGCATTTCAAAAGTGGTCGTGAAAGTCAAAAACTTGTTTCTGGGCACCTTACTTTGAGATGTTTTGGACTATACTGTCAGGGATGCTGTCTCAGAGGTGGCCACTCAGTTTGCCTTTTAACTGTGTTCATGATTCACAGCCTCCCTGCACACTTTGGGTCAAGTGTGTTCCATAGCAGTGTAAGTACAGTCCTAACAGGCTTATATTGACTTCTGAGCACCTGCAGCTTTAGGGATGTTTCAGCAAAACAATTTGGAACTTGCTTACCTAAGGAAACTGGTTTTGTGTAATTGTGCTGCAATTTGTGTGTACAGGCATTTACCAACTTTTCAGGAATAACTTTTCCAGCCATAGGCTAATTTCCACCTAATTTGTTAGAAAGAAGGGCTCCAAGACAAAATATTTTCAAAGCATTCGGTATGACTTAAGAGAGGTTCCACTGGCAGGAATAGCTTCAGTGTGATCTTGTTTCTCATTTTAAAGAGATGCTTCACTGTAAGGGCATCCTTATGGCACAGTGGAGAGTCCAGGAGAGGCAGGAAGTATGAAGCCCAACTGTGGAAGAGTTAAAATGGAAACTAAGCTTCATTAGTTCTGCTGTTCACTGATCTGCTTTGTATTTCCCTGATATTTTGTTCTTGAGCTAGAGATGTTGTCTTTGCTAGAGAATTCAGCTGTGTATTTAATTGCTTGAATGCTCAGATACTGAGGTCATAGATTCCTTTGAATCATTATACAGATACATAGGTTTGTTAGCACAGTGAAGGTTGCAGGGATAGGTGATAGGTTAATAAAACAAACACAAAGGATGGATTAAAACATGTGCCCTATATCTCACTTACACAAGGAGCCATGTGAACCTTCTATTTTTTACTCTCTTTTACTTAAACTTTACTTAAACATATCGACTGCTTTTTTCAAATTGATTCTACTCTCGATGTTCTTGATGTTAGTCCTTACTTTAACTCAGTACATTCAGTTTCAGAGCTTTCTGGTGTAAGCAAAGACTGGAGAAGACCACTACCAGCTAGCCCAGAGATGGTGACAGCCCTGCCTTTTTTGTTGTTTTTGTGAATGGCTCTCACACTTCCCTGGGTGGTGCAGAGCCAGCAGACATTGGGAGCACAACACTGTTTTGTGCCGTCTGTGTGCCATATTGCTGATGCTAAAATATGCTCAGATGAGCTTTTCCTGACAAGGCTGATGTTGGTGACACCTGCAACATGCATGTCCAAGTTGATCAGCTAGGCAGTATAATTCTCCCTGCCTTTGCTATGAAGTAGTTGGCTGACAGACAGATGGGTTTATTCTTGGAGAAAGCAACAATCATCCTGGAAATGCATTTCCTGGAGTCCCTTGATGAAGTAAGATTCACATTTCTGTTATGTTATGGAATGCCAAAGGGATACAAAGGCTTGCAGGTATTGGACCATCCTCTTAATGCTAGAAAAAGACACAAAGCCAGGCTTATCAAGAAACTGGTGTTTGGGTGTCATTTGACTAAATAGATCACATTTTATCCTTTGTGATTTTCTGTTACTGCCCATGAAGGAGGCTATTGGTACTTAATCTTTTTTGTAGAACTACCCTATTTATAGTTCCCCACTTTTCACCAGCTGGTTTAGCTGCTTGAAGTGACTACCTTAACAGGATTTCAGGGTTATCTTGTCAGACTGTTCTTTTTAATTTCCAAGTGCTGTATATACAACAAACAGGACAAGATGTACGTTGCCTGAATGAATTGTGATATTTTTAATATCATCTTATGGTGCGTACCAGTACTAGCAATTCCAATTAAATAGGATTAAAGTGGTCTCAATTATAAAAAGGATATTCTTCCCTTCAAAATGAAATGCATTTGCTTAAAAAATTAATGGAGCATTCACTGTAAAATGCTTACAAATTTCTCATATGAATTCTCTAATGCCTGCTGGTTATTTGTTAATATCATTACCTTTGCCACTTTTGTGATTTTTAGTGTAGTTACCGAGGTATGCCAAACCATGTGGTTGCTTGAACACCAACATTATGAAGAATTTCTAGTACAGACCATGGTGTGCACTGAAATCTTAATTAATTTTATGAACATTAATATGAAAACTGAAAATACTGTGATTTTGAGCTGTCATATGCTATTTCTAATCTCTGGAGCATAAGCTGTTTATATTTTGAGATGATGAGGAAAAGGGAAGAAATTTTTCTCATCTTTGTCATCCAGAGATGGAAGACATGGAATCTTAAATCAGAAGTGTCTTGCCATATATCTGCACACATTAGATCTGAATTCAGCCTAGTCTGATAGCCTGACAGAAACCACTGTGTGTGACAAATGTGCTGCAGAACAGAAATAGAAGCCCATCCCAAACTGCACAGAGCACAGCTGTATTGCCTCCCTCATATCCTGACTGGACAAACTGCAGTAACAGTGCTTTAGAAACATTAAACCACTGAATGATTCAGGCTGATCAAAACTTTACTGACCTCTGAAGTAGATAAGAGAAACAAACAGCCAGTCCTTAAACTCAGCTCACATTTGTGGACAAAGTCTGAGCACCCTCGAGCTGGGAGGTGCTCCAGGACAACCTTCACTATTGTGACAAAGAGCAGCCACTTCTCCAAAGTCTGCCCAGATCAATCCCACATGCTACAACTTCGGGCTTTCTCACCACCTCCCTCTAAAACAGATTTCTTTTTTTTTTTTTTTTTTTTCTTTTCTTTCTCCTGTCCTTGTACATTCCCAGTATTTCTACATCTCGTAAGAAATTGAGATTTTATCCACAGATGCCACTAAACTGGAGATTTCAACTCAGGTGCTTGAATTATCTGCCATCATCAGCATCCTTGAGACGTGGCTTTGGAGAATATCTCAACCTCCCAAAGCATACGCTTGGAAGCCCTGTTCCCAGACTGTGATTGAGTAAACCGAGTTTCTAAATCAGGGCAAAGCAGAAGTACATTTGGAAAAGGAACAGGCACCTACTGGAAATAACTTTTGCAGAGTGCTGCATTTCTGTAGTCAGGATGATTCAAGTCTGTTCCTGTTTTGAAATAATATGAGACCATAGGCTAAAATGACTGTCAAAAAGGAACCCTGGAGGGAAGTAGAGGTTGATTAGAAATATTCTGACCCATGCTAGAGAGAAACAGATCTGAGAATATAGGCAATTGATAGAAAAATATGTTTGGCATAGATATATTTTGGGGATCAAGAATATTTATACAGAAGATCTGGTATACATAAGTACAAGAAGCCTCTTCCAGATTGGCTTTACTCTAAGGTCTGTTTTGAGAATCTCAGGGAAATTATGTCTGGGAAAAGACTCCAGTGGGCTCCCTACTGTAGGACTATATGAGGTGTCCTTTTTGTCCTTGAAATTATGAAGTCTCTACAATCTAGTGGAGATAGGCATAAGAAAGTCTGTGTTTCAAATTAAAAATCAAGTGTGTTTAGTACATGTTAATTAACACATTTTAGTGGAAGGCTTCACTGCACAGAGGACTGGTTGGTTCCTAGAAGCTTTTGCATAAAACCTGCCTGCCTTTAGAGAGCCTGTAGTGTAAAATAATATAATGCAAGAATAAGTCAATGATTTTCTGTTACTTGGGTTATACAGAACTAGATAGGTCATCCTATATGACCTTAAAAATCAACAGAAAAAAGTGGGTGAAGGTTCAACATAGTGCTATTCAAATTCGTAGCATGTTAGGCTTGGTGGTGTATTGATAAGAGAACCTGGGAAAGTTCTCTTATCTCCATAGCTTCAAAAGTCAGAAATATTGAAAATTAATATAATAAAGTAGTTCTTTTCAGCAGGATGGATAGAAATTATTAATTAATGATAACCTTTTATTTCTCATTGGCAGATCTGCAGTGGAAGTCTGGGCATATGGCAGAGAGTCTAACAAATATGCCCCGTCACTCCCTCTACATCATCATCGGGGCCCTGTGCGTGGCCTTTGTCCTGATGCTGATCATCCTGATCGTGGGGATCTGCCGCATCAGCCGCATCGAGTACCAGGGCTCCTCCAGGCCAGCCTATGAGGAATTCTACAACTGTAGGAGCATTGACAGTGAATTCAGTAGTGCAATCGCTTCCATCCGACATGCCAGGTTTGTGCTGGGGGTGGTGCTGTCCTAGGAGTCTGTTCTAATGTGTCGTTTCAGTTCATGCACGGTGCATCAAGGTGCTGCTGGCAGAGTGAATGGGCTGCTCTGCTGGGAAAACACCAGCACTGCTCACTGCTCTCATCTGAAGTGTGACACAACAGCAAAACTCCGTGAAAACAGACGGAGTTATTCTGACTTGATTTGGTGTACCTGGTGAAGTGGGACACATGCAGAGTTCTTAGCCTGTCAGATCTTCTGTTAGGGGTGTGAAGATTCTTAACTGTACACACATGTAATAATATGATTGTACAGGAAAGGCACATTGATTTTTGTGACTAATTTACCAGATTATTCAGTGAGAATTTCTTCACATCACTCATTTTTGTGCTCCTATTTGCCTTTCTTACTTGCTTTCCTAGAGACAGTAATTTTTTTACTTTGAAATTTAATTAAGCACTTGCGAGGCAGGGCATTGAGTGTCAGAATAATAAAAAAGTGGAATTGGAAAGGGTTTAAGAACTCAAGTATAAGCCATGGCACTAATATGGCATTAAATATACCTAGCTCCCTGTCCTGGTTTAGGGCAAATTTGGGAGGAAACTTCCCAAGGGGTTCCTCTAGAAAGCAGATTCAAGTGGCCCTTCCCCCAACCAGTTCAGGAAAAGATTTCCTTGGAGAGAAGTGGAGAAAACATGTTTATTTAAGAAGCAAATATTCACAGGCATAAAAATGAATAATGTTAAACAATAAAACCTCTCGCTGTTCATTTTGCTTCCTAGGCAGTATGGTTTCTTCTGTGTTTGGCATCTCTCTTAATAGGGTAGAACTTTGATTTTTGATGTTTCTTTTTCCCATTTCTTCAATTTGTCAAGATCACTTCAAATTCCAATAGAGTATTCATGTGTGTTACCATTAAAATGCTCTTAAAACAACAGAGGGAGACATGTTCCTGTGCACTGACATGGAGAAATATGTACATATTGCTTGGTGATTGCTGGTAGTTAATTTTCTGAATGTTCCAGTTCTGTTTCAGTGAAGATGAAATAGGTTAAATTGTATCACTGCTGAAGTCATCCAAATTACCTGAAATGGGTGAAGTGTTACCCCAGGCTCAGTTAATCACATCACAGCTTTGGGTAGTAGCTCTTCAAAGTGTTCCAACTTCAAAAAATTCTTAGACTGGGACAGATTAATGATGATTTTTCAAATCCATATTATGTAGTTAGAAATTACATTATTGTCCATTGAAGGCTTTCCTGCCTTGGAGAAGGTATTTCTACTTAAGGCAAATGAAATGTTTTCTTTCCAAATATATTTCAGTGCCTCCAAGTATGTAATGCCATTTAAAAATCCAAGATAGAGTTGCCAAGTCAGGTAATTCGTGGAGGTTTAATGTGGAGATTGCTGTGTATATTTTGGGTTCAGAAAGCTACAAACCACTGTTTTGGTCATTTCAATCCAGGAAAAGGAGCAAAATTTTTATAGTTATTTTTGCATAAATTCCTAAACCTACATATATAAAGGTCTGAATTTTCAGATTTGCTGAATCTAAGAAATCTACTTTCAAATAACAGAAAGTTCAGCATTTTCTGAAAATAATTCCCTTTCACAGCTAGATGCCAAAACTTGCTAGTAATTTTGGAAAATGGAGACCAAGGGAAAAGTTAGTAGATTTTCTTTAAAGGGAAGGTTTCTGGTAAAGTCAGCAGGTGTCTGGGGGTGTGGAGGCCTGTTGCATATTCAGTACCTTATTTTAAAATTAATTGTTCATGTTTCTCAGCATTTTTTTTTCTAGATAATTTTTTTATAAGTTGATCTTTACTAATCAAGGTACTCGCTGTAAGACAAAACCAATGTGCTTGAGGATCATGATTAATGTCTACTTCTAGTGAATGTTTCTAGGATTTGCAGATCAGAGCTAGGTAGTTCTCTGAGCAGATGAAGCACAGTTGTCTTCAGCATTTATTATGCAGACAGTTAAAAATATTCCTTTTATATTAAAATTTATACATTTTAAAGATGGAAGGGAAAAGTGTAATGAAGTAGTTGACCACTGGCTATGGCAGCCATAAGATGTCATTGAAATGGAACCAAGATCTGTTATTGAAACAGAATTGTTCACTTTAGTAAAGCATTCACACTGAGTTCATGAATTATCTGGTGACAGACTATGCTGCAGTTAGTTCTGTGTGTGTTTAGATATCAGTAGCCTTCAGGCACCACTTACAGTGTAGTTTATTTAATTTTTATTTTCACGCTTTGATCTGTCCTGTCTCTGTGTCGGTTGAAGAGTCTGGTTCATCAGACTCTGACTAACTTCTCCTGTCACAGTTCTCTCTGCTGCACGTTCTCCCCATTCCTGTGGAGTCTCCTGTGTCAGGCTGTGGTGTCCTAAGCTTTCTGAATCAGATGAGCGTCAGCACATGCCATTTCCTGGCATAGTTCTCTGTCAGCTGCCTTTTTGTAGAAGTGTGATCATGTGCACATGTACTCTGGTCTCCACATCACCTGTCAGTTGCTTAATATATATCCTCTGCCGGGTTAATTTTCTGGGAACTTGAGGATTATAGCTCAATTATTCTAAGCAAGGCACAATACCACTTGCACATCTGACCTTTTCTCTGAATAATGCAGAGGAAATAAATCTTCTCATTCTGCTCCTGTGGAAGCCGAAAGAATCCCTTCCTCCTCTCAATCCTTTTTGAACTTCTGGTCTCTTACTTCTCTTGTTTAAAATTTAATTTGTGGACTCCTTTTGCCAGTTGCTGGTTTTGAGCAGAGTAGAAACGTAGTTTCTTTATTCTGTTTCTGGGTAGACTCTGAATTCTGCCTGTCCCACAGAAGTCAGAAGATACCATTTCCTCAGGGTTCAGCTGTCCAATGTTCTCGAAAATCTACTTGAGTGCAGTTGTTGAGGTTAATAACTCTCTACAGTTAGCCATCTCTAGAATTGTTGTTCTAAGGAAGCAGAGGAGCAGGACCATTCCAAATGTGAGGATGATTTGCAGTGTCTGTCACACACACACACACAGACAGAGACGCACACACACAGAGAACTGCCTTTGCCAAGAATTGCTACAATGAATGTGTACTGTTCTCAGAATTGTCACAGAACCCTCAGTTTCTCTGAAGCTACACAGGTCTCTCTTTTTCAATGCTTCATGGCAAAGTATATTTTCTGATCGTTATTTCATGTACTTTACTTTGTGATTATTGTTGTGATGTGTATTATTGTTATAAACTGGTAAGCATGTCTGATGTACACATTGGAACATCACCATCATCACCCGTGAATGGACATGCCAAAGCTAAATGCTGAGCCTGAAGAGCTTCCCCAGTGCTATAGCTACACTGTTTACACTCTCTACTAAGCACATAATTGTTCACAGTATGGCATTGAAGCAAACATCAAAATTATTATCCATCATGTCCCTTCAGTCTTTTTCCACACTCAGTGCTTCCTAGGATCAAGATTTCCTCACACAGTGTATACTTTTTGTTAGATGAATAATCTTGTGTTTGGTTGCCCTGGCAAAAACCTTTATTTACTAGTTTGCATGTGCTTTTGTTGTAAGCAGGCAGTTAATTGATCCAGCGCACTCTGTAGCAGGAGCCTGCATCTTTTCACTATTGATTAGCCCTTGAATCCTTGCCTCTTGCAGATTGTATTGATAATTGTTTTGTGTGTTCCTTTATGTCTTCAATTAGATAGCATAGCACTGCTGTGCAGTCCTAGCAGATACACACCCATTGAACAGAGATCCCATTTAACACTTCTGTCTTTTACATAAACCTCTGGTTTATGATAGCTCTGGTTGGTGATAGCTCTGTTTGTTTGCAGCTTTGGGCAGAGACTGACTTCTGAGCTACCTGATCAAAGCAATGTGGTTGAGCAACTCGGTGGCTCAAACCAGACCATTAACAACTTTGCACACGTGCTGTGCTCTTTTCTCAGCCTTTTCTAATTAGGGGCACATGTCAACCCTGACCTAAACGAGAAAACAGGTCTTGTCCTGCTTCACTGTGTGCAACAAGCCATGCACTCTCTACTGTGAGAATCTCTGGAGAATGTTCACCATCATTTGTATCTCTGCAAAGCTCTATTTCCTTTAAACCCTTGAGAGTGATGGTGAAAAAGGGTGATTCAGAATTCAATGCTGCCTCTGATTTGGTAAGATGCCATGACTTGATTGCTTCATTCAGTTTTTGAAATTTTATCTCATTTATAGAAAATCAGGTTTATCCATCATGACGATGGGGATGAGCAAATGTGACCTGTCTGTATTTATTAATGTAACCTATAGAAGAAGGCAGACATTCATGCCTGGGAATGAATCTTTTTCTTTTATTTCCAGGTTTGGCAAGAAATCTCGACCTGCAATGTATGATGCAACTCCCATTGCTTATGAAGATTACAGCCCAGATGACAAACCTTTGGTTACACTGATTAAGACAAAAGATTTGTAATCTAGTGTATTTTTTTGGATTATTTTTCAAAAGGATGGGCTACTAACCTAATTTAAATATTTTTAAGAAGAAAGCATAAGTAATTTAAACCATTAGATGCTTCAGAATTTTCTGTAGAATATTTAAGAACCAATTTTCTGCAGCTTTTAGTTTGGAAAAATATTTTAAAACAGAATTTGTGAACTTCATGATTTACATTTTAATGTACCTTGAGCTCTATAAACTATAAGCTTATGATAGTGTGTGCTTTTTTCTTGGTAGACACTATTACTAAACCCAGATGAGTTTCTTGTGGTTGTTACAGAACAGAAAACAATAATTAATGAGGAGTTCTTTATGAGATGTCAGTGCCAGCTTTCTCAGTAGAGGTAGGAAAAATGTGAAGCATAATATGATATATAATATATCCATTAATTAAAAAAGTCTAAAATGTTTGTGTTGTGAAAAAGAAACTAGTAAAAATTATTATTCCTAATCTGAATGAATTAGCTTTTGCCTTATTCCATGCATGGATAGATAACCTATTCCTCCATTATTTCCTGAAATTGCTAAAACATACTCTTGAGTTGATGTTTGACATTTTTGTAATAGTTATTCAGGCCTTGTATAATAATTAAAGTGCCTCTTGAGGCAAAGTAAGGGCATGATCCTTTAAACATTGAAATCAATGAGAGAACTTCCATTGACTTCACTGGATACGGGATTGGATCCTACAATTGGACTGAATCTATATTTTTCTTTAAAGGTTAAAGTTTTTTATATGTGAGTAAATTAAGCATATGGTTTGAGTTGTTTGTTTCCTAAAGGTTGTTGATGTACAGTATTGTTTCATGAAATATTGTGTATTTCTCATAGTGCTTCTTATTTAGGATCAGTATGGGGTTTTTGTGGCTGTATTTGATCGCTTATGGGCGTCTTAAATTCTTGCTTATTTCAGAAAATACTGAATAAAAGTTAACCAGTGAAGATTGCAGCTGTTTATTTGTTTTTCTTCATTTCAAACTGAAATGTTGTCTATAAATTTGAAAGGACATGAGCACTAATAAATAGTGCCAAAAGATGATATTCCAGCTGTTAATCTGAAAAGCGAAAAATGGTTTGTATTATCAAGGTAATCTCTCAAAAGTGAGATGCATGCACTCCAGAGTAAAGGCACAGTCCTGGATGGTGGACGTGCAGGTTAGTGACACCATTCTGTGTCTGAATTACAGAAATGCCAAATGCTCCTCAGAAATCCAGAGTACCTTTCCTGGCATCCTGTATCTGCTACCATGGGCTTTCAACAATGGTGGTCCAGGACAATAATTATTAAAAAGAGGACTGAGGAGCTCAGATCCAAGTTTAAACTAGATTAATTCTTCAGGCATGGTTTTCTATAACAGAAGTTGTAAATTTGCATCTGGTGGCCATCAGATGATTTTTTCTTGGTACAGATTTTTGCTGTACCAATACAGTGAAACTTTTGTTTACTGTGACTTCTAGGAGTGTTCTGAGAACCTTTAAGAAAGAAAAATCAAGAGCAAGCTATACCCTGCACCATTTTTTGTAACAAGCAGAAAAAGGGCACTGTTGTTGTAATTGGTTTGTTAATCAAAGGAAGGGAAACACTCATTCTTCAGAACTTTTGGCCTTTTCAGTCAGTAAAATATTGGTTTGCAAATCTATATAAAGTAGGGAAACAAGCAACTCTGTTGTTCTAGGGAACATACATATTCATGGTCCATATTTTACAAGAGAGATGTTGCAATGAGCAGCAGCCTTTCTGCATATAAATCACACCTTGGTAGCGATTCTTGGCCAACCTATATTTCTCTCAATTGACTGACCTGAACGATAAGTAATTTGTGAGGAGCTATTTTCCTGTCAGCTTGAAGCCTCTAGCTTCTGTAAATCATCCTGTGCGTCCTGTGAATTGTATTCTGAAAATTACTTTGTCTCCTTCCAATTTTTTTTATTGAACTCTGATGGCATGTTATGCATGCACTTGTGAGATGTTTGTGAGGCACTGCAGTGCCTGCCAGATGGAGCTGCCATAAGACCTGGAGAGAATGAGCCCATCTTGTGTTTGTATCCCAACTCTGAATCTGCAGGGACAAGTTGGTTACTGTCTTTATACACCACATTGTGTCCTGAGGACATACATGAATATGGACAAGGGACATTGGTTATTTCATATCCTTTTCCCCAACCATATGAGGTTTGTTCTGGACAGGGAGCAAATACAGACGTATAGCAAATACATCTTAATATACTATACTTCTTTTTTTTTTATTTTTCTTTTTTTTTCCCCTTCCCCACCCCCTTTTTTTTTTTTTCCTGTAACTCATCCAGTTGCAGAAAGGGCTGATTGTGTAGTCTTACCTTAGCAATGGGCTAACAGCCTTTAGCTCCTCCTGGACAAGATGGAGACAAGTCTCTGGGCTTGTCATAACCTCTAGTACTTGTGTACTCTCCAAGTTTGGTTATTTTTTTGTCCTCTTCCATCTGGAAATAGGAAAACATCCTTGAGTGTTTGTCCTCAGAAGCATGCACATGTATTGCATATGCACATGCATATTATTTCTTGGGGTAGTGTGAAACTTGCCTTTACAGCTCAGAGTTGTGATACATGTGCTAGCAGGGAAATGTCATCATTTACATGGATTCTGGATAAAGTAAGTCCAAAATGATGAAGACAGTGACCTTATCCATGTGGTTGGGTTAATTGCAGTATGGCATAGATACAAGGCCTGAGGGAACAGTTGAGCACAACAGCTAGAAAACACATGTTGTCTAAAACCATACAAATTATCCCCGTTAAAACCTGCAGGTGTAAATCTAACTTTAGCTGAGAAAAATTAGACCATTGCCACAGCTTCATCCTTTCTTTGTGTCTTGTGCTTTGGGAATCTGCATTCCTCCTGTGTGGGCTCCCGAGGTGACAACCTGCCAAACCCTCAGGTGAGAAGCCTCAGTCTCACATCAGAGCCAGTGCTCAGTAACAGATCTTGCACTTGGAAGAAGCTGGCTCTCAATCCTTCCTAACTCCAACACGCTTCACTTTCCAAAGACACGGTGAGAAATGAAGCTGTTGAGGGGTGCAAGTGACTTGAGGAGATGAGGTCCCCAGGCCAGCCAGGCCTGCTGTGTCCCAGCTCATGCTCCGTGCAGGGTCTGTGCCATGGGGTGTTCTCTGGGGTGAGGGCCTGGCCTTTCTGCAGCTCAGTGCAGACCATCCCTCCCCTCTGGGGATCCAAGAGCCTGGCTGTGTCCCTGTGCATCTAAAAATATAAAAGATCTGACCAGAGGAGTAAACATTGCTTGTTTTAGTGAAGTCTTGTGTTGTGACACTTCAGTCACCGAACTGATGTTTTCATCTTGTCTTAGCCTCATTTCTGGAAACAGCATGGCTTTTCTCCAGCAGGGCTTTGTTGAGAAATGCCTGAGAAATTATGACATTCCTGAAGATGTGTAGTTTCTTCTTTGATAGCAATAGACACCTGATGAGGAATGAACTCAACACCTCTGAAAATTATTCTCTGTGTGAATGGCTGAGAGGAATCGAAGAGCCACTCCTCACTTGTGTTGCCAGAAGGAACTTCTTTTCCCCTTCATGTGGCTAAATCCTTCTGTGTCCAAAATTTTTCTGAGATTCCCTTCTCATATTGCACACAACCACCCAGCTTTTGCAGAGCAGACAGGCACATCAGACAGATGCAAATCCAGCCCATCCTCCCTTTGGGTGCCTCCAGCCTGGTTTCTGTGGGAGGTATTTGCTGTGTGACCAGCTTTGGGAACCCTTTTCTTCTTTCACTACTGCCATGTTTTTGAGGTTCATGCGCTGCTCTGTGCAGCTGGGCTGAAATTGCTGTTTGTATGGTACTCTGCGCTTGTATTTCTGACCTCACAGTCCTCCCATGGATCATGGAGGCAGCTGAAAGCCAGATTAATTCAGGGAAGAGTTTAGTCTCTCATGCTATGCTCTGCTATGAATAGTTAAAATAATGAGTGTATTATCAAGAGCTAATGAGTTCAGACATGTTCCCAAAATAAAAAATGGGAGTCAGGGCAGTCCAGTGTGTGCTTAAACCTTCTTTTCAAACCTGCTGAGAGAGATGTGCACCAGCTTACAGCTTTCAGGCATCCTTTATTTTAAAACAAAATATAAACAAAATTCTTGTTTAAAATTTATTTTCTCTCTCAGCATCCATTACCCTTAGGAAATGCTCTGCATGAGCAGGGGAGTAGTGAGAGAAGGGCAAAGCACAGAGCTGGTTCCAAACAAGACACGTGGAGCTGCTCTGCTCTGTCTCCTCCCTGCAAGTTTGTCTTCTGTCCCTTGAGACTTTGGCTGAATTTCTGCCAAAATACTGTATGTGTGGGGTCAGGAAGGGTGACGTGAGGCAGATTTGAGACACTTTTATGCCCATCCTAAACATCTCATCAGGGAGGTGAGAGCAGCTAGAGTCTGCTGTCTGAGCAATCAGATACTGTTGCTACCAGAGAATGCTGGAGATTGCGGCCAGGACGGGCAGAGTGTGATGTGCTCTCAGCTCCTCCTCAGTCTGATGTGCTGGTCACTGGAAAGGTGTCCCCCAGAAATCATTTTTGCACCCCTTGACTCTCTGCCATTTGCACTGGAGCTGATCCTTCTGGTGCAACTTTTCTGCAGAATGCCCTCTGTAGGACCCACATCTAGACTCTTTATATCCTCTCCTCCCCTCATATTTTGGAACGGCTCCAAATAGGTGAAGGTGATTCCTTCCAACAGGACGTGGGTCAACCAGTGAAAACAAACAAAACTTCAAAGCAGTTATGCCACATCCAGCTTCATCTGGGCTCAGCTGGCTTCTTTCCTTCTGCAGTGCAAAATGGATAACAAATATGACCTCTCTGGAAAAGTCAGATTTCTCTGTTATTATGAATTCCAGTTTCAAATCCTCCTTTTAAGACGTTTATGATAAGACGATTATTGTAAATAAGCTTCCCCTTTAGCAAAGAATAAATCATCAAATAGGCTTTGTTTGGTGAGATCTTTGGCAAAAGAATGTAAATAAATAAGCTAACTAAATAAACTCCTTTATCTGATGTGCTGAGCAGAAAAGGCAGCAAAGTTAATCATTTAGGAAAATAAGCTGGACTGCTGTGCTTTCTTCAATAACAGGCCAGTCTAAGGGAAACAATCTTCTCTATCTTGCTGACCCTGGAGTTTTTGCTAGCATCCCACAGACCTCTTTATCACCCTGGCAGCAATGCCAGGAGAAGGAGATATCCTTCGGCCTAAATTTTTGATTTGTTTCTTTTCTTGTGGACTGGTCTACTTCCTGTCAGAGGTATCTCCTTGCAACAGAACAGAGATCTGTTATGAGGTCAGCTGTGGCTTCTCTTCCATCTCCTGGGAGTAGAACACACACGGACAACAATCTGAATCTGCAAGGTCTTAAACTTTGGGCTCCATTCATGCTTGCGCAAGAGAAAGTTTGTATGTGGCTCTGCATGGACCTCAGTCCAATACCACTCAAGGAAATGAGTGTGACTGTTCCAATTTTCACCATGGTTTTTTATTGATTTACAGATTTGACGTAATCTGAAGTAAATCTGCCTGGAATCTGAGCCTATAAGCCTTGTACAAGATGCACAAGGTAACAAAAATGCATGTAGCCTCTGTGGAAAAGCAAACAGCCTAATGCAATGGAGGTTATTTTGCCATGTAGGAGCTGCATTAGCAATTAGTTTGTCAGCAGAATACTTTGTTCTCGCCCTCAATTGTAATTGCTGTATATGTGATCACTGCTGGTGCAATTTGGTCTCCTAGAAGCTTATTTTCTATATTGTATTGGGACAGAGAGAGCACAAACAACAGGTTCCAGTTATGGTTGTTTCTCACTGAGAACAGAGAAATATATGAGTAGGTTACAGAGAGCAGAAAGCAGCATCAGCTTGCTGAAAATGGTGTTTGTAGATCCCATTGGATGGCATTGATATTTATTCTACAGATCACTCTGTGGTTGTTTGATTTGCTATGTTGCATCTGTCATGTGGAGAAGGCAACCAGCCAGTAACCTGTCATGATCCAGAATAATTTATTTCAACGATTTTGTACCTAAAATGTGCTGTCCACAATGTCTTTTTTGTGGTCAGCATATGACACCAGTTCCTCTTATTAATTTAATTTGAACATTTATTTCAGTTGTTTTGCCCTAGTATGGCATTTGCTAGAAAGGTGTGTCAAAACAAAGCTGACAGAATGTCATGTAACTAAGGACAGCTCTGCTTTCACATGTACCTATTATGCCATTTCACTTTCATCTTGCCATGAATTTGGACTTGAGATTGTTCTACATATAAAAGATGATGATCAGTTATTTTTATCTCCAGTATTCATCATGCTGCTCCCCTCTTTCCTGGAGCCTTGTCTTGTCTGAGTGCAAAAAGGACAAAGATAGGAGGAGATTTTTAGAGCACTGAACTAGGTGTGAAGTTTATCAGTTTTCCTCTGCCTTTCATTCATTTCATTTCCATTTCCATGGAGAGAATATTTTATTATTCCATGGAGATATCTTAATCCCTGAGAGCTTTGAAGGGTTATTTTACTTTAATGCATGTGAGATTTAAAATAAGGTATTGACAGACATGTCAGGTTTAAATCAAAATGTCTCACAACTGTGATTTACTTAGTGATATATATGTTGCTGAATTTTGGAAGACTTCATTTGGAAGACATTAGTCAATGGTTTAGATTATTGAACAATAAATATGGTGATGCTTTGATAACATTTGGAGTTTTATGCAATAAACTATAAAATTTCTATAAAAACTGGTTAATACTATCTAATTTCCCCTCACTTTAGGGGACTGCAGAGAAAACCAAAATTCCCAACAAAATTACTACCCTACCCCAGCATTAGGCCTGGTGCTATCCATGTTTTTCCAATTGCTTTTCAAGAAGCTCTTCTTTTGCATAAGCAATAAAGTCATCTTCTCTTTCCTCATAGAGGCAGTACCTCTCAAAGAGGGCAGAAATTGTGGACAGAGAATTATCAGACTTCAAATTAACAGTTAAATGCGGTCTTCATTCAAAAGCAACTCAGCCTTGAGATTTCTGAGAATTCATTGTCTCTCTCTTTTTGTTTATGTGTTGTCTCTGACTTGCATCCCTCTTCTTCAAACTCTGGTGTCAAGGGTGATTTATGAGTGCAATTTTCTGTGTAATATTATGTAGCAATAGTTGGCAAATCCCTTCCCTCAGCAAGAGGATGTATTCTTCTTTGTCAGACACCAAAGAGGCACGCAACCCTTGAATTTTTTTAAAAAGACAATCTTTTTGAAAGGACAAATGCAAATCCCATCTCATAATAATTAATCTCATAATTACTTATAGATATGTTACATGTACAAAACCTGCTCTGACCATGTGGCATCAGCATTTTCATGTGATGAAAACTCCACTGGGAGTCCCTCTGACTGTCGCAGATCCAGCTCTGTAACCAATCTCTTGCTCTTTGCTTGAAACAAGCTCTGCCCAGGTGCTGAGCAAAGCCTGGGAGTCCAGCTGCATTGCTGTGCTGGAGACTGTTCATGATGAAATTTAAGCATGAGCTTAATGAAGGACTTTGGAGGTTTGTTAACTTTCTGTTATGTATTTTTATCTCTTCTAGAGCTGAAGTATTTTTACATGTATAGAGATCTTTGAGTTGCAAGGCTTGGAAAAATCCTGTGTGAAATGTTGATGGCATCAGCCTTATACTTTACGTGAGCGCTCTACCTTCACTCTGGTTCCGAAAAACTTAGAAAAGACTCAAGTCCACTAAAATACTGTACACAGGAGGGTGATTCTTGTGCTTTTCTGGGTATTTGTAAATTTGTAAGAGATTTGTAGAGATTTGTAAATCTCTATTTACAATCTTTATGGGTATTTGCCAAAAAATCAGTTCACATCCACCCAGTGACACATGTTAAAATTCCTCCCAAGAATGAGTGCAGTGCCCAGGTTAGGGACAAAGAGAGTGACCCTTTCCAGCTTACTTGTCTGCCTTTTCTTAGTTGGAACTGGGGTGAATGGAAGTATAGGTTTGTCCTTGAGCTCTGGTCTCACCCATTTTGTAGTGCATGACCACTGCAGAATAGCAAATACATGTTCCTTGTCCTACAGCGGTCTTGGGTTTCTGCACCTTTATGTGTTTGGCCATACTCGGCCATTAGGGTTTTACTGGTACCAGTTGTTGGCTGTGGGGGACAGTGAGTGCATTACAGAAATGACACCGGTGCTGTTGCACACTCAGCCATAAACACCTCAGCAGTGTAATTTGAAAATTACCTGGGTTTAGCTCTTAAACAATGCTTGTGTGCACAGTCGCTCCCAGGAGAATTTGGATTGTTGCAACAGCTCTTTACATTCCCATGCTCAAGTAGGGAAAGGAGAAACATTTCCTGGATTGCCACACAGCTGACCAGTCTCCCTAAGCCTGTGAGTAGCTACTGAGGATGTGTCATGTAAATAGGAAGTGTGGCTTATAGTGACTTCCTATTTTAATGGATAAAATTGGGTAGCTGGAATGGTGAAATCTAGATGACGGATTGCCAAATCTTCTTCTTGCTGTAACGATGCTCTGCAAACAAATGTTTTGAATTGAGACTGTCAAAAGTCTCTTTTCTTGGTAAGTTTCCTTATTCTGAGGGAATATCCAGTCCATGTAAAATTGCCCACAGTATTATTTATCATTTATCATTTATCATTATTCATGCATTTTTATAATTTCAGTCTCTTCAGTGCTCACTCTAAAAACAGCTTATCTATATAGACATGATTCTTTGCTTGCTTATGTCATTAAAAATCATATGTAATTTGAATTAAATTCACTGAATCCCATTTATGTAACCCAGAAAAGTGTCACGATCAGGAGCTATGCAGATGCCATGGATTTAACTTAGTGTAAAACTGGTGTAAAAGTGATCAGGATCTCTGTACAGGTTTGTGGAGGTACCTATTTCTTTTTGTCACAAATAACTACTTAATAATCATTAGAGGTAATTAACAAATAAAGCCAATACAGTTAAAGGTGCACAAGGTTGACAGGGGTCTTAAGAGGTCATGTTTCAAGTTTTTCTGGACTAGGAGAGAACAAATGTGTAAGCATCTGGCATGTGTCAACCCAAAGATTTTCTGGCATTCGTTTTCTGCTGCTTACAAGATTAATTGGTGCATTAAGAGCCAGACTTGAGCTTCTTTAGGTTGTTAATGCAAGATTTGCTGTTGGAGGCTGCCTGGGAAATATCACTGTTCCTGCGAGGAGGTGTCTGGCCAGCAGCTGTGCCAGTGGTGACGCGGTGAGAGCATTCCCTGGGGAGGTGACGACTAATCCTCCTGTCCCATGTCCTCTCCTCTGCCGTGCATGTCACCACTGCCCCCACACCCCCGGGTACTTGGCCTCTACAGGCTCTGAGGCTCGGGATTTTCCCCTTGTGCACCCTTGCTGCCGCTCCTCTGGGAGCCCCCGCTCCTCTCTGGGGATCCCGCCCTCGGGCCCTGTGCCGGGGCTGCTCCCCCTCACCGGGCCCGGCGCTGGGCACCCGGGACTGCCGCAATTTCTCCCGGTGCGCGCCCTGCCTCTCCCCCATCCCCACGCTGCAATGCCTCCCCTGGGGGCTCGTGGTCGCATCCGCCTCTCCTGCTCTGTCCAGACGCTTTTCTCGCCGCCTGTGCGGCCCAGATTCGATGGCCTGAATTCCCCCGGGCCGGCTGTCGCTGCCCGCTGGCGCGGGGCCGCAGGCACGGAGCCCAGAGGCCGCGGGCCCGCAGCGCGGCCGCTGCCAGCGCCCGCAGACCCGGCCTTTCTTCCCCGAGCCCGGCTAGGGAAAAACAGGCTCGGTGGGACTGACCCGAGGCACTTGGCATCTCCAAGTATCAACTCTGTGTTTGCTGGGAGGCTGACAACCCGTCTTCCCTCTCTCACCCGGGCTCCTGCAGAGGCGATGGAGGGGCTGCCTGGCAGAGGCAGAATAAAATTTGCTCCCCCTTTCAGTATCGTATATTTTGTCCTTCACAGAAGTGTTGTGTCCTTTTAAATGTATGCAAGACCTTTGCAGCAATCTTCCTTCTGCACTAGTTGACCTGCCATGGCTTTGGTGCTTTATTTTCACTGCTGTCGTGAACAGGACCAGTACAGTGCCAACATGAAAGAAAAGTAAGAGCAAATATCTGCCTTTGTAAAGATGAGACCTCTAGAGGTGAGAAGAAAAAGGGGATATCACATAAACATGGCCAAATATGTCACTACTTATGCATTTCATGCTGTTGTTTAGTCCATCCACCTCCAAAATTGAACTTTCGTCAGGAAGAGAAGCAGCTGTCCTGGTACTTGGGGAAGATGATGGGATAGTTACAGCTGAAGAGGAATCAGAAACACAACCTCTTCTGGCAGCAACACAGGTAATCAAAGATACCTGGTCTCTATGGGAACCCCAGCAAGATCTTCCCTAACAAAATGGAATTTAGGACCTCATTATCTCTGGCAAGCACAACATGGATGGGTGGGAGAGTATGGTATATCCAGACCTGAATTATTTCCCTTGACTGGGATACTTACTGCTGCCTGAGTTTCACAAATCATTAATACCACAGTGCTTCAGGTTACAGCGTCTCCTGATGCCATTTTAGAATACCTGTGAATGGGATTTGAGGCAAATGCATTGTGAGCAGAAGTGCCCTCAGCTGAACCACCTTTGGTGGAGCTGCACTCTCATGCCTGCATAATAATCTCTATAAACCTACACAATCAGAATGAAAATGATTACTTAAATAACATTAGGTGTTGTACAGTAAGCAGGGATGGAAATAAATTTCCCTTTCAAATTACCAGAACACCATACTGAAAGAAAATCAAGGGCCTTTGAAGATAATGTGGTCTGAACTTTGCCAGTATTTTAACGAAATATTCTTACTGTTGAATAGCTGCTAGTTTAACAGTGGCCATGCCTGAGGAGATCCCAGGTAAGGAGTCAGAGCCAGACCTTTAGATGCTGCTGCTCCCAGCAAAGGGGGTGTATCTGTCGCCACGTGTGCATTGAAGTTGCTTCTCAGTAGCATCTGAACTCTGTAAATGATTGAGTCCCCCTCAAAACCCAGGTTTCTGCTGTCAGTGTTTGCAAACTGCCAGTGCTCTGATGCTGCCCCTGGCTACCCTTACCTGCATCCCACGGCCAGCTGTGGTGCTGGAGCCACAGCCTGACTGTGTCCTCCCCAGGTAATGCCCTCACTGCAGCTCCCCCATGCCCAGACTCCAAAGTTTGCATCCGGCCATGGGAACTGGAAATCTCTAACTTGGGTGTTCCCTCTGCCCTATTTATATGACATAAAGCTGAGGTCATGCCATCGCAGCCAGCTTTGTCATCTGCATGAGATGAATTTCTACATAAAAATGCATTTATTGCTACCTTGACTGTTAAAATATAGTAGTTGTCAAAGAAAACAGTTTGGATTACTCAGATAGTGTATTTTGGGTTCCTTAGGCACTAAACGTTTTTTCAGAGAGATACTGGAAAGCTCAGATGATGTGTCTGGTGCCATCTCTGCAGGGTAGCTGCATTTGATTCAAGTAATTTGACAAAGTGTTTAAGAGTAACAAGTGTATTTAGATTTTGGAAGTATGCTATTAATTCGGCACTGTACAGAACATTAAATTTGTTAATTAGACAAACTTACTCTACAAAAGCAAATACAAGGTAAACTGAATTAACAATTAAAAAAAGAGATGTGTTTAATGACTTCTGTGTGCTTTGTAAACTTGCATAATCAAAAAGAGGATCTGGAAACAGGACTTGCAAAGTCTGCAAAATATTTGGGGAAGCGCCATTTAAATAACTGAATGACTCTTCTAGTCATGTTTTAGTGAGAAATAATGGTACTCCTAAAACTTAATGGAGCTTTTGATGTCAAATAATTCAATGGGATCAGCAACTGGACAAATTTAGTTAATTAAAAAGGCAATGCTATAGGTAAAACAAAAAAAATTTTACTTTTCTTTTCAAATGCAGAGGAGCTATGTTGCTATAAAGACCTTAAAAAAATTCATTAGGGGATGAGATGGTGCAAAAGGAAAAAAACCTCAATGACTAGAAGCCATTAGAAGACACAAAATATCCTGGAGTCACAGGAAAGGATTCAGATTTACTATCTGAATAAAAGTGAAATTGGTCTTATTGCATCCAATACTTCCTTTTGAAATGCAAGATCTCCCATGGCTCCAGCATTTCTGTCCTGTGAGCACTGAAAGGAAGGAGACTGAGAGAAGTGGGACCAACCTGTGTAATGTATTGCAGTCTTTGGAAAGAATTATCTTAACTCATTCTGAGAAGAGAAACTCCACAATTTGGCACAGTAAAAGGAAAATTAATAGAAAAAAAATCTGTATCTTCTTACAGGCACATTCTGGAACACAGTACATACTGGAAATAGGAATTCACACTATTTATTTAATTGAAAGATCTCTGACTGGCTTGGTGCAGAACCTTACGTAATGCAGAACAGCTTAAATACCAAATAAAAAATGATGCTTGGCTTAAAATATTAGAAAGTCTAGGTAGAAATGACCTCATCTTAGTGAGATTGTGACATGAACTCACCCAGGTTTAATGAATCATTTCCTGAGCTGGGCTCTGGCTGGTGCCTGACCACCCCAGCAGCACCTGACCCAGCTGAAAACAGTTTCCTGCAGAGGTGTCACAGGGCACATCCAAAAAGTTAAACCAGCTGAATTTCCTGAGACAGCCCATGGTGCAGAGTACACCTGGAGACTAAACCAACATGAGCAGAAGGGCTCAGTAGCTCTCCCATCCCCACAGAGCCATTTGCTGCCTTGATGAGGGGCAAGGCTTAGGGAGGATGCTGATGGAGTTCAGGGGCTCACAGACTGCTTTTGAATCAACCAGTTGAATTTCAAAAATTTGCAGCTGAGCTGCTGGTCCCCGTGTGTGGGCATATTCCTACCTTTCTCATACAACTAAAGCCTGAAGCCTACAGCATTCATTTTCTCTTGTTTTCATATCCTTTTTTGAAATTAAGTGATTAATTTGTTCTCATAACGTGCCACCCATTTCATAGCAAATGCAGATTTCCCTCCCCAATTGTTTTAGTTTGTATGAAAGTCATATAAACTAAGAGAGAAGGAGCCTCCAGCCCGAGGGTTGGTCTCCTCCTGCTAATTGCATATTCTGAACTTCCTTTGTGTGCCCTGCTGCTGACAGCCTGGGTTGTGCCAGATCCTAGCTGGTTCAGGAAATGGTGGTGTAAGGATTTACCCATACGGGAAGGATTGATGAAACTGCTCCAGAGTTCACTTGAGGAAGAACAAGGCTTTTAGAAAAGGCCCTCATGCAGGGGTGCAGGCACCAGTTGGAAGAAGCAACAGTGTGACAGGGACATGGTGTTCAGAAAGAGCTCTAATGGGCACCTTGGCCAAGAGCTGGTGCAGAATTAGTGCTTGCCGTCCTGGAGGGATGTGGGTGATGCATCAGTAAATGGAGCTGCAATACCTGAATTGCTTTAATTAGGCCATTACTGCCCAGGGACCTATTGGTGGAGTCTTTCCAGAAACAATCTAAAAGTTCATGTTCATTGAGTCTTGCTGTGATCACATTCGGCCTCACTCAGATCCTGCAATGTGTCTCAAGGTGTTGGTCCTTGACATGGATCCTGTGGCAGAGCTGCCCTGTCAAAGGTCATGGCTTGTCCACAGGTGAGCCTGATGCCTGTTTTTTAAGAAGATTCCCTTCAGTATTGCTTTTCCTTGCTATTTGAAACACTGACACTGAAAGGATACCCTGTGTCCCCAGGGTCACACACTCACAATGGGTTGGAACCTGGCTTGCAGCCTGCGAGATGTGGTGGTCAGTGCTTGAGACAAGTATGACACGGGCTCCTCTGGGTTTTTAACATATCCTCCTGCATCCAAGCATGAGGCATTACCTCATGTGAGCAAGGGTGGGGGGCAGAGGCAGCTTTTGTGTCTGGAAAAATTGTTCCTTGGTGCGGCTTTGGAACCTGAAGAGACTTTGCTTTTCTGTGGCATTTCTGGCCTCCACAGGGAAGAGCAGTGCATGCAGACCTCTACAGTGTGTGTGTCTGTCCTTGTGGGTGCTGGGGCACTGCTGGAGTGCTGGGCACAGCTGGGGTGCCCGACACTGTGGAATAGCTGAATGTGGTCTTGATGCTGGTTTGGTCCTGGCCCCTCGGGGTCCACCCTGGCACTGACTGGGCAGGGGGGATCTTGCTCCCACCTGGTGGCTCCCTGTGCTCCATGACCCTGCACTGCCAGCAGCAGCGGCCTTACAGAGCCATGACACGTCCTACGTGCTTGGCAGCAGCTTGAACCACCTGCAGAACCGGAGAAAAAGGTTTCAACTGCGGTGAGACAAGCGTCCCTTAGGGAAGGCTTCTCTAGGAAGGGAGCTCGCATCCTCCCAGGCAGCGCACAGCGAGTGCCAGTGGGGAGATGGCACCGCTGCCCGAGAGCGCCATGCGGGGCCGGGACACGCCGGGCTGTGTCAGCAGCTGGGAGGAGGCGCTGTCCCGGTCACCACGGGTGTCCAGGTGGGATGTTTGCCGTGCTCGAGGGGCATGGATGCTGTACGCAGCTGGGATCGACGCTGCGCCTGGGGAATGGATGCCATGCCCGGGGGATGGATGCCGTGCCCGGGTGGGATGAATGCCATGCCGGGGAATGATGATGCCGTGCCCGGGTGGGATGGATGCCGTGCCCAGGCGGAATGGATTCCGAGCCCAGGGGACGGATGCCGTGTCCGGAGGATGCTTGCCGAGGCCGGGGGATTCCGTGCCTGAGGACCGGCACTGCCGGGCGGGTCCGCGCGTGGCCCCCACGCGTGGGCGGGGCGGGGCGGGGCGGGGCGGGGCGCGCGCCCGCAGAGAGCCGCGCGCGGCCCCGCTCGGCAGCGCCTCCCGCCGCCGCGGCACCATGTGGCAGCCGGCCACGGAGCGGCTGCAGGTAGGGGGGGCCGGCCGGGGTCCGAGCCTGAGGGGGCGGCGGGGCCGCGCGGCTCTGGGGTGGCAGCGGGAGCGGCGGAGCATCACCCCTGGACCGGGAGTTTGTGGCAACTTCTCCCCGCGCCGGCGCGGAGGGTGGGTGTGCGGAGACACGGGACACGCACGCACACACAGTGTCAGGGCCGCTGCCCCGGCAGCATCCCGTGTGTCGCTGCCCCGCGGCTCCTCGAGTGTCGCTGCCCGGCGGCTCCGGCGCTCCCGGCGGGGTTGTGTGCCGGCCGCGGGCGGCGGCGGGGCTCGGCGAGGGGCGCGCTGCTCAGGGGCTCCTCCGCCTCCCCCTCGGGTGAGGGGCACCCCCGGGCTGGCCCTGCCTGACCCGCGGCAGCGGGAGGGTCCCTCGGAGCAGCGCGTGGGGCATGCGGAATCCCGTGGGAGTCCTTTGCCACCCCCACGCCCAGAGGTCGGGATGTGTCAGGGTCACCCGGGTACCCCTTACCGCACCCTCCGGCGGCGGTCGGTGTGCGATGCTGGCTCTGCCGTTGTTCGTGTGGCTCATGTCCGTACAGCACAGTCCGGGGAAATCCGAGACAGGCAGAGGGCGAGATGAAATAAAACTCACTTTGTAGTTCCACTGCGTCGGTTTCGTGTAGTTTTCCAGAGCAAGTGTCGAGTGAGAGAGAATCGGATGTCTAGAATAAGAATCAATGGGCAGAGCAGATGACAAGAAAAGGTTATTACTTTTGCAATTCAAATTGAGAATTTGCTTTGATATCATCAACCAGAAAATTCAGCAGTTTGATTGGAGTTGATAGTAGAGCCAAGCTGAGCTTTAATCTTCAGCAGCCAGTAATGGGAATAATTCCTGATCTGAAAAAGCTGTATTTTTCTCTACAATAAAAACCTTGATTTTTAGTGGATAGGAATGATGTACCACGTACATAGTTGATGGATTCTGGGTTACATCTCTGTGAGTGTATTATTAGTTATTTCTTTCCCTGTGTTAGTCAGAAACCTCTCTGCTAAACACAAGTGGCAGGATGCCCTGAGTGAAGGAGTTAATGGTTTTGGACGCTGTGGAGTCAGGGGTGTTCCCCTGGTAGATGCTGATGCAGGGGACAGACCTCCCTGCAGGTGAAGCTGCACCCAGCGGCTGGTGACAAAGGAAAAGATGAGGAGAGGGAAGGAGAAAGGGAAAACCGAGGTTGGTAGTGTCGTGCTGGTCTGGATCGTACAGAATGGCTTTGTGTCCCCTTCGTGGAATTAGGGAGGTGTTAAAATAACAAGGTACTATTATGACAAATTTCTGATGCTGCCTACAAGAGCATGCAAGGCTAAAGAGAACCAAATTCTTGTGTTTTGCAGAATAAGCTTGTGAGTGTAACCTTGTTTAGCTGTATCCTGTGCACTGCTAGGGATCTGGCCTTAGGGAGTGGGTGGGAATGGCTGTGTGCTGTGAGGAGCCAGGGCTATCTGGAGGGAGGATGATTGATCACTGGGCCTCTAATTTACCTGTTGCAGCAGAACCCAAGCCTGAAGCAAGGGGAGCCTTTGCTCCTCTGTGTTCTTGAAAGGGAGCCACAAACACCAAAGTTCTCAGCACTGGCCACCAACTTTGTGCAAATCTGCTTTGGTTGTCTCTGCCTGGAATCTCCAGGCATCCTGAGCTGATCAAAATGCTGAGTGCCTGTAAAGGCGCTTTTTGCAAACAAGAGTTTCTGGGGAAGTACGTGAATAACTGTCTGTGCTCTAAAAAATGAAGAAATCAGGGGGACTCAAAACTGCAGAATTAAAGGATGGTTTGGACTTGTGCCAGCTCCTGAAATGGGGTAGAAAGCCTTGCAAATGGCACAGGAAGCCCATAATATTTCTGTGTTCACGCAAGGGGCCAAGTAACAATATAGTGAATTGTGGACAAAATAAATTCAGTGAGGGGAAGGATGCTGGGGTAACTAGGATGAGATCCTGTAACTGAAAGCTTAATCCTAATCCATATACATATGAGCTAGAGTTACATGGGCAATAAACTATCTAATAACCCCAACTCCTCTGAATTTTTTTTTCCCCAAAAAACCCTTGAAGCCTGGTTCTTTCAAGTAGTCTGATCTCCCTTTGACATGTTATGAATCATCAGCCTGGCCAGAACTGTTGGCAACACTGCCTGGCCTCCTGAGGAGAGCTTGTGCAAGGTATAAATGCATCTTTTTTCCCTTCTTCCTCCCCCTCAACATCTTAATTTAGTTTCAGGTGTCCCATGTTGCTCTCTTTGTCCCAGGCTCCCTCCCTCCTGGGATGTAACTGCTGTGAAACAAATGCTGGTGCAATGGGGATGTTGAAGGGGGGCCCCTTTGCCTGTCCCTGGCACCACAGGCTCTCTCCCTCGCTGACAAGCAAGTGTTGTGAGGCTCTGGATATGGGATTTTGGTTGTAGCAGGATGGTGTGTGGTCACTGGGTAGAGTAGATGATGTCTTATGGTCTCTACTAATGTATTCTGGGATTACAGTTATGCCAAGTCACTGCTGTGGGATATTTGGGGGTTGTATAATGGCAGATACACCCCTGTCTTTTACATCAGCCTGGTGTATGGGTGCAGGAAGTGTGGAGCTGGCCCAGCTTTCTTGATGTTCTAATGTGTGCATGGTATGTGGCTTAATTTTGACCCAGATGTATCTTGTGTCAATACCCAGCAGTGGGGAAATGCAGGTCTGTTGTTAGTCTGTGGTGTAGCTCTGTACTAAGTAAAATGGCAAAGAAAATATTTTCATCTCTCAGAATATTTCTTTTGGCCTGGTTCAGTAAGGGAAAGTATGAACTGCCTTTGGAAGTGGATGCTTGTTGGTATGGGTCAGTCTTGCCCTCAGCACTAAGGCAAGCTGTGGATGTTTAACTTAAATGGCAGTGGCCAGCACAGTGTGAGGGCTCCTGTCGTGTTCTGACAAACTGTGCCATGGCCCTCTATTGCTCACGGGCCTCTTTTCCCCATCCCACACAATGTATAACAGGACTGCACATTCCTAGTCTGTTGCTGTTCACGCAAAATCTACTTCTGTTCCAAATGTGCTCAGTCCTGTTAAGTTTCATAGTTTGTGCTGAAGTTTTTGGCATTGATTGGATGGGTACAATTCCAGTAGTGAGGTCAGCAGCAAAGCTCACGCATACGCAATAGGAATGAAGTGTCATCAGCAGCTGGGTTACAGAACACAGTGAGCTGGGGCATGAACTGGACTTGTCCCCACTGCTGTTATAGCTATTTGCTGCTGAAAGTTTCATCTGCTGCTAAAATGTGCCCCCCTTCCCAGAGCCTTGGTTTCTAGCTTTGTTGGAATAAGCTGTGTTTTCTTGTTTTTTGTTTTGTTTTTGTCAGCCTGTTCTCTACTTCTCTCTGATGGAAGCTTTTCCTGGTATGCTGCCATTTAATGAAGAAGCCTCTCTGTTTGTGGAAGATATGTAGAATTAAATGGATTAGAAGAATAAGCTAGAAAAATGTAGATATTGAGGTTTCTTCTTGAAAATATAACACAGCAAAGCCTGCTTTTTCTTTTGCTCTTCCTTTCCTTTCACTTTTTATGATTCTTTCACCTATAGCAACATTGAAGTTTCGTCTGTTTTCTCCAAAGTTATCAGGACAAGCAGTTACATGTGAAATCATACATCTGGGATATACCACAGGGATCAGCGAGTCTCTGATGTGGTAAGAAGACCATGATTTTGCAGGTAATACAGGATTAGCATTATTCACACTTAATGTAAGAGAGATAGTCTGGGACTGTCTGTTTGGGAGACTTTTCAGCTTCTAATTTCTGTGGTGGCATTCCTGGCTTGTGTTCAGTAAAGTGCAGGTGAGCATATGGAACATGTGTGTACCTTCCAGTCTTCTCTGGAGCAGCAACCAAGGTTGCTTCAGGTATTTAAAGGTCATTCCCCCTGCTGGGAATGGAGAGACTCCAGTCTGGAGCTCACTGTACCTGCCTGACCTGGTTTACGTTGTTGTGCTTGCAGCAGACCTTATCAATAGTTATGAGCAATGGGCACTGATTTGTGGCTTGATGTTTGTGGCAGGGGCACTCATTGAAATGATGCTGAAAATATTGTGAAATCTTTCTTTAAAACTATTTCCAAATGTACCCTCTGCCTGGTTCAGCAGCCCTTGGCAGCACAGCTTGGGTTTTGGAGCTGATGGGCTCAGTGATGCTCCCATGAGGACTCTGAAGTGGTGTTTGAAAACAAGCAAGGTATTCTCATAGCCTGAGAGAACATAGCCTGGCTGCTATTTGCTTTGTAACCTAAATTTTCCTGGAAGCTTGATGCCAGACATTGTTTCTAGATAATAAATCCCAGTGGGTGTGTAGTTTCCGAGGTTGTGCTGTTTCTAACCCCTGTTTACACGTTTCCCTGATTCTTTTGACACCTGTGGGTAATAGGGATCACCATGTTCAAACAGCTTTTCCCCTGGAGTAGCGATGCAGCAGTGCTGGTGCTGCCCAGCCTCATGCTGTGCTGCCTGAGCTGAGCCATGCTCATGAGCCCTGTTTTTGGAGATGGTCTCACTCTGCTTCTATGGGTGGTACAGGGGGTGGGCTCACGAGTGCGGAACAGACAGCGGTGCCGTGTCGTGGAGCTTTGGGCTGGACACTGCTTGGCATCATATGGGCATGCAGATAGCCAAGTGTTCACAGTAGGACTTCAGTGATTCTCTGTCTGCTCGTCTGGAAGTTCAGTATTCTTACTGAAACCTACACTTTGGGGCCATTTTTGGTCAAGGATTTAATAATGGATGGCTGTAGTGTAGTCTCGTATTGTTAGAATTTATTTCTTTCATAAAGTAAAGTTCCACATCTCTCCTAATGTGCTATGAAATACTGTGCAGGAGAGCTGAGAGTGGGCAAGATGAGATGAAGTGAAGCGGGTGATGAAGGGCAGGAAGCTTCAAGTCCTTTACTGGGGCAAGTTTGATTTCCTGAACCTCAGGGCTTAATTCTGTCATCATATAACTTGTGCAGCTCCTCTGAAGTCCATGAGAAATAAGATTGTGTAAGGTTGCTTTACCACAGTCTTTGAGTTGCTGGTGTAATGTACTTCCACATTATTACAATACAGCAGTAAAACAACAGTGTAGCTATTAATGGAAGTGAAAAAAGTGAAAGCAGCAGTATTGAGGTGTTGCTGCTCACATTGGGGCTGGGCTGTGAGCACTGTTTTTCCAAGGCTTCGTAAACATATTGTTCGTTTTACAGGAATTTGTTAATGTACCTGCAGCCTTGCATCTTCAATCTACTTTTATACTTTTAAATTTTGTGATTGTAGACTCTGTTGCTAAATTCATGTATATTACATGCATCCACTACTGCTAGTATACACATTAAATGCCTTTCCCATACCAGGAGCATTGAAAAGATCTTTCACTAAAGTGAAGTCAGCTCTGGATAGTTATACACATGTATGGTGGCTTTGAGGTGATCACAGCCACTGTGGTTTGGTGAGAAACGTTTGCATGTGTTCAGGTGTAATGTGGTCTTAGGTGCTGTTGGTGCTTTCAGAATGAGGTTCTAATCCTTTTCAGTGTTCACATGCATATATGTATTAAAAATACAGCATACAGTCAGTTGAAACAATAGTTTTCCAATTTTTAAAGCATATGGAAAACCTTTCTAAACCTTCTAAACCAACTCTACAAGTGAGTTGTAAGCACACAAACAGCTGTCTAGGCAGAAACTGCTGTAAGACATGTATAGCAGGATTGGTACTACTACTGAACTGTGGTTTCATTAAATATTATGTCAGAAGGAAAAAATGAAAACTATTTGGAATTTAAGCCTGAGTCATGTGGCTGCAAACGTCTGAAGTCCTACAGCCCGGTGTTTTGGCACTATGTAGCTTCAGCATATCTTTCAAGGCATCAGAGTTTTTGCACTTCTTTTTTGCACTCTAGTTTGCTGCTATGACTTTACAGCAGTCAGGAATCTTTAAGAAAACCCCTTGATTCCAGAAGGCTCATCTGGCATCACTTAGCTCAGGCAGTTCCTTTTTTTTTCTATGTTATTTATTGTTTGTAGAAACTGAATGGCTCTGAAAAAAAAAGGTTAATTTTGGGAAGCATTCTATGACCAAAACAAAATGAAAATTAGTGAGTGCCTTGTGGAAAGCCCCATGGGAAATGATATTCAGGGTTCATTTATAGTGTACTACTAGTTTCTGTTTATGAAACTGCCAGCCTGTTTGATGACCAAGAAAAAAATTTAAAGCAGCGATTTCATTGAAGAAAGGCACACTAAAGCATTCAGGCTAAGTGCCTCTTTCAGATTTTGTGTGTCCCTGGTGTCATCCAGCAGGACAGGACAGTCAGCTCTGGTGTGCCCTTATGTTACTGTTTCCTTCCAGGCATGGCTGTGTTCTCAGCAGACACACCTTGAGTTGGTGCCGAGGTGTTGGGCTAAGTGTCCTCACCCTTACAGCACTGCTGTGGTTTTGATGTGGCTCTGTGCAGGCAAGAGGAGAGTCTGATTATCCAGAGACAGGTAAATGTGTAGCTGAAAAGTCTCTTTAAGCAATGTTTAGCTGCTACAATATTTGTTTTCCCCGTAGTGCTTTCATGTATGGTAATTGAACTTATTTGCACTTCATATAATAGCTAGAAAAGTTACAGGTGGCAGTGTTAAGTCTTCTGAGCTGTTTCTGAATAAGTGAATCAGACGTTTTTGACCAAAGATGTTAAATGTGGGTAATTGTACAAGTGTCCTGAGAAGACCTAATGCAACATTTCATGATTTGTTTTTCTTGCTGAAATACTGAAAATACGGAGCAGCAAATATAAATCTTTGCATAGAATCTGAAGGAAAAATAAAAAGTAGTGTGTTGCCAGTATTTAATATTCTTTTAATGATGTTGCTTCAATAAAATTACACATAGCCTCAGAATGACTAAGTTGGTCTTGTGTTGACACCTTGGCAGTTTGGTGATGACTTCTGGAGTGCTGGTCTTTGAAAAACCTCCATAAGTGTTTTCATTGGGATCATTAAATAGATGGCTGGTTTTGCTTCCAGGCAATGTGAGCAGGAACATTGCTAACCTGTTGCTGCTGGTGAGTTTTACTGATGGAGCTATGCTGCGAGCACAGTGCTGCTGGGTTTGGGATAGCACCAGGGCAGTTGGAGTCCTTGCAACATCACCCTTTGTGTTCTTAGGTCTGTGTTATGCCAGACAATTTCCAAATGTCTCCTCACATGAAAACATTTTCTCCAGATATATTTGACGGGAGATGCCAAGAACATTGAGAGCAGATAGAAATGTAATTAAGTGTCCTGAAGCTCCGATTTGTGGCCGCCTCTTTCTTCCTGTGCCAAGCTCCCTCTGGGTTTGAGAGATGGTTGTTCCATACATCTCATGTGAAGCTTGCAGAATGACCCTGGAGTAGGTTTACAAGTCTTCAGCTGGCTGTATTCAGCTTTGTTCAGGGCCAGTGTTTTCCAGAGAGTTTTACCTGGTAGACTGTGCTCTTGTGAAAACTCACCCACTCACTGAGTGTCTGGAGAGGAGAACTGATGTTCAGTCTGGTCCTATTGGTGAAGTAACTGCTCTGAAGACCTTGCAGTGGGATCTGATCCAAACTTCACTGGGGTCTGTACCAACCTGGAGCCTGGTGACTCAAGAGCAGAGCAGGAAACCCAACCATTGGACTGCTACAGGAGATCCAGAGGGTTTGTATGGTTTCATTTAAAACGAACAATTCTCTCTGCTGTGAAGCTTCCTGAGTAATTCTGCTGGCTGGAAGGCAGGATAAGAGGGGTTTGGAGTCTATGAGGGGCCAAGACGTGGTGACGGTGGCAACATCAAATACATCATCTGAACCTGCGAGTTTCTAACTCTCCTTTCCCTCCCTGAGTCTGGGTGTTGAGGGTCAGGAGGAGGGGTTGGTTGCAACATTCCTTTCCTGAATGGGTACCGGGAAAGGCTCTCCAGAGCGAGTCTCAACTGCTCTGTGGCTTTCCTGTAGCTGGAGACCAGCTTTCCTGCTGTCAGGATTAATCTGTGCTTTCCGAACTGATCACAGGGACATTGACCTGAAAATGGTGGTTTCTTGGGGAGAGAAATCACCCTTCCCTCCTTCCCTGCCATTCTGCTTAAGAAAAAACAGGCAAACCAAATTTCTGCTATTATTCATCAAAACTGTCCCATCCAAATCATTATGCTGAACTTGTTTTCTAGTGTTGTGTTAAGTAATTCTGTCCTTGGTTTTCTAGGATTCCCTTTTGCTGGGGAGAGGAGCACTGGGAGTTGTGTTATGGTGTGCTGGTTGTTCTGGCTTTGGCTCTGAGCTGGAGAGTGAAAAGACAAGCAGTAAAATTGTTAGAAAAAATACATCAGACTTCAAAAACAGGATTTTAATCCTTTTTCCCCTCATTTGAGGCTATTTATTTAACCGAATCTTTTTCTTGATTTTAGCTTTTCCATATGGCATTTATTATATTTTTTCTGGTTTTTGACCAGAAAAGTACCTTTTGGAACTTAAGCAAAGTTGGCAGCTCCCTGAGCTGCCTGGTTGTCAGGGCCTAGTTTGGACCTCTGTCCCACTGCTGCACACTGTGTCAGCAGAAGATAGCAGTGAATTTTTTTCATCTTTCAGAAAATTGTCAGCTTAAGCATTTTTCTTTTATTCCCTAGTCCATGGGAATTTTCTGTGCCTGACTATAAATTTGAATCAGAAAATGTAGAAGCTTGAATTCTGTCCCAGTGTTTTTAAGAAGGAGCCTGTACAGAGCAGATCTGTACAGGCTTCAGTTTTCACAGCTGTGGTCTGTTGTTTGGATTAGAATTAGAAGGAAGGATATTTTGAAAATTTCATGTCGGCCCTCTTGATAGTGTGGCTGAAAGGGCCTGTTGAGCTTGGTGCTGTGTGTTTGAGAAAATCCTGATAGTAAAGACAGCTTTGGTGCCTCCTGCTAGAATGAACTGCTGGAGGGATGTGCAGTGCTGCTGAGGAGTGCGGGGTGCTTGCTTTTTCTGGTAGGTAACGAAGAAAACACCCATCAGTGATTTCTGAGACACCCAAAGCCTCGATATCCTCCAGCCAAGGACAAGGCACAGGGACTGGCCAGGCCTTGAGCTGGGTTCAGGTTCACCCTTGCTGAGCTGGGCTGCCCTGGGAGCTGTGGATTTGTAGCCCTGGCTCCCCTCAGGCTGTGCTGCCATCGGCAGTGCTGCCTGTGGGGGTACATGGTTGGGATGATGGGGGTGGTGGAACCTTCCGTCACATTCTTGATGGAGCATCAGTGCTGAAGGCTGCAGAGGAGATGTTATTTTCTATGAGATTGGACAGTTCACTTTGATAAATGGGTGTTAGATCACTCAGATTTAGGCATGCAGCCTTATCTTGGTGAGTAGGGATAAACCTTTGAATCTATTAACTTTTATCTTGCCGTTTGAGATGGCAAGGTAACTTTTCTATGGTTTATAAGGAATGTTTGGAATCATTTGTTTGTGACTGACTTTTGTTTTGATCTCGTGTTTAGAAGCTCTTTTTTCATTAAGAGCCTGAAGCTTGGTGCTGGGACATGTAACATTTTCAAAGGGTAATGTTTTAATCTTGTACCTCTAAAATACAGAGTTGCTATGGAAGGAGAAGTTGAACCATTTGAAAGGTTGCAGAAGCACAGGTAGGTTCTGCTGTTACCTTTTCCCACAGATGAGTGTTGCAATAGTCATTTTTTTTTCTTGTAGCTTTTAAAGTCTCGTGTCTTTTAAGACCTTTTAAGGTTTTCCTTATACTTGCCCTTCACTGTCCTGCAGCTTCTGGTTTGGGAACAGGACAGAAAGTTCCCAGGACTTAACCCACTGTGAAGACTTGGGACTTTGTTTTCCTCAATGGCCATCACACTCAGAGTTCAGATCATTTCCTTGGGGGTGTCCAGTGGGAAGTGGGGCTGGAAATAGCCCCTGCTTCCTGGTGTAGGAAATAGCCCTGTCAGAAATACCAGCCTTGCTGCAGGGTCTGCCAAGACACAGGGCAGCCTGTCTGGGCATTATGGCCAGCCTGAAACCCATCTCTAAATGAATGAGATGACTGCCTTTTGTAATCAAGGGTGGTGAAAAGCCCTGGCACTTCAAGACAGTGAAAAATATTCACTTATTCTAGTAATAAATTCTAGTTAGTGCTTAATAATTCCTTTCCTGAAGACATTCTCCCCCATCCTGCTCACATTTAAAATGCTGACAAGTTTCAGGCTGCAGAAGTGGCGGAGCTCATCTCCCCTAAGGAAAAGTCACATTTGAAGAGATGCTGAGCTGCAAGTGTGAGCTGAAATGAGTCATTGACAGATCTTCAACTGGCAAAGAGACATTCAGAGCTGCAGCTTAGGGTTTTCCACCCCTGTGACTGGACAAGCTTGAGAGGTTTTCTGAGCCTGGGACTGTGCTCCAGCAGGGCAGAACAGGGTTCAGCTGAGTGGGGCAGTGAGGTCTGTATAGATTAAGGTATCTACATGTGTTTGTCAGAAAGACAGGATCTAAGGAGGCTTTGGATGAAGTTAAGTGCTATATAGTGATGTAGAGCTTCTGACTGTAGCAGGAGCAGGTCATCAGCTGGGGACTTGAGAGGTCCATGAGCAGCCTGGCATGGTCCAGGAGCTGTGTGTGCAGAAATCTTGCACTGAAATAGCTCACTTCTCGTTGGTTTAAATTACTGTCAGAGTGTATTTATATTGCTTTTTTTTCCAAGTTGAGTTTTTTATTTCTCTGTATCAGAAGTTATTCATGCTGCTTCCATGGCTATTTGAAAAATAGCCAGCTGCAGTGGGTGGCACTGACCAGGGAAATGCCCATACCTTGGTTTACTGCACTGGTCCTGAAAGTAACAGCCTGACCTTTCATTTCTCTGTTATGGTCTGAGGGTGTTCTTACATGGATGTGGATCTTCCCAAGATAAACAGAGTGAATGTGGTTTGGCATTTAAATCACTAATGTTGTATCAAGCTAGAGAGTTTCAGAAGCCATTAATGTCTAGAAGACATGTTATTTTGTTCATGTGGGGATAAACTTTGCCCCTGTCTATATGTGGGTTTTGGTTTTGGTCCAAATTCAGATTTTGAGAGTGTTGGCATAAATTTAAGTGCCAATACTAATGCCAGTGGAGTTACCCTATGTTTCTTTTATTACGACTGAGAAGAAACTTCATGGGTTTTTTTTAAAGTCCAAATTTTACTGGTTTTTTTTTTTTCTTTTCTTTTTTTCTTTTCTTTTTTTTTTTTTTAAGAGTAGCTATATGAGACAAGACTTAATGTCTAAGAGAACTGAATTAAATGTTTCTGTATGACTCTTTTTGGAAAGTGTGTGCTGTTGAGGTCATTCTGGACCAGGCCCTAATGCTGTTTGGATAAGGGGCTGCTCTGCATCCGCCGGAGGAACGTCTGTCACGCAGCGAGTGCACCGCCCTCTCGCTTGGGGCTGGGGAAAACCACCTTACAGAATACTTATGGAAGTGTTAATAGGCCTCTCAGTCACCCAGTTCCTCCCCTCAGTGTGGGGAAAAAGGGGCTGTGGGTCTCTCACAGAAGGGTGGGAGCAGGGCTGTGGCAGCTGCCTGACATTGGGCTCAGAGCATCACCAGCCCTGGTGCTCCATGGTGGCTGCAGCTGCTGCCCAGCACAGCCAGGAGCCTGCCACGCCTCCAGAGCATCAGGAAATGTTTTCTATTTTCACCCAAAACTTGTATTTCTTATTTGTGGATCCAGTCTGTTTCTGAGATCTTTTCTTATTTTCACATTTTCTTGTGAAAACGTCATGTATTTGTTTCTTCAAAGGGTGAAAAATGCCCACTTTGCTTTTTATTTTTTTTCAACATTTCCCTGGAACAAACACTGCTGTTTTTTTATCCAGCAGCCATCATTACAAAACTGAAGTTAAAGAGCAGTTTGCCTCATACTGGGAATAGAAAACATTGTTTCCAATACGTTCTTACCCTCACATCCATACATGTGCAGTCATATTCTTTTTCATTTCCCAAAAATCAGTCTGTCAGTTTTAAATTTTTTTTCCCTTAATTTTTAAACACTTTTCTGGAGGTTTTAAAGTCTGGCCTCCACTGAGCTCTGTAATTTGGTGTTTGCTTTAAAATGACCTTATACTGCAGTGCCAGTGCCATTTGTGACTTCCCATGCTGGTTGTAAAGCAATGTAAGTTTGAGGAGTTCTAGATAACAATGTTAGCGACTGCTAACAATTGCATCTGTGCTGCAGAGCCCTCAGTGTGGAGTGGTTTTGGCTGTGCAACAGTTTCCAGAAAAGTTAGTCTTTGTAGTACCCCAGTTAGTAGGTCTCATCAGGCAGCAGTAGTTTTATTTGAGATAGAGTTTTATTAAAGACCTTGAATTGGAACTCTATGGCTAAAGGAGCAGGTAAAGGCTCCCTTTGCAATGCCAGTGGGATGGACTGGCCAGTGGGGGACAGAGCTGTTGAGAGCTCTCCAGAGGAACTGGGGACTATTTTGTTACAGGAACAAACTGACACAAGCACAATTTGTTCATCTATTGGAGGTGGAGAGTAATGACTTTCAAGCATATCATCACCTCCTAAATGTAATCAGTTTTTCCACTGGGAAGATGGTTTCAGTGCCAGCAATGCCAAGGTGACTGGATCCTGTGTGCTGTATGGTGACATTCCCCTGGTGAGCAGAGCTGCCTGCACCAGAGTAACACCCCTTGCTTTGCCTGGGTGATTCAGCATACTTGGCATTGTTGTGGCACTCTTTCTTTGGTGCTTCTAATTCTTCCTGAGTATGGGTATGAACTGGGAACAGAGATGGTAAAGTCCAGATCTCCAGTGGAACAGGGAGTTGAGCTGGCAGTGCACACCGTTTTACAGAAATATGCTATAATCTTGTCCTCTGTAAGTTCTCAGGTATGCAGTAGTTTGTACAGGTCCAGCCTTGGAGCAAGGCTTTGGAGAAGAGTCTGGAGGCAGGTGCCTGCCTGACAGTGCCATGGCAGTACCCCTTTGCTAGATCTGACCAGTAGCTAACAGGCTCCATGGTGAGAGTTAGTGCCATAAACACTGTGGTGACCTGCTGCTGCTTGAAGCCTTACTGCACACTGCCTAAAGATCCAGGGCTTGCTTTAGGAAATACTTAATGCTGTTCTGTTTTGTACACCTGGAGGTCAAAAGGGAATGTGGTTTTTCTAGCTAATCATCGTCTCTTGCCAGCTAATTGTAAGTAAAATAAAAAGAGAAAGCATGGAGTCTAGCCAGTGCTTAGTAATGTTTCAACCAAGTCTAATGTGGTGTTACTTTTCTGACTTGACTTTAGTGAACTTCTGTGGGAGTTTGAAGTTTTACCCCAAGAAGCTTATCTTCACTTTCACTGTGTAGTTATTGTTCTTTATCGTTTATTTTGATGTTTTTGCTTGTTTGTTTTTCTTTTTCTGAAAACTGGTGGGTCAATTTAAAGAATTACTTTGAACAATGGGTATGAGATGGCTAAAAATTACAATGGTTGTTGCTGCCAGCACTTATATTATAGATACTCCATGGAAGTTAACAGTAAAGGGTCTAATGGGTAGGATGCTCACTTACAGGGGTCATATTTACAAAGGTCTGCAATATATATCTCCACACCCATCAATGTTTGATGCTGGAGGGATGTGTCCTCATTTGGACCTGATCTGGGGTCAACAGGGCACTTTGGATGTTGGGGAGGCTGCCCACTCCTGCTGTGTGTGAGCAGTTTCTTGATTTTCCGCCTTGACTATTTTGCCTTCTCCTAGAGCAGCCAGGCCTTGGATGATGTGTGTCCGTTGGCTGAGATGCTGTATGGTCAAAGGCTGGGTCCTTGCCCAAGGAGCTAAAGAGTTACAAGGGGAGCAAAATTGTTCCAGTTTCCAATGTCCATGATTCAATTAACATCTTCTTAACCCTGTGTTAATGTCTAACAGCATGTGGTGACTAGTATAAATATTTATTCTTGGTATGTAGCTGGCAGATATGTGGTAGGATTAATGCTAAATTGTGAGCACCCAGTTTAAGTAAAATCAGTTTGTCAAAATGCTTCCTTTTGTGTTTCTTTGTTTTGGTTTGGTTTTTTGTTTTTAATTGGCAAGAAAATCCACAGACAGGGTTCAGATGGCCAGAGCCTCTAGAATCTCATTATCTTAATTGAAAACTGTCACCCTTTGACATTCATAAATGATTTAGCTAGTACATGATTTAGTCACTGGGGAGAAATGGAATTGACTGTTATAACCATCCTTCACTTCTAGATGCTAATGACAAACTACAGCCCACAGCTCTGAAGAATTAATAGCTCTTGGTTTAGAACAATATTTTTGTATACTGGAACGTCTCAGTTCCATTATATTTGGTAACATTTCATTCTGGAATACCTTCACTTTGAAAAAACTGGAAGGTGCTCAAAGGACATCCTCTAATGTTGCTCTTCAGCTTTTCACACCCTGCAGATGTGTTGCCAGTGCTCTGCATCTTTTTCTTTAGAAAAGTTCAAACTGTTTTGTTTATGTTGACCTTGCCTCACTCACCGGAGGAAATAAGTTGTTTAAACAATGTGTGGGGATTAGCTGTGTAATGAACTACCACAGTAAACAAGTAATTAATTCTCATCAAAACATATATTGTGCTCTGTGTCTGGGTTTTATGGTGTCTTCTGGAAAAGAAAATATTTTTCTGTCTAAAAAGCATTTCCTACCAAGTGACTAGCTTAAAAGAAACAGCTTGAAACTGTTTCCTGGCTGGAGGAAAGGATCGGTACATTCAGTTTGCCGCTGTGGTTAACATCACTGTGTGTTTTTCTAGCATTTCTTTTCCTCAGTTTTATGTACCTAGTGTTAATAAATATAGGTACAGAAATTACAGTCTGTCTGAGCCAACTGATTTGATCTTTTCATTTGCTGACGCTTATGCTGGGGTTTTGAAAAGGATAATCTGAGGATTCAGGCTTGGCTTCACTCCCATTTGAAATCACTGTTAAAATACTGAAATCCTTGCTGCTGGATCAGGGGCCAGGGGTTCATGCCATTTTGTTTCCCTCCCCCCACCCCTTTTCTTTTCCAGGAGCTAGATCAGTGGGCAAAATCCAGCACTAATGTATTGAAGGAGGCAAATGGTTGATCAGTGTGCCCATTGGAGCCCTGTGAGTGGGGTGTGCTTTGTGCAATTGCAAGCTGGGGTTTAGCATGAGATATGTTTCGGAGCACAGCCAGTGACAGATGGGTTTTGATGACCGGCTTTTGCCTTTAGAAACAAAAGTGTAGTGTTTATTTCAGCTTCTAGACCAGGTTAGTGAAGAGCTGTTAGCAGTACCAGGTGCTGTGCAGCTGTTCGTTTGCAGAGCTTAATGTTTTTCATGCTGTTACTGGTCAGCAAAGGAAAGGTGGGGTGGAGATACGGGTATTTCCAGAAAACGGGCAATCAAGGCTGGCAAACACTTATGTCCTCAGGATTTCTGCTCAGCCTCCCTGTTAATTCAGGTTTTTTTGCTGTTGGCTCCTGGCTTTGCCTGTTGCAGTTCTCTACGGGCCAGCACAGGGGCTTTTGATACTCTGTGGGTGGCATTTCACTGGCATCACTCCCTCTTAGCAAGCTGCCCTGCAAGCTCTTCGATCTACCTGTAACTCAGGCAGATGAAATAATTTCAGATCATGAGTATCTTCTGGGTTTTGCAGTACTACTCAGTTGTTTCCAGTGCTGCTGTTTCCCAGCAGCTCTCAGCAAGGCTGTGTGGTATGTGTTTCCTAAGCAGGGGCTTCCCAGGCTCCTCTGCTGCATGGACTTTTCCTTGGGTGACTTAACACTGAGGTTTCAGTGTCATTTGGCTGTTGTCTCATACTGCAAATGAGTGATTAACTTGTCTGGTTTCTTTGCCGATTCCCGGCAGAGCTGTTTGCCTTCTTTCAAGTCATGTATCACTTTGGTCTGACCTCCTCCATAGTCTGGCATTTCTGTAGTGCCTCATTTACTATAGATGTGTGATTACATGTGATTTTCTGTCTTAAATTGTTGCTTTTTTAGAGTTAGGTTTTATCTGTTACTGTTGCAGACAACATCTAAAACTGTGATTAAGGTACTCAGAAAACTTGGAGGCTAAATTTATTCATCCCTTGAACTCCTTCAGCTGTGATGGTTTCCATACTAACGGATATGTTACAGCTTTAGGCGATTGGGGTGAAAGCAAGAACTTTGGGGATGGTGAGCTCTGACCAAAAGCCAGATTAGACAACCCCAGTGTTTTTTCGGTGGCTGTGTTCTCTGACAAAAATAGATCTGAAATGTTTTCAAAGGCTGGGTACAGAGTGAGGCCCATAAATAGATCCTGTAAACTTGCCCTCCTGAATTGCAGAGCAATCCTCAGTAGTCACACCTAAAAACGGTGAGCCATTCATGCTGCATATGTTCACACATGAGTGTACTGCCATGAAATTATCACAGAGCTGGAACTAAAGCAAGCTGAAATGGAAAAGCCATGCCAATGGAAATAATAAAAAGAGGAGTCATGCCCCTAAAAATGCTGCAATGTAATTGCAATGAAAATCTGCATGTATTTACAATAACAAAGGTCTCATTTCTGCAAAACTTTGCCATATGCGTATTTTTACGTACTCTGAGCAGCCCGCGGCGCCCACAGGCCTGTGCACTGTGAGTAAGGGACTGAGGCCTTGCTGAGTGTTCAGTGTTTCAATGCACATGTATCTTTTCCAGAATGGAAAACATCTTTTATTCCCGAGGCTGAGCTGGCAGCTGGCACAGAAGGCAGTCTGCTTTATGTTTATCAGTCCCAGGAGAAGTCCAGCTCTTGTGAGCATGTATCTCATCTGCCAAGAACATCAATAGTAACTTAACTATCTTCCACCTTTTTTTTTTTTTTTTTAATTACTTAAATATGGTCATTCAGAGAAGTGTTTAATTCTTTAAATATGGCGAGGAAGGTATTAGTGCATTGAAGGTAGAAGGTTTAACCTTGTGATATCCAAAGCTTTGCTGATGGCTGGCCATTGCCGATGGCTGGATGCTGTGTGATTTGTCCTGGGAGGTGCTATGGCAACATCCCCCCTTGTGTGGACCAGCTCTGAGCAGGGAATCCCATCTTGCCATGCTCTCCATGCCCCTCAGCACAGAGGGATGCTACCTGCATGATAGAGCCATTTTGGGGTATCTGCAGAGGATTCACCTGTGGACTGTGCTTTTTGGGGAAATATTGTCCTGTGCTGTCATCTCTGTGGAGTAGATTCAGAGAGAACAAGAAGCCTGGTCCTGATGCATTCATTAGCTGTTCCATTCATTTTAGTTAGTCTAATTTAAGTTGTGGTGTAGGTATGTAAAAATGGCCTTGATCATTTTGGGCTTGGATGAAACCCTCTGATCCAAGGCTGTAAATAAACCCTGGCAGTGAGTGAAAGCCAAAGGGCTTTTGAAGGGTCTTCTCACATGATTCTTGTGCCCATGTGTGGAGAAATGGGGATGTACAAAAGGTTTCTTTAGTAGCTGGAAATATAAAAGCCTGTAATGGTGTGTTTTACCTTCAGAGTTTCTTAGTTACTAGAGTTCTAGGAAGAAAATTTCTTGCATAAGTTTTAGCAGCCCTTTTCACTAACTGAATACCAGGTTTATTACTGTATGAACTTGATAATTAGTTTGTAATCCGTGCATAGGCATTTCATCCTGGTGATTTTCTTGCAGAGAATAATTTGCCTTTTATTTGTTGAGAGTGGTTTTTTTAGTGAAAACAGAACTCCCATTCATGATGGGCACAGCAAATGTAGTAAAACACTATCATAGCTGGGATTTGTTGTACGCTATGGATTTATGTCAAGAATGTTAATGATTTGTTTATGAATAAGTGAGCCTGTAGTATTGTGAAACACTATCTGGCAGAGCTGCTGAATGGACATTTTGAGAGCAGAGGCTTCTTCAACTAAATAAGCTGTAGATATTTGTGTGTCTCAAACTACTCATAAGTAAACTTACGTATTTTAAGCAGAAGTGTTTATTTAATGCATTATTATAAATGGTGCTCATCTGACAGATATGTATGGGCCACTTGATAATAAGCAAAGAGGTGGTTAAGTACTTTTAAGAGCAGTTAATCTTTTAGTGAGCTTTAGTTTAAAAATAAAGTTTTCTTCCAGAAAGCAACACACATCCTTAAGCAGAGCAGTATGATGTTTGCAGAGTCAGAGTGGATCAGGAAGGTACTCTGGTTTTGCAGTGTCTCACTTGGGTGTAGCACCTAGTTCAACAGAGCCACTTGAATTTACTAATGAAGTCACCACTTGGTTTCCAGTATGTTGTATAGTCCCAAATATACACTTTCCTGACAGGGGCTTGGGGTGGATTTACTACTTTCTTCAAACGCCCATTTTCTTGGAAGAATACCTTTGGATGGGCAGGGTAGGTGGTACATTACCATCTTACATGAGTCCAAAGATGGATAATTATCTCCTGTGTGTCAGGAATACTTGAGAGAACAGAAACAAAGTCCCTCAAAAGAATAATTTGGGGGCTAAATTGAACCACATCACAGGTGGTGATTACAATTTGCACCACATTACAATTTGCAAAGTCAAGATGTTGGATCTAATCACAGATATGACAGATCTACTGACCAACAGCTCATGTCCAACAGGACAAAGTGGGAGCTCTGTCACTGTTTTGGACTCCATATTCAACCTAATGTGGGACTTTCCATGTTAAAGTTTATAAAGAAATGATTGCAATATTTATCTTCTCTCCAACCATCCTTCCCGTAATGAGTTTTATAGCTGGCTAATGGGTTGTCACTCAAGTGAGATTCATGCATTTTTAAATGTTGCTAAGCCTCTTGAAAAAGAAGATGACACTGTAGCAGGGAGCTTTGCTATGTGACTCCATGCAAAATGGGCAGCTGAGCCCAAAGCAGGGGGACTTCAGAGCTGGATTCAGAAAGTGTCAGAGGCAGTTGGTGTTGTGCATCCAGGCTGCCGTGTGCAGTGTGACTTAACTCTCTCTGATAAATTATGACATTTCTTGAAATAGTGCCCTGTACTTTTTAATGAGCTGGGCTATCAGCTCTGCATCAGTGGATGGTTAAAATGAAGCAAGAATTGCTTTAACATTAAAACTGTGCCTGGAGGACTTCTCTGAGAAATTGCTTATGATTATTAAGTGAATATAATACAGTAAGACAACCTTGCTTCTTTGCTGTTCCTTTTTTCATACCAAGTGCAGTTTTTGGAAGTTGAAAAATGTGCAGATGGAAAGTAATGTTTGAATGGGAATGGCTTTGAAAGCTGTGCAGTGCTCTCTCCCTTTGAATGAGGATAGGGAAAAGAGGTAAGTCACAATATATTGAGATACAACTTTTATAGATGAATTGGATTTCCTCTAAATATGGTTTGATTGTGTGCCAAACAGAAAAGAGGCTGAAGCCAGAGCACTTTGTGTGCTGAACTGGAGAAGAATATCTTCCAAACCAAATGGGCTGGGCCAAAATGAACCTTGCATTGCTTGTTCCATCTGCTGTGCATGCACACTTAGAGCTAAAATGGAAAGGGAGCCTTCCTCTGTGAGAATTGATAAGGAAGCAGCTGTGAGGGTCAATTGGGCTGACTACAGCCTAACCTGCTACAGGGCAGCCACACCCCAGGGTGTTTTCTGCAACTCAGGCAGGTTGGAGGCCTTGCCAAAGGTGGCTCTGCCAAGTTATCACTGAGATTTACCCCTGTGTCCTGCCTACATTATTTCTTCAATGGTGTGCATGTTCCTGCCTCTGTTTGCAGAATTGCCTCCCATTTCTTCCCCAGAATCATCTCAGAGATGGTGTTTCAGCAAATAAATAGCCCCCCAACTCCAACCCAGCAGCACACATTCAGGGATGAAAACAAAGAGGGAAACTCGATGGAAGCTGATGAACTCATTTGTCAGACAGACATTAGATAGGCACTTGTGCCCTTTTTCCACTCAGATACCACACCATTAAACACTATTAAATATTGGCAGCTTCACAGTAAAGTGCATTTGTGATTGCTCTACTGTGTAAACAGAAAAGGCAGTCCCAAATTTCCTTCAGGAATGGCTTTACTCTGCCAGGTTGGGAGCATCAGTGATAGCCACCAGAGTCTTTTAATTTCTGACTATAATGGTGATAAAACATGAAAGTGGAAGTGCTCATGTTGTTGAGCATGAGTTGGAACTAATCAGCTTTCTACAGATGCTACAGGGGAAATAGATCATAACACATAGCCCTGTTTCATGTGCTGGTTGAAGCTGTTCCTCTTTTAATCTTTATAAAAGTGAAGGAGTACCTTGTGTAGTATCATGGTTTTCAAATGATTTCTAACCTGTATTTAAAACTAATTATTTTTTAAAAATCTGTGTATTAGCAGATGCCCTTGCCATACATTTTTTCACTTTGTGTCAGTCAAAACCCACGGTCACCCTGGATAACTACGGCATACGCTCCCCTGGCTTGAACAGCAGACAGTGGTGGTAGATTGGGTTCCTGTTTCTGCAGGGAGTCGCTGTGGCTTCAACCTCTGATTTTCTCTGTTGTGCTGTGGATGACACTGAGCTGCACATGATCGCAGACTGAGTGCTTCAGGACCGGGAAACAGCAAAACTTGGAACCCGTGGATTGTGGTGGATTGTGGTGAATTGTGGATTGTACCCAGGAGGGAACTGGCTTTGTTGAATGATCAAAGGTCCCCTTCGCTCATCAGCTGCTGGGAATGGAGCAGCCAGATGTTTATGTAGCCGATTGTCTTGTAAAACTGTAAAATTGGCTTGTGCAAATAGCTGTGCATGCAAAACTTGACTGATGTTATTTCAGAGGCCTTTCTAATGTAATCTGAAAATCTGTTCCAGTCAGACAACCTGGGATCCAAAATTGAAAAAAATCAAACAAGGATACCTTCTGTTCCTCAAGCCATCTGACACTAAAAATAGTGTATTTGGATTAAAGGTTGGTCTGTAGGAGGGGAACTAGTGGTGATTAATTGATGTGGAGTTAAAGTCCTCTCTGAAAATCTGTGACTTCAGTTAACTAGCCCAAGACTTTCCACTTTTGAGGTTATCTGTTTCAAGCTTTGCTTCTGGACTGAAATGACATACTTTCTTTAAAAATGAAAATATTTTACTTGTGGTGGTCTCCCAAGTAACTTACCAACAGTACAAACATTTTTACAGACTTTTCTCTAAATAATGGTAATGCTTGGTAAGCAGGGAAACAGCCATCTGTCATCAAGCTCAGAATTACCCCTCAGCAAGAGAAATGTTCATTTTGAGAGTTCAGCTCTGACTGCCTTTTGACTTCCCAAGTGGAGACCTAGAGAAAAAGCCTTATTTTGTGCCCACGTAGAAGGTTTTGTGCTGAACGCTCCTGATGAGGGTGTAGGCAGAGCAGCTTTGCAGTGGGCAGTGCTCGGGATCTCAGCAGCTGTAACGAAGCTCTGGGGGAAGTGCGTGGTGGTGAGGCACGAATCTTGTGGAGCTGTCACATTGTGCCCTGGCTGCTGGGTAGCTCTGCTGATAAATGCTCTCCACAGTGGTTCTCATTTGAGGATGGTGTTCCATCAGACTGCTTGGTCTTGATCATCCAAGCCATGGACTGGTATTCATTTGAATTGCTTTCTAGAGGATCCTTGCTTTGCAAACATAAAAAACTGCATTAAACACTTGGAGCTAGAGTTACTTTTCCTAAAAGTATTTGTGAAACAAGGAAATTTCAAAGATCCCCTTGAAAAATCTTCTGTGAATTCTTCATTGCAAAATTGGGGTTGACCAACTGAGAAATGTCACTGGAGATTCATATTGAATCCCTGTGTACATTCATCCATCTGCCCCATAATTACAGTTTACCTATAAACGTTTGGTTTTTTTTTTTTTTTTTTTTTTTTTTTTTTTTTTTTTTTTTTTCCCTTTTGGCTAAATTACTGTCCTTGGCATCATTGACTATGGCTTGGAGATCTTTCAAAGAACAGTATGGCCATTCTATATGCAAATACTTTAGATGAGCAGAGGTGAGAAGCATCAGCAGGGCTGCAGCATGAAGAACGAAACAAAAAAAAATGAATTATAAGATTGATGACTGTTGTGCTTAGTGGTCAGAATGCAAGTAACAGGAGCTGCAAATCTGGGCAGAAAGGCATGCTATAAAAAGCATTATCTCAAGATTAAGCTGTAGAGGATACATTTTTGCATGATAATCTACTGGATTTATTTTGACACTTATTTATTTGTGGTGGTGGTTATGAAAGTGGAATTTTTAGCAATCTTGTTATAATTATAGAGGACTGAATTTGTAAAGCTGCTCAAACATTTTGCAGCAGGGTTGAATATTTTCTTTCAGCCAAATATATGCCTTTTCTTTATTAAAAGAAATATTTGTCTTGATACTTTTTTACCCTAGAGGAATGACTAATAGGTATTCACAGGATTCAATACTTTAATATTTTATCAGAGGCCCCAAAATTCTTTTATTCCCTTCTCTTTCAGGGTAAATAATTTAGATTTCAGTTGTATCAAGTTTGATAAAAGCAACCTTGTTAACATCTCCTGCAGAATTACAGCTCTGTGTGCTTTGAGAGTTGCTGGAATAACTGCATCACTAATGCTTTGAAGTTAAATTGAATAGGCAAAGGAGGAAGACAGTGGGGAAGTGCTGGGCAGGCACTTAATATATTTTAATTTTGTTGGTTCTTTCGCATCTGTTTAACTAGTTGCCTGACACAGGCAGACATGGGTCTGTAAATGTAGTGGGTATTCAGAATATTTCCATCTTGTATTACAGGAATATATTTTAGATCTGCATCTAGAGAAGCTCAGGGCTTTAACATTCCAGGTCCCTTTCCGTGGATCTTGATGTTCTATATTACGTCATTTGTTCTAAGTTAAAACACTGCTTGCAATAATTGACAGGGTTTGCATAAACAAACACTTAATAATAATAATCCCCTGCCCCCAAACCCTCTCATCTACGTTCCTGTTTTTTTTGCAACTTCATTTCTCAAAGATGAGCCCAGACTTAAAAACACAGGCTTTTTTCAATGCAAAATTATTTAGGTTGTAATGTGGCTGAGAAGGGATGGTGTTTGTGGTGATGAGCAATCAATGGAGCGGGCAGGAAAGTTGAGACTGTACTGAGAATAAGGATATTCCTCTTTGTTGCTGAGTGGAATTCTTTATTCTGTAGGTCTTTTGTGTGCAGAAACTTGTAAGTCATTGCTGTGTTGAACAAAGTTTGGAGCAGATGGGACAAAAGTGAGAGTATAATTACTGGAAACAGAGGAAGTAAGCTTTCACAATGTGAAGCGGTTGCACGATGATCCTCGTACATGCCTGAAGTCTTCCAATTCTGCTGGTCTTGCTGGAAGAGAACATTTGGATAGTTTTGAACTTTTCTGTTTCCTTTAGTTAAACAATTCATTATTTCCATCATTCAGTGCACTTTATTTCATTGGCAATGTTGAAGTGTAAGACCAAGACAGTTACTTCTCTAAGAAGTGGTAGTAATTCTTCATGTAGGTGCAGGTAGTAGCACATGTAAAGCAGCAGTAAAGATGAGGGTAGTTCTGTTCCTGTTGAACTTCAGATTGTTTTGCCAGAGATTTCTGTGGAAGCAGGGTTTTTTTTTTTCATGGCATACGAGATTCCTAAAGGCTGGGGTTTGGTTATGAATGAGCACGTGTTTCCAGAATGGAATTACTTGGAATGCATTTGTTTAATGGATTGTGGGTTCCTCCAGAGTGACGCTGCAGTGCCTGTGTGAGGAGTTAGCTCCTTTTAATTGGTCCCATATGTACTGGCAGATAGTATATTAACCATGCCTTCAGGGGATAAGGGCGTCTGGTTGAATCTCATGGTGCATATTTTATTTCTTTTCTGAAGGGATTTGCTTTTCTTTCCTTGGTTTTTTTCCCCCCCACTTTGTTCTTAGAACTGTAGATATGTATATATATGTGTAACCACTAGCGTTTTGATACTTAATACTCAGCTGAGGGATTAGTTAAGCTTCTGCAAAATTATCTGAACTTTGTTGACAAGTAAAGAGGAAGAAACTGAGGTTTTTATAGAGAAGCTGGAATTTTTGAGTATCTTCGAGTTTGAACGACTAAATTGCAAGAAGTCAGAAGCTTAATCTCCATCTTGTCAAGCACTAAGGAATTGTCCTTTGCAAACCAGAAAAATGGAAGCATCAGAAAAGATTAATTACTTTTGGAAAAATCTTGAAAACACTATGCAGTTTTAACTTTTATATCTGCAGGGTGTGGATATTGGAGGGCTGTCCTGCCCATGGGCCCTGCTGGCCTTAACGAAGGGGAGCACCATCCTCAGTCATTTTATTTGACTCATTCTGAACTGGACAAAGCAGAGTAATTTTGCATCTGGCTGTTTTGGCTCAGCTTAACAATTCGAGTAGTTGCAGGAGAAACAGGAATGTAAATGAGTTGTGATTTTTCTTTTGTAAAGGTTTCTTGGTGCAAATCCTGTCAATTATTCAACTCTAAAGTTTTGCTGAATTAATGAGACACTTTGTAGAAAGGTGTTTTTGATCACTTTCTGTAAAATCCCTAATTTCCGATGTAGGCTCTCTAGTGTACTACTTTTATTCATGGCTTAAAGAAGTGGAAAGACATACTGTGTGAAGTTGCCCTGGGGTAGTGGCTGTGTATCTGCACTGCAGTGAGACCCAATTTTTGTCTGTATTCTGCATTGTCTGCTCAAAGGTTTGTATAGTTATGAATCCTGGCAGAGTTCCCCCATGATGGATAATTTGCTGTTGGAGGTGGAAAAGGAGTAGTGTTGCAGGAGATGAACTGCCTGTGAGTGTAATCACGGCTGGGGAAGTTCCCTGTGGTGGGACAGTCGTGCTGGGCAGACACAGCTCCCTGCGGATGCTCTGGGGCAGGTACTGAGGGTGCTCATGACAGGAGGGAAGGCTAAAGCCACCAGGCTTCTTCTTCATCCCTGGCAAGGGCTGAGGGGTACACTCTGATGAAGGCTTCCCAAAAAAGCTGTCTTGCTAAAGATGCAGGTCCATTCCCTTGGAAGTGGCTTGTGTCTGTGGGAAATAGGAGGAACTCTTCTCAGAAACCTTCAGGAATGCCACGTTTAAATCTCGGGGGTGGTTATGACCTGGAAGAGGCAGTGCTGTATATCAGCATCAAAGGAGTCAGTGATAAAATAGTTTTAGAAGAAGAAATGGATTCTCCTTAGTTTGCAGCTGTAAATACAATAATTAATTAGACCAGAAATTAAATTGGTTTATATTTATATAAATATAACCTGTTTGTACACTTTGTTTCTCCACAGTATTAAACAGTGTTACTTGTAGCAAGTAATCAGGGAAGATTCCTTGTTTGTAGCAGGTGCCTCTGTCACCCACTCCCTATCCCTGTCTCAGGAAATAAGCCTTAGCAAGGCAAGAGAGGTGTCACTGAACTACATAACTGCTTACCAAGTTATTGATTTATTGCAAAAAATGAAGGAGAAGAGTGACAGAGTGAAACACTGGTTTTGAAAGGGCTGCACTGGAGAATTGCAGTGGCTGTCTGGCAGGTATTGTCTGAGATGGGCTTGTTGTGCCAGGCACAGAATGAGGAGAAAAAACTTTTTGTAGCATTCTCTGACAAAGAAATTATTGGAAAGCCTCCAAGAGCAAATTGAAAAAGCAACAGCTGCCTTCATGCTGCAGGATTCCATTGTTTTAATATTGGGCCAACTATACCAAATAATACATGTACTGGAAACTCATGTTAGGAGAAAAATATGTTGGAAAGCAGCTTAGGGGTCAGCTCAAAATCAAAGTGAATGAACTTGATGTATCTATGCTGCTGCGTGTTCTGTTTTGTTCTTTCTTTTCTTGTCAGCTCCTATTTCTTAATTTATTTCTACTTTTCTTCTTTTTTTTTTTTGAAACCATTTGCCTTGTCTTGGACTTGTATTTTGACTGCCATTTGTCCTAAAAAATGCTGAAGCTCATAAATTCTTCTGCTTCCACTGAGAAATTCTGGTATCTTTGAAACTGCAATCTAGTTTAAAATTCCAGAACTAGTTTAGTTGTAACAAAGTTATTAGAATTTGAGAGTTAACAGTAATTTCTGGGGCCAAAATTTTGGTAGTAGTTATTTATGAAAGCAGGTCTGTTGATATATTGGTGAAGGTTTTTTATGCTTTGTTTCTATTGATGCTAAAAAAATGTTCTGTTGTAAAATATATATGCCATGAACACCAGGGATTGCAAACTACAGCTTATTTCAAAATATATTTAACAGTCAGCATTAGGTAAAAGACTGTAACAGCCCAAATCCAAACAGATATATTTAGATGTTCGTCTTCTATCCAACATGCCTAATTTCCACTGAAATGTTAGCCTGGGAATTTAAGCTGTGTAATGTAGAGACTGATGAAAGAACATTTTACTGTGGTACTGTGACTTTTGTTTTTTTTGGTTTTTTTTTCCCTCCTCCACACATGTCTTAGGGAGGTCTTATTTTTTTTTTGCATGATTTTGAGTGTCCTGAAATATTGACTCCTTCCTTTGTACTCTGATGTGAATCTCTGTAGTGAGGCTTTAGGTTCTGAACAGTTGTGACTAAACTGGGAACTTGGTCTCTGAATATCCTGTATAGTTAGATTTGTTTAGGTTGGGGTTTAGTTTGACTGATGATAGAGAGATGTTAGAGGATCAGTCATGAAGTTCTCATCTGGCTCTGAAGTTCCCTGCAGTTTGGAGGGTGTTTGTATCTGGGACTGTTTTGTTTGGGCAGCAATCCTGCTGATCGGAATCGCATAAGCTTGGCAACAGAATGGGGGCATTCAGCCAGAGCAAACTTGAAGTACACAGGGTCTGAGAACAAAACGTTTCACATGAATTAAATGGTGAGGAAACAGAAATTCTTTAAACTTGTAGGAAAACAAGGCAATGTGAGCATTGTCACACAGGCAGCTGTGTGATCACAGCTATTGATAGGGAGTACTGGTTCTGTTTATGAAATCTTGATAGTTATGTGTTCTTAAGAGATATGTCTTGCCACCACAGGAAGAAAAAAATATTCCTGAGAAGTTGGGGTCAGAGTGAGATGGAATAATTCTTGGTGCTTGCATGCAAAGATCCAGTAGAACCTTCACTGGAAGGCTTTTTGACTCTCAGCTGATTTTGGTTTCCTGTGTACTTTGTCATGCTTTTCTGTTTGTAGACTTGTGTCCCCTTTCCTTTCATGTGTCTATGGTAATACTGTATACTACAGGTTTTTCCATCAGAGCTTTATCCTTGACTCCCTTATGACACTCAGTAACGGCAGGAAAAGTCCAGGAGGGGCCCTGCCTGGCAGCATTGCTTGTAGTGCTGTCTCTCCTGGTGCTTTCCTTTCCCAAGTCTCATGCCCTGCTTGCTTTGGTGCCATCTTCGTTTTGCTGTCCTGTCATAAAGATTAGAGCTTATCCTGTCAAATGCAGATTACTCCTTTCTGTGCCCAAACTCTCTCTACCACCCCATCTTTCTCCTGTGCTCTCTGGTGGGTAGGGTGGAAAGAGCATGGGGACATGAGAGGGCAAACGGTGGCAGGCACTGGCCGCATCTCTTATGTGCAACCATGCATGGTCATTGAACATTTGGAGACGGAGCAAAAGTTTGCTTGGTTGGTTGTTTTTTTGTTTTTTGGGGTATTTTTTGGTTGGTTTTTGTTTTGTGGAACATTTCCCAGATGCTTTGTCCCAGGATTCTTGGGGGTGCCATGCCCTCAGCCCACTGGGTCGTGCCAAGTTGTTCCGTGGGCCTATCCAAGCTCCTCTACTTGCAAGATGTATCACAGGATGCCTGCAGGCAAGCCTGTCTTACCACTTGGGCATGTTGCCACTTCTTTGTGATTGAAGGATGAAAATTCAGACATAACTATATGATTTTTCACGTAAATAGCATCTGTTACCTGAAACAGATTGAACAAATTTTTTGATAGACTGGCAAAATATAGGTTGAGATGCTAGATGAGGTAAGCTTTTAATAACCAGATTTCTGGAGATGGATTGATTTCAAGAAGGGTGATCAGGATGGATCTTCTTGAGTATAGCTGTGACATGGTCTTGGGTTTGTGCATGCCAGTCAGTTTTGTGTTACAGAGCAGGCTGCTGATGGGATGATTTCTGACTTTATCATGATAAATTGCTTCCATCCCTTCTGTAGAGGCTTTTATTGCAGTGTTCAGTACAATGTTTATATGAACTGCTACTAAAGGATAAATAAATAAAGCATGACATAGTTAAATGTGGGGGAGGGAAAGTATTTAAACTGTATTAGCAGTACTTGTTGAACAAGAAATGGATCAGACATGACATTTATCTGTACTGGACAGATTGGCTTTAAACAAAACAAAGCCTTGAAATGGATCAGTTTTCATATAGATCAGAATTCTTCTTTCCTTGCTAAAAAGCTGGAGGCTTGGGATTGGGTGGTCGTCAGCTCACAGCTGTGCTCATGTAACTCATGGGATAACCACAGTGCTGAAGGTCTGTTGTGTTGTCATCTCCTCTGGTACCTGTGGACTGGATATGCTGGTAGTCAAATTCCACTGGGAACAGGCGAGAAGGAACATTTGTACTTTGTAAAATTCTCTTGCAGTTCAATTCACTTTGTTGTGTCTCTCCTGTCCTAGGCTGCTTTATCTTGCTGTAGGATACTGTTGAAAATTCTGCGTTCATGCCAGAATTAAATGGGTTTCAGAGAGGTAGAGCGGTACTTGTGCTGAAATAGTAAATTATAGAGATTATTTTTGAATTTCTGTTCATCTTTTGCTGATGCACTAACATGGATTTCATCTGGGAATTCCTTTGTAGGTGCTGTAGAAGGATGAATTACCCAGAGGACTGCTTCTTGGTCTGGCACATCCCTCTTCCAGAGTCTTTGAACTTTTAGAATAACTCTTTTTCATAAGTTAACATCCTATCATTTTTGGGTTTGGATTCAATATGCATCTTTGGCAAAATTGGCCAAGTACAGATCACCTGGAAATGGGATGCAGTTTACAGTCATTGTAATGCTGATGTTAAGAGAGAATGGGGGATGAGGGCTAAGGTGCTGAAGTCTTTTCTTTTAATCACCATGTTGCAACCCAGTCAACCTTTAAAACATATTTATTTTGCTTAACTCCAGTTGCTGGATTATAGATTACAATGAGTTACAGTTCCCCCTTTCTTGACATTTATTTTTGTACTCCTATCCAATATATAACCCTTTCTTAGATTTTTGAATTTGGGCCTTTATTTCCATCAGGAAAATTAAAACATCCACTAGGCTTGGCTGTGGAATACTCAATATTGTCAACAGCAGTGACTGTTTGGTCAAGACCTGAAGATGAAGAGTGTTATTATTACAAATTTCAGTCCATAATTTTCTTCTCCAAGTCATGTTTCCTTGCATGGAATCGTAGTTATTTTCTCCAAGATATTTGGCCTGAGTTCTGGAAGTGACTGTATTTTTGCTGACAAACTAAACCAAAACCCAAATGCTGTTAATTTTTAGTTTTAACCACAACAGAAATTGTGCCTAAACCAAATATGCAGCACATAAAATTTGCAAGTTGAGTGTTCTGAACTAGTTAGTCTAGAGCTAATGTGTGACTGTTGAGGTGATAACAAAATATATTAAACAACAGAGAAGTTGTTGGTTCTTATGTTCAGTTAACTGGTAGCTAAGAGTGTTAGTGATGGCAGAGTTTTCATTGAAATAGGGAGCACTTTGAGGGCCACCAGGGAGGCAAGAGGCTGTACCTCTGTAGTGACAGTCTTAGCCAGTTATGGGTTTGGGCTACCAGTTATGCACCATTTGGTCTTCTTCTGCAGGGGGAAAGGATGCCATTAAGATGGGTAAAGTAAGCAAAATAAACTGATGGAACTTGAATCCTAGAACAAGCAGAACTGTGGTTTTGAATGAAGATAATTGTCTAGTGTTATTGGCAGCATTAGTTAAATTTTGCTCTGAATGATATAATGTTCAGCAACTAGGAAAATACAATGCTAATTACAGGTCTGATGCTTTCTTTGGCATTTAAGGTATTTTCATTTGCTCAAGATATTCTTAAACTTACTGCCAGTTTCTTACTGTTATGTTACTCATTGCATTTCTTTCAAATACAAAAGAAGCATATATTTCTTTCAAATACAAAAGAAGTCATATCAGTAACACCATCTAAATGGATAAAGAATGAGTGATGTGTAGTTTTGAGCTGTTGGTATAATCATGCCAGCTAAGAATATCTTCTGATGATGAATTTCAGTATAAGAGCCACCAAATGAACCTAGTGGTTCTGGCACATGAAATGTGAATGGTATAATGTTCCCTGAAACTTTATTCACTGGATTGCCAAAGTCATGCTTTTCAAGAACTTTGTGAACTTAAAACACTTTAAAGAAATATTTCAAGTTCACAGCAGTGGAGAGTGAATGCCTCTTCTCAAAAAATAGGTTGGCTACTGTTATATGTCAGCTTTTGCCAACAGTTTCTGCAGGAGATGCCAGTTTGGAGTGGAAACCCAAGAAATGGGTTCAGTGAAGCACTTTATCCTGTTCTTGGTTTAAAGCACATGAATAATCCCATTGACTACCCACGTGTGCTTTACTGTGACTGCTCACATAGTGAAAGTTAGGCATGTGTTTAAATAACGTGCTTGTTTGGGGGCTCCCTGCATGATGTCTGCTGGCAGAGATTTGATTTTCTTATGGCAGCCATCACATGACCTGTGTGGGGAGCACAGCGTGGTCTGCATTAGCCCTGTGGGCCAAAGCAAAGGCTCCTTCTGCATCCACCCCCATTCCTTTCTGCACTTCTCTGGCAACCGATCAGCTGTGTGCTGCCAATTGTGCTCTCGTCTTTTTGGCACCCAACCGCTCCAACTTGCTGCTCATACAAGTATTGACTTGCCTTTGTAAGGCACAGAGTAGGCTTTTCCTTGTTTAAGATTGTATTTGTGGTTGTTACGACATGAAAAAAAGGATAGATAATTGCTGTAGTTTTCTTCATTTTGGTCAATTTGTGCCCTTGCCCTTCCTGTCAGTAGTCCCGTTGAAGTTTATAGAGATGCCAGCAGAGGAGAAGAACCATTTTGCAGCTCCAAGCTCACAGCTCAGGAGGGCTAAATGGAGTTTTTTACAACTGTTGTCTAATGGAAGCACCATTGTTTACTGGAGAAACCCTCTAAACAGATCATTTATGGACATAGAGCTCTTTCAGCACTCAAGGGAGGGAAAAGTTAAATGCTAGGACAGCTTCTTCAGTCTGATTATTTCACAACCATTATCTCTGTTGATCCAAAATTGGCTCACTTTGAAAATAGTATGACTTTAGGTTAATAGTACGTTTTTTCCATATCTGCTTTCATCTCCCACCCCCTGCATCCACAAGCAGCGGAATGCCCTGGGAGCAGCGTTTCCCCAGGCTTGAAAAGGGATCGTTCACAGGGGAAATCGCTGTGACCCGTGCATGGCTGGGCCTGAGCTCCAGCACCCTTTACCTTCTGCATATTTTATTTTTGAGAAATGCAACCTGAGCAGCAGGTTAGCAGACCCAAAGCCTATAGATAGAAGCAAGCCAAGCTGTGCTAGACAGCAGTTAGTCAGTGGGACCAGCAAGCCCAGCACTGCAGCTGGTAATCAATGCTGCTCCTTCAAACACAGCATCTCAAACCTTCTGCTTGCTTTGTACTTGTCATGGCTTTTTACCTCTTCAGCCTTTGCTAACTCCACTGGAGAGGCCTAGGAAACTCCAAACACAAGGCTGTTCATTGCAACCTAAAGGTAAAATGAAGTAGATTTTCTCAGTCAGTTTAGTAATCCTAGCTGTCAAAGAGCTCTGTTATCTTCAGAAACATGTCAGAGAATATTCTTTAATGGATAATCATCTTAAATGGAGTACTTTTTTGCTGGAGCCATGTTTGGGAGAGTGAATGAGGTGATGTGTAATATGAACAGATTAAAAATAGTGTGAGTAGAGTGCTTCACTGGGATGAAAACTTGAATTCTTGCACAAACACCACAGAGGCCCTAAGGTATTGCTGTTAACAGGCTGTAACTTCATGTGTGAAATAGGTAAACAAGTACTGTTTTCACAGACTGTTAGTGTATAAGCCTTGAACATATTTCTAAGAGTGTTTGAAGTGCTGTACTTCCAGTAGCATAACAATTATTAGACCTAAACACTGATGAACTAAGGACTAAACTGTTAAAAAAAGTGTATGAACAGGCTTTCAGTTGGCACATGATAAAGTATTTATGATCTGGTAACAAATTTATTTTCAAAGGAATATTCATATCCACAAAAAATCCATAGAAAACCAGCATAGTATCTAAACAGTTGATTCATCCCCTGTGAGTAAATAAAATATTGAATAGACACTCTCTTCATCTAAAGTACAGGACTGAACAACAAGGACCTGTGTTGATTTTCTAGCTCTGATAGAGCTTGCATGGTTCTGGGAAATCTCTTAGCATCTCTTTTTCTGCAAGCCAGACCCTGTGATGCTTGTTTGCCTTGCAGAGGTAAAGAAGAGACTGAGAAAAGGGGTGGCTGCAAAGCAAGTTAAGAATCTCCTATCAAAAGTCAGAACAAATGGTTTCATTTTGATGAAAGCAATCCGGAGTCGTTGCACACATGTCTAATAACTGCTGCTTGATAAGAGTCAACTTACAAAGTTTTGATAAACTCATGTTTCACTAGACAGTGCTGTGGCATGTTACTACCTTGATTTGGTTCATATCTGCATTTTTTTCTCCCTTAGATAACTAGTAGCATATGAAAATGTTCAGTTTTAAAAATGAAGGTCAGTTTAAAGAAACATCTAAATGTTAAAAAATTTCTCTTGACTCCCCTGATTCTAAAAAATTGATTTGGAAGTCTTTTAAGGATTGGCTTTACTCACTCTAAGTAATTGCTGAGAAACTTTAAATTTGGTGACTTTACTGTCCACTTGGCTAGTTCTTCACCTGAGCCTGGGGAGTCTGTTTAAAAAAGTGACAAGTTTTGAGTGACATCTATTCGTTGGTACCAAGAGTGACATTTACATTGGAGACTACAGGAACTATTGCTTACAAAGGAAGAGAATATAAAATTCACATGACAAAGGCAAGCCAATGAGGGATTCAGCTCAGTGGGAATGGTAACATCTATAAAGGTCAGTGGGATAAGATTTAAGTACAGAGGAAGGAGAACAAGGATGGATGAATCCATAGTTCTTTTAATGGTTTTGATCCCCTGTTCTTTCTCCCTGTGGACACTAGCAGAGGAACTGGGTCCGTGAACAACTTTATTATATACTTGCAAATGGTCAGAGGTTGGATTTAGACCCTTTGTGGAACAAATGTGAATTGTAATGAATCCTTTCACTTTGTGTGTGTATATCTTTTTTAATTAAATATAGTCTTCACATTGCTGATAGTAATGAATGTTCTCAAGTCACAGAACTTGTTAACTCTTCCCAGGAAAGCTTATGAGGCATTGAACAGCAAGTGAAACATGCAGACAGGTCCAATTATTAACTCTCATTTTTTTTCACTAGAACTGGAGGTAATTTACTTTCTTTTTCTGTTTAGCACTTTCAGACCATGCTAAAGACTAAGTTGAATGTCCTAACCCTTCGTAAAGAGCCTCTCCCGACAGTGATCTTCCATGAACCAGAAGCCATTGAGCTGTGCACCACAACCCCCCTCATGAAGACCCGGACTCACACTGGATGCAAGGTACTCAGAAGTGTAAACTGAGGGGGTGAGACCACTGTGGAGGTGTCCCATGTGATTGTGAGAACTAGAAAGAGTCCTAAGTACACAACACAGTTCTGGAAATTCCATTAACTGCTACTATTACTATAAAATTTCTGAATCAAAAAAATCATTGAACCCAGAAATTTTGGGCTTCAGGAGGAAAGAGTTTGGGTTACTTGTCATGATGCAAATTGTGGAGGATTTCTCATAGCCTGTGATGAACTGCTGGTTGTAAACACTGACATTATTTCTGTAAGGGCTGGTGTTGCAGCTTAAAACTCAAGGTGAGTTTGGCTGGATTTTTTTTTCTTTGTTTGTTTGGATGTTTAAAGATAAAAAAGGAAAAAATGGGGGCAGGAGTCTTATGTCTTGATTTGGTTTAGAAACAAGATCAATTTGCCCAGTTACATCAAAGCAGAGCTTCTGCAAAAGCTATTCCTCTTTTTAAAAGTTTAATGGCTTAAGAGCCTTGAGTGTATTCTTCTGTGGTAAGAAACCATATAAAAATAGGAAACAAATCTGCTCTGTTTGCATCTTTTCTTGGAGTCATTTTCCTTGATCACAGAGCTCGCCTGGCCTTGCAGGGCCGTGGGCAGCCTTGCAGACTGTGCTGGGTACCAGTCTGGCCTGTGCTGCCAGCTGGGGCTTGGCAATCGATTCCCCTTCACCCAGCCTGGCTGCCAGTTGTAGGGAGTATCCACCTGCCCTCGAGGGTCTTAGGGAAAATGGAGAGAGCTGGGCTGCAGACTCCCCTGCTCTGTAAAGTGTTAACTCCAGGAGAGCTGTTGCTTGATGCTGTGTGCACTGGATCAGATCCAAAGTGCAATTAAATGTCCAAACCCCCTTCCCTGCCACAGTGTGTATACAAACATGTGCACACACACTCTTCCCTGCTGGGGGATCTGATGTGAGTGAGGTGGGGTGGGAAACTGCTTTCCCCTGCTTCTCTTGGTATACTGTACCTGGGCACTTCCAGGCCTGGCACTTCCTCAGCAAAGTTTGTTCTTGGGAAGTGTCACTTCCCAAGTGTTTGACTCTTTGCCTGTCACAACAGGCAGGAACAGGACTCTGCTGCTGGGTGTTGAAGCAGAGCTGCCCTGTGCTGATGCAGAGGAATGCAGGGGAAGGGACCCTAATTGTAGAGTAGCTTGCAGCATCTGCTCTTCCATGGTGATGCTTTTTGTCCTTTATGTTGACATCTAATGAATTTTTAGGGAATATTAGCTATGATCAAAATGGCTCACAAAGTATCTGGCTTTCACCCACAGTGAGAGAGGTCAGGCATAATAATGCTTTCTGAAATCAGTTTATCTTTGTGAATGTGTATAGAATTTAAATGAAGCTTTTTATTCAACTTACAGTCCTTCAATTGGAAAAGAATTGCAGAGAGATGTTGAACCCTTCAGTGAAGAGAATCTCATTCTATATTTAGATCTCTTTCATTTATTCATTTATTTTTCCTGTAGTATAGCATAGCAGTGCTGACAAGGGAACATCTGCTACCACAACACTCCCGTCTTCCTTCTTGCACTCTTTTTCCTTCTCCCTTCCCCTACAGCTAGTTTATCTCCTGTCAGTGCTGGAGTCTTATGATGGTTCTGGGGTAGTGGCCAGGCCCTCTTCAGGTGATTCAGCTGTTGTGATTTTCAGTGCCTGCCTTGGGAAGATGATTCCATGTGTATGTTGTTCCTGTGGCTAGGAATTCTTCTCCTGTTAATAGCTGAAATGCTTCAATTTTATCCTGTCTCTGTAGTCACAACCTTTTTCTTTTCCCTCTCTTTTTTCCTGACTAAATGTATTCTTCCTGCCAGCTGTTAATAGGTAATTAACTTTCCTGTCCACTTTCCCCTCCAATTATTATTTTTTTTTGCTGACTGATACAATAGTAGCATTGCCATAAAAAAGCTGGAATTTTATAATATGATTTTTTGCTCTGGCAGATCTGATCTATTTCTGTTATTCTAGGTGTAAGGCAGGAGATGCTGTGGTGTTGCTGGTACCACCAGCCCTGTCTGGTTCTGAGACTTGGGCTTTTCAGACAAGGGCACAGCATCCAGTTTCTACTTGCTTTCATGAGTCACGCTTTTTTGATCCTTAATCATTTTATTCCTCTTGACTGAAATCCCTCCAATTTTTCTATGTAATCCCATTAATGAGATATCATCATTTGCCTGACAGAGGCTCCAGACATCTAATTTTATTGCACAGTTTTAACATAAGCCTCTGCTGGCACCATCTTGTCATGGGAACTTGACACATGCAATTGCTTTGCTGTTTAGAGGTTTGGGCATTGGTTTTCTGATGTAATTGCTCTTTGACTTTTCCTTTCATCACAAGGCAGGCTTCTTTTTTGCTTTCATTTGCAGTTAGCTGCTGAATTTTGAAGAAAAACCCTTTTTTGCTGAGATCTAATCTCATTTAGTAATTCCATGGGATGATTTTAAGAAAAGCAGGGAAATGTCTAGTTTGAAGTAATCTAGGGATTTCCCCACCAAATCTGTAAAGTTAAACAATTGAACAAATTCAGAGAGCTTTTCTTTCTTCTCCGATTCCACATTTGATGCAACTTTGTTGCCATCGTGGTTTCTCAAATATATTTTTTCCTTACATCAGAAGGGTTAAGACTCATTCCTTCTGTAACTGCATGTCTACACCTGCCTCCTTGGGTCTGATGTGCTTGTTGTCCTTCCCACCCTTCTAGACTCGTGGGCATGATTTCCCCAAGCAGGAGAAATGTGTAGTGTTAGCACTGCTTTGCAGCACAGAGCTTTAGGTGCACACATCTGGGAGTTTGTGGTGCTTGCTGGTTGCTCAGTCAGGTGGGTTGACTTGGGGGACTTTCCTGCCCTCCTTTGCCTACCAGCCCTGTTTGCAAATGGGGAGTGACACTGTGGGATCAGAGTGGTGCAGCCCCACGCGGTAGGCAGCCCAAAGCAGAGCAGGATTTCTGGGTACAATAGAGTACTCAGCCTCTGTGTTTTTTCCTGGGGTATGATTTGCTTTATTTGAACCATGGTGTACAGTAGCTGGGAGGGCAGGTCTGAGGCCTGAGGAGCTGCAGCTTCTCCTCCTCTTTCAGCTGAGGATGCCAAGGCAGGGCACTGGGATGCAGTGCCCAGAGAGCTGCCATTTCTCTGGGACACACAACTGGGGACATGTGTGCCTGCTGCCTCTTCCCTGCAATGGGTGTGACATTTATGAACGCTGGATCACCAAGGGCTAAGGTCAGCAGCTGCTCCAAAGAATGGAAAAACCCAACTGGCTTATTGTATACCTGTAAATGGCAAGTCTCAGCTTAAGCTAAACCACCCATTCCTGACAAATGACAAAAACGAGTGAGAATAAATCTTTTGTTAGTAGCTGGACCACACTTTCAGTCCCAGGTTCTGATTTGATTTTATTTTAGTAGAGCATGTTTTCCATTTGGGTATGAATGTGGTTTAGATGTATGTATATAAAAAAGCATCCATTCTTTTTCAGTTCCTAAGGATTTCAATTAGACTGTGGCTGTCCTGCTTGTAGGTATTTCATGTCAAATGGGCACTCCTGTGTTTCAGCTGGAAACCATTTCACTTATCCCAGCACTAAGTACCACCAGATGGAAATGCAAAATCTGGAGTACCTCCAGAAAATAAGTTACTCTCTACTCAGAAATGCCTGCTTTCTCCATGCCTTTCAACAGATTTTGTTTAAGTTCTGCGTGGTTTATTCTTCCTTAATGTCCTAATCGGCTTATATTGATTTTAATGTTTCTTGATTTCTGTCCCTTTGAGCCATGGTGGTGGCACGAAGGGAGCTGCCTAAATGACTTTCTCTCTCCTGCTGTAGCTTTTCCAGCCACTGGTGCAGTAATGCAAAAGGACAGAGGTTAAAAATGCTGTCTGCAGTTTTTAAAGTGGTGTAGTAGGTTTAATTTTTTTTTCCTTTTTATTGGAAGACTCTTCAAAGTGAAGTCACTGCTGAATAATCGGCACTGGGTCAGGCAATATTCCTCCAGTTCCCACCAATGGACAGCCTTTTCTCAGCAGCCTGGGAGGCTGAGAGCAGCATAAACAGTGCAAATAATTGTATTCTTATGAGGATGCTTTAATGAAATGGGGAAATATATTTTAGTGATTATGGTATTTACAGGAATTATACTCATTGGTTGCCTGTCTTATTGGATTGATTTGGTGAGCTTATTAATTCAGACTTTGTGGAAGGTATGATGTGGAAACTTCTGTGATGGTGTTTCTTAATTTAAGATAGATGAAAGTCTTGTTTAACAATTTATATAAATGGCATTTATGGGTTAATAGTGTTTTAAAACCAAGTGTTGCACATACTAATAGAGATTTAAAAGTAAACAAGAAGTAACATAAATAAATGGAGTTTGGTCTTTCAGAATAGCTTAATAGCTTCACTCCCAAAGCAAAAAGAAAGTGCTTCTTGTACTAAGCTGGTTGCAGGCTGGTGATGACAGTGGGGCCAAGGCCACAGCTGGGCTTCTGTGGCACCAATGTCAGCAGTTGGAAACCAGCCTTGACGGGTGTAACTCTGGGGCACACCTGATGCTGATACATGTTTGTCAACCTATGAACTGGATTTGGGGTGTTTTCTGGGACAGCTGAGCAGTGCCTGAGATGCCCTGACCTGTGCCTGCCCTCCAGCAGCAGCTCTGGCCCCTTCAGCAAAACCACGGCCTGTTGCCCTTGTTCCTGCTCTTCTGGCTTTACTGGCTGCTGCCAACAGTTTTCATTTTCCCCTCTGTCTCTCTGTCTTTTCCATTTTTCTTCTTTTCTCAAAAGTAGCTTTCACCATTAGAGACAATTCCATCATCTGTGGGCCTTACTAATCAATCTCACACATGTGAAATTATCTCACATGCTTTGAGCAGCAGGATGTACAGCAGTGCAGCAGAGACTGGAAGTTTGGTCTGCAAGAGCTAAACAGACAAATGGGGATAAAATTCAGCATCCTAAAATCATCCTAGGACATCGGGGAAAGCTCATGATAAGCTTATAGGATGAATAGAGTAAGATTGATTGAGGTTTCATTGTGATCTTTAGAATTACAATGTTTTTCATTGGGATACATATTAAAAAAATTGAAATATTGTCTTAAAATAGCTCTCCTCTGTCTGATTCTAATTCCTTGTGTACAGGAGTCATTTAGGAATAATGTCTTCTCAGGTATTACTGCCTATTTTTGGTTTTCTGCTTTGTTAATTTTGATTGCAAAGGCCTTGCAGCGGGACTGTCTCTTACTGCATACTTGCAAAATACCCCATTTCTACTCTACCCTACATGCCTCTATGGTAAATTTAGTAATGCTGTGCTGTTGTTTTTATTGGTCGTTGCATTTTTAAAACTTATAATGTTGTTACTTTTTTTCCCTGTGGACCAGACTTTCCAAAGCTGTTTTTTCCAGCATTTATGGTGTATGCAACCTCTTCCACTGGTGTCCCATCCTAATCAGCTCAGCCTGCAGTGGCCAAATCTGTTATTGCTTGAGCATTCAGGGGTTCAGCATCTGCTGGCCCTGGAGGCCCTTCAGCATCTAGAAAATGTTTAAATTGATGAGCCATCCTCCCAGTTTCAAACAGCCCATACAGCATGGTTTTGGTGGTGGCAATTTCAGCCTCATTCCCATTTCCCTTCATTGGTCCCCAATGCCCAGGTTTTAGCTCTGGGTCGCTGAAGCGTGGGTGAATGGCTTCCCTCTGCTGCCCTGTAATTGTGTTACTGTTATGGGTTGGTTTTGTGTCTTTGTACTGAATCAGACAAAATGCAACAAGAACACTGTCCCTCATGTCAGTACCCAGAGACCAAGGTGCTCTTTACTGGTTTTATGTCCTGTTGACTCAAAATGGTTGAAAATGCATCCGTAGTCTCTCTGGGATGGTAAAATCCAGATGACATAAATGGGTAGTTAAAAATCGCGTGTTTTACTTAAATTTCCACAAATAATTTAAGAAGCTTACTCCTGTTGAATGCTTATTGCTCTTTTGGCTACTGAAATCATAGCTGATTGGAAGCACCACTTATTCCTAAAACCACCTCACTTTATACTTATAAAACTCAATAAAAGTGCTCTCTTTGCATCTATAGAATGGTCAAGGATGATTGTTTTGAGTGCAACTCTAGATGTAAGTCTCACTTACTGCCTGGTCTTCATTACCATTTTGTAGGCCTGTAATATTAAGATGACCATTAACTTTAATAAAGAAACAAATTAAACAAGTGAGAAAAGCTAATTGTACCATCATTCCCCAGCCTGCTGTTTTACATCGTGTTTCATCTGGGTCGGAAGCACAAAGGGTTTTTTTTCCTTCTTCCTTTTTTAAAGGCCTTCTACTGTTATCCTTAAGCATTACTTATTTTGTATTGTGAAATAAGAGATTGTTTTTCTGCTTCTTTCTCCCCTCATAAAATGAACCAATGGGACACACATGGCTTCTTGCATGGGGAGAAACTTAGTAGCTTCACTGTATTTAGATATAGATAAAGTGCTGGTTGGTGAGAGATGTAGAGGCTGTAATGACATGTTTGCCAAAGGTGGCGTGCATCAAATAAACTAATAACCCAACAAGCATGCTATATAAAGATGAAGTATGTTTTTTACTTTTTTTTTCTCTAGTGTTATAGAAATAAAAGAAAAAAAGAGAAAAAGATGAATCTTGAAGTTGTGGAAGAGTAAACTGTTTGCAGAAGCCTTGAAACGTGACTTTATTGGCTGCATCTTGTTTTAACATTGAAAATGGAGAGTTGCATGGTATTTCTGTTTCAAAACGTGCGTATATGGCAAAGTGCTGCCTCATACCTGTGAAGCTGCTGCATTTTGCTGTGGGCTCTGCTGTGAGCAAGATGGGATGAGCTGTGCAGGATGGCAACAGCCCTCAGGCAGCTCTCACTGCAGGGTGTTTGACACTGCCTGGCCTCAGCTTAGGAAGGAGTCTCTCTTGCATATGATTTTTTTAATTACATGCATGGAAAACCCATTTATGTCAGTGAGAATTTATACTTTAAAAGAGTGCAGAGGATCTAATAGAAACATGAAGGGTAGATGCAAGTGCAGAAGGTTGTTAAAGCACTGTAATGCTTCATTTCCTGATGTCCAGGAGCCTTAGGTGGAGAATATAAATTGGGTAAAGCAATTCAATTAATCTTTAACTGAGCCCGCTTTAAATAGTACCTTCTTCAGTGTTCAGTTTTGCTGTGCTGGATGTATTTTGGCACAACTTTATTTGCTTATTGCTAAAGTGGCGTTGTAAGAATAATGTATACTGAGAGCAGTGGAAGTTATGTCTTATGTCCTGTCAGATATGTTGGTGGTATTTGTTTTTTCCTTAGCATTTGCACTGGTGACATTTTTCAAGCCATGGTTCAAGTAAAGGGCATCTTGTTATTCAGGAAATTCTTACATCCCATCTAAAATGGTCATATATTGCAGTCAGCTTCATATTTCTGCTTTAACTGTCTTCATAGAAGAACGTTTTCTTCATAGAAATAGTCTTTTTTCTGTGTATGATGGAGCAACCTTGCTCTGAATGTATGTGTATTAATTAAAGGAAGTCAGTTGTTTCTCTATCAGTTTCCTTTTGGATTTTCACTGAGAAAGTGTGTCTCAAATAATTTTAAAGAGCTCCATGAAAAGAATAAGACCATCACCTTGGGAGGAGAGCACTGGTGACAGGGAGGATTTCTGGGAGCTGCCCTGCTTGTTTGTGGCCAGCAAAGGGCTGGGAGTACCCTGGGGGCAGGGCCTTCTCCCTGTGGTTCCCCTTGGGTTTGCTTCCAGAGAGAGGGAGCTCAAGGCTGGGCATGTTGTCAGGAAGATCAGGGTGTGAGTTGAGTTTCATAGAGACGTGTGAAAATATGCTGGAAATAGCTCTGTGTGTGTTTGCACACTCCCAGGAGGTCTAGGGGACTGTACTCCCTACTTGTTGGGCTGCATGGGAAGGCTTCCAGTTGCTGTGGACCGTGCAGACAGACTGGGCACCTGGGAAGAGAGATCCCCCTGCCCCAGTGCTGAGTTTGTGTTGAGGGGTCTCCTCAGTTCCCAGGAACAAGGCTCAGGGTCTCAGGCTTTGTCTGTGGACAGACCTGTTCCCAACTCTGCTTTGTCTTGCATGAGTAAATAAGAGCAGAAAAGTTGTCCTGAGTAAGCCAGACTTTGCTCAGATATGTGTGTGTCCAAGCCCGCTTTCTTTGGCAGTAGTAGACTGTAGAAAATAACTGCTAAACGATAAAATCCCCTTAAAAATGCAAGGACATAGAAAGTCACAGCATCCATTGGCATGTTGTGCTTTGCTCCTCCCCTTGGTGGATGTATTTTATCACTTGCACAACAATTGTGTACATTACATTTCTTCTTACTGCTGTAGTTCTGCCCTTGTAGTGGATGCATTGGGTCCCAGTGAAGAAAGTGGGTGACAATGGTTGATATAGAGCCTGGGAAAAAGTTTTTAATTTAAACAGCAGCCCCTTTGGTTGGAATCTAGCACTTTCTTTGGCTTCAGAGCTTTGACATTATTAGTTGCCTTTGATTCAAGAAAAGCTTGAATTGGAAGTCATCGGCCCTTGATTTTGTTAGCAAATGATATGTATCAGCAGAAGTCATCTAAATCAAACCTCTTAGTATAAAACAAGGCACTAAACAGTTTATATTTCTTTCAGTTATGGATGAGATAGTGATTGGCATTCAAAGAGCACTGTGTAAAAGCCAACATATAGGAATTAAAAATGCTTTCTGTGACTTTGTTTAGGAACAAGCACTGTCCGTTCCTGAATTTCCCCCCTTGCTTGTAAAAGCAAAGAGAAGCTTGTGGGGTACTGAGGAGGCCGGACACTGTGTGCAGGTGAATGCTCAGTCACTCTTTACTTAGGATGATTTGTATTTCTGTAGTATTTCTGAAGCAGAAAGATCCCCAAGCCTCTTCCAAAACAGCTTTGTTGTCCCCTGCTGCTCAGCTGCCGTTGTCTGCCAGCAGCCCTGTTTGCAGAGGTCAGATCAGCTCACCAGAGCTCAGAGGAAAGCTGTGTGGGCACACTGTACCGTGGATAAAATACACAAGGGGAAAACTGACAAAGATGATGAGAATTAAAATGCATACTTCTATTAAGTAGTAATGCATTGAATGAAGGTACTAAAAAGCAATATATATTAATGAAATTCCTTGATGCACAAAGCTCCACAGAATACTTCTGTATCTTGAAATACAAATGTAAGTTGTTTTGTCGGTTTTAGAAATATCACTTTTCAGCGTACTTGGAGCTGTTGTTTAATTATAGCTGCCTTTGTAGCAGATAACGTACCAAAATAGTTTTCTCTGAAAGAGTATTTAAATTTCAAAACCAATTTAATCTCTCTACAGCAGGAAATATTTAAATTTTGAAATTCCAAATTTACAGAATACTTTAGGAGATAATCTTCAGTTACATATATATACAATATCATATAGCTTATGCCAGTAAGTTCCAGCTTTTCAGTCTGGCACAAAGCCAGGACACCAGTGTGAAGCACAGTCGCAGTTGCAAGGTCCTAGATAGCTACAGATGTGTCAGGGTATTTATTTTTTATGCTGCAGAAAATATTGTGCTCATTGCAATTGTTCAGGCAAAGCCTTCTGGTCATAGGAGCTAATTGCTTCCATAATAATTAAAGTTCAAATATCTAAGACCTAATAGCTTTAGACATATAAAGATTAAAATGAGATTGAAATTTATTACGTTGGCTACGCTGAGCAGATGCTGCAGTCACTGTCAATTGTTTTGTTCTAGTGTGTCCTTGAGAAATGTTTGCATTTTGATGTGGCTGTTGCGATGCAAGGATGGAGCTGTGGTTTGTGTTTCTGGAGAACACAAGAAGCTGCTGCTTCTCCATGGCCCTCGGGGCATTAGGGACCCTGCTGTGAGCTGGCTCTCAGGAGGAGGAGGCACCCTTCCTTCACAGCGCATGAAGTTATTCTCTAACAGAATCGAAAAACTTCTGGTTCTGCGGCTGTTGCTCCCCCGTATTGTTGCAATGGGCACCTCCCCACTCACCAGCATGAAATGTGCCGGGAGAGGTGTTGGCAGATCTTTTCAGATGTGCTTTTTCACAACAAAGGCATGTGTGCTTATTCTGTGAAGGTATTCTGTGCGGCTCTTCCCCTGAAGCCATGGATATTGTGTCTTTCATTTCCATTAGAATACTGCAAAATTTGCATTTGGCACCGGGTACCCACTGCTCACACTAGTTTGAGCCAACATGAGCCTTCTTGGGAATTTGTAATCTCTGGTTACAGCTGTACTATGCTCAAACCCAGCAGTACTTATTCTGGGGCCAGTCCTGTGTGCTGAAAGCTTCCCACTGGAGCAAATGACACTGGCAAGCAGGCAGGCTGAAATTGGATTACAGGTCCTTTCTCCTGCAGATGAGGTAGCGGTGGCCGAGCCCGTAGGTGCGCAGGCTGCCGGAATGTAGATTAATGTTGCAATCCAAAATGCTTTATGTCATAAGAGAAAGGAAGGTCCTTTGTGCCACCTCTGTTTCTGTTAGTTCCAGAAGTAATCCTGTTCTCCTTGTACTATTGCAATATATTCTGCAATGCAGTGTGATGTATAAATATATTAGCTCAGTAGAGAAAGAAATTTTTCCATTCCAGGATTTGGATGTCAATGTCTGAGACTAATAACTTCTTTTATTTATTTTATTAAAAGATTATTTTCTTTGCATAGCTAATTAAAAGTTTATAACAATAACCATCACAATGCTTCTGGGCAGCTTTAAGGCCTGATGCATGCTATCTATTGCTGATCAATTACTTTTATTGTAAACTGTTGTGAATATTTGACTTGAGGCTGGTGGTGATTCAGTAAGCTTTCTTCTCTGGGACTTTAAGTTGTATAGGGATAATAGGTGCAGCAGAAGTATTGAGAGTGTTTTGTTTGTTTGTTTATTTTCTTCTCTAAGAAAGGAGACAGATCAAGTGTAAAATTTACAGTCTGGTTTGGAAAAGTACTTCTAAGTTAAGAACTTCCCTTGTACTACTAACCCAAGAATCTCTGGTATTCACTTAAAGTCACTTCACAGCAAGATCCTATTAAATGATACATACTGCCACAGAAGTAAAACACTGAATTTCCCAGCAATGTAAATTTGGAATTGAGTTTATCATGTTTTATCAATGAATGAAAAACTAATGTTGAATTGGTAGTACCCTGTTAACTTGGATGAAATGGAACTGAGGTTGTGGTCCATCCCCCTGAGGTTGTGGTCCATCCCTTTTTGGAGGCTGATGTTTATTTGCCTGTTAGAGACTAGGATTGCTTTTGAGTGCCAGAGCATAGCACACTGAGGAAAAAGAATTACTGAATTAATCAGCTAGGGCATGATGACATGATCTTTTGATTAAAGTGCTCTCAAGATTTAAATGGCATGGCAGTGACCTGACTTTATAATCTCAAACCTGAGATGTAGATAACCTTACATTTAATAGATGTCCGTACACAAACATTTAAAGTAGAAGGACACTAACTTAAAGGAGCACATTTTGGAAGACAAACAGGTTGAAAGAGTCTTTGTAAGTGTACTTTATAAAGTTCACTGAAAATTCATTGAATTGTTTGCTGAGAAAGATTTGTCAATGAGTAGTTATTTGGAATTGATTTTTTTTACCCTGGGGGCCTTGTTTTATTTCAGTGTTTATTGTGGGTCCCCCATCCCACAATTTATTTTTTAAAAGGGGGAAAAGCAAGTTTCAAGTCAGGAACAGATTTAAAGTAATATCTCCAAGGCTAGAGAAAGATCTTCCTAAAGACTGGTACAGCTGAGTAGTAAATTGGGAGCGATAAGAAGGAAAATAGAAAACAAAATAAGGTAATGTATGTGTGTTGTGATTATTTTGAGAATATCATTGAAGTTGATTCTGAGTGTTCTCTGGAACAAGATGAACAGAAAACCAAACTGGTTTTAGTTCTTTATGAAAGCTGCTTTTTTGACAGAATTATCTGTAGGCTGGGAGTAATTCCCCTGTGCTGATGTCTGACTCATTCTTACAAATAGTGCAATAATACACTTCAGCTTTGTCAGCTGTTTGTAACCACAATGTCCAGAATCCCCATGGGAATTATCATTAATGGGATGCAGGTTTTGGGTTGGCTTTGCTATGGTATAAATTGGCATACTTCCTTTGACTGAACTGCCATGCTAATTTATATTATTTAAGAATCTGGCATTCTAGTTTGACATGTGGCTTGGAGTTCCTATTGATAAAAAGCAGTCTGTTAATAAAATCAAAGTAATTGAATACAGCCTATGGGAACCAATACTGTTTGTCATTTGTTATTAGGCAGAAACATTAAAATATTAAGTAATTCTTGAAATGATTTTTATGAAACAGCATCATAGTAATTTAAAGAAAGGTGTGTTTTCACCCCAGAGCTTTGCCTTGAGTTACATTTGCAGGCCTTCATATAAGGCCAAATAAATTGTGTCACTCTGCGTTCCCAAAAGGGAAAAACTATATACATCTAAGAAATATATTGTATATGTAATTTAAGTTTGGAACCGTTTACAGCACTTCCTTATGGTGAGGATAAATGAATGAATTTAATTCCCAGTGACTTACTGATGAACTACTCTAAGGTTTTTGTTCTGCAAGCATTTCCTTATCTGGGTATATAGGGTTTTGTTCAACGTTATCAGTTTTATGCAGTGTGTGTTTTCAGGGTGGCACTTGTCCCAAAGCAAGGGACCAGTGTAGGCTGCTGCTGTTGCTGTGCCCTGCAGGGCTTTAACTCGGGGTGTTGGCTGGAGCAGGAGGCACATCTCCAGAGACAGCCCCATGCTGTGGTACCTCTGCATGTCTGTGCATCCCAGCTCTGCCACCAGCGGTCTCAAGGGCCCTGAATGGCACCCTAGCAGCCACTGAGCATTATTTGGCAGGGTGATGCCTCTTGTAAAGCTTCATTGCATGGTTGCAGCCCCCAAGGAACTTGCTGGCCTGACTGCCCGCCCTGCCCCAGCTCCCTGGGCACAGCTGCCACTGCCTCATGCTGCTGTGGTGCTCCATTGAATGCTCTCAGGCATGTTTGCCTAAGGTGCAAGTGTGGCCTTTTAAAAAGTTGTTTTGTGTGTGGGCCACTAAATAAAAGATGGACAGGAAGACACGTGGTGGGATCTCTTGAGTCCTGGTCCTGCTCAGCAGGTGCAGTTGTGTCAGCTTTTCAGTTTCTGTGTGTGGTGCTGTCACGAGCAAGTGAGCCTGGGTTAAATAGGTAAATGAATAGATAAGAATTGATCAGGCCACAGATTTGGGATTTCCGTGTACCTCCCTGGGATGCCGACTACACTTGTTGGTCACGGGGCTGCCCCAGGTCCAGCATGGCTGTCACCTCCCAGAGCCATTCCCTGGGCTCTGGTTCAGGGCTGTAATGAGGGTGTCTGCTGTTCCTTGGTGGCTGCTGGCCATTTTGAGTGGAGTAGGGATGGTTTTTGTGTGTCTTCTACCTTCAGGTGCCTCCATCCTCTAGGGCCAGGTGGCCCCTGCTGCCATCTGGGTAGGGAGAGTGAGGACATGTCTGGCTTTGTCCTGGGCCTCGGGGGCCCTTCCTGGCTCTGTTCTCTGACTCAGGGTTCTGACCCTGGCCCTGGCAGTGCCCCCAGCTATGGGGGGAGTCCCAGGGTTCCCGTGTGTGTTCCCAGGTGTCTCACCATCCCTGAAATGGGCACCTGCCTGTGCCTGTGGGCTATGGGGTGAACACCTGCAGCTTTTTGGAGCCTTTGTCGTGTTGATAACCAAAGCCAAGAGGAATGAACCCTTCCTATGTCCAAAGAGAAACAAAAGAAAGCAAAACTCTCTGGTGTGGCTTTGGGTGGAGGGTTGGCCATCCCAGCCATCGCATTCCTTAGATCCTCCTTCCTGTCCATTTTAAGGACACTTGCATGTGACAATAGGCCTGAAATCAGACATTGGTGACTTGTGGCCCTTTGAAATATTCTCAACAAGAGTTTATGCAGTGGGAATTAAATTCCTTTCATTTTGGACAAAAGAGTTGCAATTTGAGTCCTTCACTGTGGCACTAGAGGACTCTCAGGGAGTCTAGTGTGCAACCAGAGATGTTTAGGTAATTTATCCCCTGGACTTGGTCTTGGATCACGAGGCATTCTTGCTGTCTCTTTAGATTTGTTAGCATGCCCTCATTTCGCAGTAGAGTCCTCATGTGGCTGGGCTGCCTGGTGGGGGCCTTGCTGGGGATCGTGAAGAGCAGGGAGGGAGGAGGAGAAGACTTGGGATGGTCAAGAGCCCTGCCTGATGATTGCCCTGCCAGGCAAATGGCCAAACGAGGGGCATCTTTCAATTAAATATGATAATATTGCAACACATTTCACAGGACTATTTTTATTTAGGTAGCTCCTCAGTAAGGCAGTGAATTTTATTTTGAAGTGAGACGTAGAGACAATAATTACAGAGATCTTTGCATAATCTTTTCCCTCCTCTTAGAATTAGATTGCATGTTTGTTCTCCACTGGCTATTACTTTTGTGTCAGTATAAGTACAAGAGGTTATAGAAGTTCACGATGTTTCTCACATTGTAGCAGCTTTCTGCATACCAACCCCTTTGCCCTTTCGACTACATGAAAAACTATAAATGTGTCAAGCAGGAAGATTTAAATAAGTGCTGTTAAGGTCCCAGACACTCATTCCAGGGCTTCGATTTCTTAAGAGCTGTCTGAGCTTTCCTTTAGGTGCAGCCACACAGTCATGCCGACGAAAATCCTGCTAATTATTTTGGAGACATTTTTGTATGATGTGTCTTGAGGAAAGAGTCTGAGCATCTGTGAAACAGATGAAGTGAAAATTCCTCTGGCGTCTATCAGCAAACATAAGCAGGTGGAGCATTTCCAAGTTTCTGCAGCTGAAGGAGGGGCTCCAGAAAACACGGTTGTTTGCAGCACAGAGAGGAAAAGAAAAATAATTACTTATGTATCTTCATTTGATGCTGCCTTGTCACATAAGGCCAGTTCAGGAACAGCATCTTTCTGCTTCATTTCAGGGGCCGTTGTAAATCGATTGTCAGGTTTTTCTAGGAAATGAACAGGGTGCTGCAGACTCTAAGATGCAAATTGCTGAATCTAGAATTGTGCACTGCAAATAGGGCTCATTTCTCAGTTTGAAAGGTGTTAAAATGTTTACACTTATTGCCTGTGCAAGGTTAATCAAGGTAATTTCTGAAATACATTGCTGTATCAGTCTCCTAATGGAGAATTCCTGAAAATCAAATGGTTTGTATGTTTTAAGGCAAACCCCAGGAATTCAGAAATAAAAAAAACATGCCGCTGGTACCCACTAAAGGAAATGCGTGTGGTAAAAAGCTGGGTTTTTTTCTGCCTAGGATGAAAGGCCAGCTGGCATCAATTAGCATTTTATGCACATGCACTTTCATAGAAATAATTTTTACTGAGCAGATCTCAAAGCCTTTCAGTACCATTTAGTTAATCCTCCTAACAATCCTGGCCAGAGCTGCCCCATTATACACATGGGCAGACTGGAAATTGGGGAGGTTTAAGTGACTAATCCATAGATGCAGAGTGAATTAGTTCTGTCCCATCTTATCTGTGTTTGCAAGGCAGCACTACCTTTTCTCAGAAGGGAAACCAAAAAACAACATATAAGTTACGGCGATGGTTGTGTGGTGTGTTTTAGAATATCCTTTATCCTTCATTGCCTTTAAACAGTGTGTAGGATAGAAATAAAATTTGTTTATTACGTGAAGGACAACTACAAAGGATTAAGTCATTTGTACAATAATTGACTTCTCCGCTTCAAGTTCATTGTTTGTTGTTTATGTTTTTATATAACTGCGTAGACAAAGAGTGACATTTCCCAGTACATGAGAGAAAGCCTTGCTGTCTTTTCAAGAAAGAGAGACTAGATTTTTTTTTTTTTTTTTTAAATGCTTTCTTCTTCTAAGAGCATGACTATGCAAAAATGCAGGCATGCTAAATTCAACCTAGGGTGTGAAATGAGCAAAAGTCCTTCACTACTTTCTCTGAAGTTGGCACCCACTAAAAACAAGCTGCTGCCTGTTTTCCATTGTAGCCTTTAAAGGCCAAGAAAGGGCAATTAAAATATGCAAATAATGTGGCTAACCCAATAGTTCCTGGTGCTATGCTTGGACCCTCGGATGAGAGCTGGGTACCTTTCTTTATGACGACTGTGTGGGGGTTGTTGGTCCCTGTCACATGTGGGGTGGGGAGGAAGTGTGAGATTCCAGGCAGATTCCAGGCTGTGGTTGAGAGGAGGGTGTCACAAATGTCATCCCTAAAGCACTGGGCTTTTTCTGTGAGATTCCAGAGTGATGAGGAATTTTAATTTTTTCCCCTACCCCAGGAAGGTTGTTAAAAAGAAAGTAGGGAATAAATAGAAAAAAAAGCTGCCTAGTTCCCTAGTATCTCATGCTGCTGTGGAAATCAGACAGTAAAGAGACAAATTATCCTGTAGTCATGCCTGACTGTAGCCTCAAGATATGAAGCGTTTCTTTATTTCCAGCTGACAGAAGGTATAAATGAGGATCATCATTGTGAATGAGCTGGAGATGCCCTGTGGTTTAACCCTGCATTTGGTTAAGCTAGTGTGTTGGTTCACATCTCAGGGCTATCTTTTCAATTAATTCTTCCAGAGCTGATGAGCCGAATAACGTGAAATGTATTAGAGGGCATGTGCCAGGTGATGGTGAAAGCGCTGCCTGATTATACAGATACTAAAAGATATTTTTAATAGAGTGCTGTATATTCATAAGTGAATTCCCTATTCATTTTAGAGCAGTATAATTCCACAGCAACTGCACTAAACATGTAGAATTGCTCTGATATCCCCCCACTGCAATATAAAGCACAGTTGTAAGTTCCTCCAAGATGAGAGGAGTGTTGCATATAAAGCCAACTACATTTTGTGTAATATAGGAAACATATTGTTCATATTCTACCAAGTGAAATCTGTTTTGGATTTCTTTTGCTGAGGGTCCAGATCGTATAAATGATTGTGGCCTTTGCTGTATAGCAGACAGCAAGCCATGGTCTTTTCATGTCTGGAACAGTTTGACATAATCAAAATGTACATAAGATATTTAAGATGCTTGTTCAGCATATAAAAAAAGCTGTGGCTCAGGCTGCTATTCCCAACTGTAAAATTCAGAGATCTTAGTAGAAAATGAAAGCCCCCAAAACAGCATGCATTCCTCACAGTTAATATATATTAAAATTATCCAGTGTTTCATTCTCTCCCTTCTAAACATAAAAGAAGGGTAAGATAGTGTTGGCCACTGCTGTACTGATCCTCATAGAAAGTGTGAATAAAGCCTATATCCTTGACTTTTCCTGGGGTCCAGTTACCTTGCACAGCCATCAATACTTTGGGCAGGAGATGGTTGTGAGGGTGGTTGAAGGTTTCACAATGTTAAAAGTGTATCCCTGCAAATCTTCTGTGCCAACCACCTCTTAATATTTAGATTTCAGATCTTGGATTGAGGACAGAGACCATCTCTGAATTATTTTGTAGAGACTGTACAAAAAACTAGGAGAGTGATTATGCTTGGCTCTACTGGATAGATAGCAGAACATGCTGGCATTGGTATCATGAGTAAATCCTCATGGTTTCCTTGTGGTGAGAAATGAAGTTATTTAATTTTACCAAAGTTTTGGTGAATCAGAATGGATTTACCTGGTAGCATATAGGGGTGACAAAAGTGGACACGGTCCATCCCTCCCACCATTTTTATATTTTTTGGTAAGACAGGCAACATTATACTTAACGCTTACCTACATTTAAGCACAAAGTTTAATGAGGTTTCGTGGTTTTTTTTTTTTTCTGGGGGTCAGATATAAACATGAAAGGCTGTGTGCATACAAGAACAAGTCCAGTTTACTAAGTGATATTTTTAGCATCCTTCAAGACAACTAAAATGGGAACCTGTCTGAAACCAAATCAAGAGTGTTTTTGCGGGGATGTGAGCAATATGCAATGCAAGTAGCATTGGCTGGAAATGTTACTTTCAAGTCCTTTAACAAGTTCTCTAAAAGATTGGCTCAAACAAACAATTTTCCAAATTATTTTGTTTTTAAGAAACCCAAAATAAATTCCAAACCTTATAAGGATTTTTTTTCAAGCCCACAGAACTAATATTACCTTGGGGCCCTTTTGGTCCTCCTCTTTGCAGAGTACCATGAAGAAAATCCATTATTGCCTTTATTTCACTGTTATTTACTTTAGATGGAATGGAGATTGCTCCTCTGTGATATTCTGTACCAGCAGCAGTGGAGAGTATGAAGCAATCAGTTTAGTCCTGATCTTGGTTGTCAACGAATGTAGATTCAATTAAGTCAATTTATTTATATTTTTTCCTGTTCATACAGTCAGTTCCCCTGCTCTCTCATTGTCTGAAAGCTGCTTTGTTCACCATAGTTTTGGATACGATTTTTAGTTCTGTTTGAAGTTGATGACAATTCCTTTGATATTGGTAGCAGTTGGATTTGGCTGAACAGTATTGGGTATTATGACTCCTGTTTGCTTTTTTCCTTTTTTATCCTTTAAATAACATACCTTTGACAAGCAGATTGCTGACTTTGGCCATTTTTTAAAAATATTAAAAGAAATAAACATAAACAGCTCACTAAAGCTGTTAAAAGAAGAAGCTTCAAAGCAGAGAAAGGCAGTTTGAAAATTCAACGATTGGATACTTCTTGTGGTACTTGTTTGTTTTTTATATGTTTGTGTGTGCAGAGAGGCTCAACAGGCACAGTAGTGGTTGTTTACTGGTGGAAATACTCCCTTGCAGCCAGTTGAGGTAACTGCATGTACAGGTGGAGCCAATTGATGTTTGTGTATTGCGTGTCCTGAGTAGGCTGTGGAACAAAAGTTATAAAAATGGCTCTTAGGTGTTCCTTTCCATTGGTTTTTCTCACTCAAAGGAAATGTTTTTGTTCTTTTGTTATGTATTTTTATACTTATTTGCTTCTTGGCACTCAGTTCCCCATAAAATCAACATTTATGTTTAAAAATACCTTTTTCAAGGGAGGTTGTCATAAAATGTGTATGGTTGTGATGGTATTAATTTAAAATTCCATGTTCCAAAAGATCCCACAGAGGTGAACTCAGTTGAGAAACAGTCCATCTCCATACAATGGAACACATGTTTACCTCAAGAATGTTGCTAACTCTGTCTGGGGATATTTCCAATGAGAGAGGCAGCAAAAGTGAATCATTCACATGTTTGGAGGAGTGCTTTTTGTTTTGTGTAAGCCTGTGGTATGTGTTTGAGATACATGGAGAAGTACAAGCATTTTGGCTAGTCCAGGCTTGCCTCCCCATTACTTGTGTGTGCTGAGATATTTGTGTCTCATCTGCATTTTGCTTACACTGGTGAAACAAATGGACCTTGATCATCATCTTGCTCTCTATTTGACCTCCAGCAGCGGATGCCTTGAAGAAGGAGAAACTGAAAAGCAGACATTTGCACCTGGCTGATTGCTCAGTGTCTAAGGGGTGTGGGATAAATCCTGATCTCAGCTGGTGATCATCTTATGAATCCTCTTATCTTTCAAGCATGAGATTTGATTACCTCAGGTCTTTCTGTTCATGCTCAGGTAGCTGTAAATCTAACACCTGCTGTGTTACCTAACTTTGTAAAATTACCCATTTTATAACCCTTTGACCACGGAAGTACACTTGGTTAAAAGAAGGAGACTCTTTGTGTCAGCCCATAGCATCAGGCCAGACAAAGTAAAAGTGGTTTTTCCCACTGTGACCTCTGCAAAAGCTCAGAGACTACATCTGCTACGCACTCTTCCTGAGGCAGAGATGTTCTGCTCTGCCTGTGCTGTTCCTGGTATAGTATATGATGCATACATGGCAATAAAAATACATTCAAAGTTAAACAGACCAAAATGACTGCAACTTCTGGTGATCTTGTAAATTGATCAGTCATGCAGTCTGGAGAGTGAGTCTGAATGAGAGATGCACTCAAATCAGTGCTATTTGAAATACCTCTGAATCCTCTGTGATTAGCAGGATGTGTAGAAGGATAGTCTTGACCATAGGAAATACCTCTTTGTTCTTACTGAGGGCTTAGATTATGGATTACATGATAAAATTTAAATCCTGTGCATTTAAAACCTGATTCTCTGTATCTCTCCTTGAGTGTAATACCTACAGAAAATGTCATTTGAAATGCAAGGGCAATTACAAAGTCTTGCTTGTAGAAGGGAATATTGTAAATTATTGATAAATGACTGTAGGCATATAGGCTATAGACATAGCAATCCTTATTGCCAGTCCTGAAATACAGCAGCACAGTTCAATTGCATTGTGCAGTAAATTTATGCAAATTAATTGTCTTTCATACTGATGAAAGCTGTTTTCACTCTGGGCAGGATGACACGACTCTGACGTCTCATCCTGTTTTTTCCTCCCCTTTTCCCTCCACCCTGGTCTCTGGGCTCACACTCTCATTGTTTTTTTCCTTTTTCCCCTCCAGTCCCTCTCTGTATTCCAGACAAGCAACCTGTTTTTAATTTTCATGTGCCATGTCTGTCTCATAAAACACACACACTGGATCATATGACTGTTGTGCAATATTAGAGAGCTGTTGAAATGAATATCACATAGAAGGCCTTGTAAAGTCATCTTGAAATAAAATGTACCAAGTTTCAATTTTGAAAGGGGCAATAGTTTCATGCAGATGTGAGAAGTAAAGATACATTGACCACAAATCACAAGTACATTTAAAAACAGTCCATGTAGCTTTTACTCCAGTCACTGTCACCTGGGCAAGTGTGGTAGGGGGTGCTGTCTCAGCCCCTCAAAGGGAGCATGGTGGGGTTCTTCTGCTCTGCCATGGGCTATATTCAGCATTGTGGTGGCCCCTGTGCTGTGCATGGAAGAAATTGTCCAATCCAGCACAGACCCAAAGTGTCATCTTTGGATCGCAGGCACGGTTCAATTATGAAACAGCTACAAATAAGTTATGTTGCTCTGCCATGTCCTAAGGCTCTGTGTGACTAATGATTTAATAAGATTTTATTTTACACATGCAGACATGGCTTTTTTGCCTGGTGTATGGGTTCAGTAATGCAGTTTCAGGAAGTCTGTGAGAATCAGGCAAGGGAAGAAGATCCTTCCTGGATGTCGGCTGTAGATTTCAGTGTGTAAGGCTTGTGAGTGAGGGACACCACTGTGTAATTCATCCACCTTTGCAGTCACTGCTGCATGTTTTTTGAGTGGGTTGCAGCAGGAATAAGTACAGGAGTTTTAGATAAGTAGTCCAGATGAGAGTGTGCTTTTGCTCCCAGTCACTCATACCATAGTACACTTCCTAACATGAGATCCCAGAGGCCCATCTCTTACAGGTGCACACATCTCTGCTAAGTGGAAAGCTGTGGGCATTTTAATGATGGGTGTTGCTGCTAAATTGCCAGGCTGATCTGGAAAGACCTTGTTTTCCTTGCAGTCCTGCATCATCAGCTCCACAGCACCTATTGCAGCAGGACCCAAACTGTTTCCAGGCCTTCCCTGGAGGGGGTGCATTGGAGCCAAACCCAGACCCTTCTCCACTCTCTTCCCTGCCCCTTAGCTGAAGCAGCACAGGAAGGAATCAAGCTGATGATGAAAGGTGAAAGAACAACAGAAACTGTAAAACATGTAGGATTTATAGAAGCAAAACCCAATCTCTTTTCAACATAAGTATGAACCTGCTGTGCAAGAGTTTTAGGTATAACTGAGTGCCCACATGGAGGGAAAGGGTTCTGTGGCTATATGATACCTGACAGGACATCATCATTTTGAGATGACTGTTTCCTTCAGGATAATTTCATATTCCTGTCCTACAGAATATAAATACTGGCAGGAAGGAGTTCACAGAGAAGTCTGTTAACCTGGAGCACATATACACAGTCTCTTCTTGTTACTGCTATTGTTACACACATCTATCTCATTTGAGTAAATGTCCTTTGCTTTTCTCTTGTGCTTTGTTTCTTGATTTGCTGTCATCTGGGTGTCTTGAATTACAGATGGCTTTCATGACTGGAATAACAAGGGGTGGACAGCCAAGGGCACCCATGCTGTCACATTGCTTCATCTTTTTTCCTGAGTCAGCTTTCCTGGTGTTGGATTGGGTAAGGCCTTGGAGGGGCTGGAGGTGAGCAGAATATGCCCTTCACATCTGACATGCCTCCTGAGTTTTAGTTGGCTCCTGTATTCTAACAAACTCTTGCTTGATTAAAATGGCTGCTAGGCTATTCCTTGCACCTCTCCTTTGGAGATTGTCTATTTTGCATTCAGATTGAGAGCACAGGGGTGAAAAGAGCCCTTTACTGCTTCTGGACATGGATACCAGAAGCAAGAGAAACATCGTGATCTTCTAAATTTGTTTTGAAGGTTACTCATTTGGTGCAGAATTGCAGTCCTCTGGTACCAGGGAGTGAGAGCATCTTGCAGTGACACAGTTTGGAGAGCTGGGGCTGCCTGCCCAGTCCATAGCTAAGGGCGGCTGTTGGTGTGAGCTTTAGAGAATTTTATGGTGTTTCCTCCTGGCTTGCACCAGCCAGGAGGGCTGAGCTGTTTGTCTCCAGCCCTGTCCCTGCTGAATACTGCATTTGCCAAGGTTGGCACCCAAACAGACTGCGGAGGCAGAAGCAGGAGGTTTTTAAGATCATATCTCATGGTCTTGAAAATCTCTTTTTAAAAACACTAAATTTTTGGTAGTTCTTGCTGGGCAATCTTTTAGGGGAGAAAAGTGCTCAGTAAAAAACACTGTCTGGGCAGGAAATGCTGATTAAAATACAGCTTGCTTTATGGAGCTACTTTAGTAAGGAGGAGGGAGTCTTTTTGCCACTCAGTGGAAGCAATTGTTTGTCAAGAATAAGAAGTTTTGGTTCTTAACATGCTTTTTTTTTTTTTTTTTTTTTTAGAAAGACTTGTGCACTGTGCTCTGAAAAGCCAAAAGCAAACAGAATGGTCATGACTGTCTTCTCTCTCCTCTCCAGGTTCAGGAGAGAAGGAGAGAATGCAGCACACAGGTTTTCAACAGATCAGAGCACGGTATGGCAGCTGCAAACACTTTGCTGTCGGTGGAGAGGTAATTTCAGCACTTCTGTGTGCTGATGTTATACAGACTGCTGTTGTTTTAGAGGCACTTTTTCCACATGTGCATACTTGGAAAAAACAAAATATTTTTACTTGGGATTCTTGGACTCCCCTTTGAACCTCTCGTGTTGTACTGAGATTCTTGGACTTCCTCAGGTTTTTGTAGAGTTTCTTTGCACTGACTCAGAGGAAGATTTCATATATGTGGTAGCAAATTATAGTTTGACAGGATGGTAGAAACTTGGAGGTGTTCCAGCACAGTAACTGAATCAAAATCTGAAATGGAATTACACTGTTATTTCTAGATCCTTTTCACGATTCTGTTCTAATTTGCTTTATCTTGTGCTTTGTTATGTTTTAACAATGCCCAGAATAAAACAGATTTGTTTTTATAGTGAGTATTATAAGAAAAATTATGACTTTGACTAACTGTTTTTACCTCTGGGTCTGTGTTACATATGTGGTACTTCTTCCATGCTAGACCTGCATATAGCCAAGGACAGGAGTATGGGCATGGCACCATGCCCATGGTGAGAGCTGCCCACAGATAGAGAGAGCATCTCAGCCTATTCTTGGGCATTTTCTTTCATTTTCTTTTGCTCTGCATTTTTGCTTTGCAGGATAAGTGGCAAGAAGACAGAAGAGGTGAATTCTGGAAGAAATCTTTAAGTAATTAAAAAAATGTGTTTACTTATTTTGTATTTCTAGAAAATTACTTTCTCTTTTGATAACAATTTAGGGAACCCTTTCTAATTCTCATGATTGAGAAATTTTTTTATAATACCTGATTTTTAAGATTTTTTGAAAAGACATGAATTTGTGTCTATGTCTGTAGATAACATAAACATTTAAAACCTGTTTCAATGGCATGAAATAATCTTTTGGTTAGTGATTCTTTCATATAATAGTCTCTTGCTGAAGACAATAGAAATTCTGTGCACAGACCCACTGGGGGCCTGGGCTGCAGCGGCCTCAAGGAAAAATCCTAAATTCTTTCAAGATTACATGTTTTGACTATAATGTTTCAATGTTGTCTTTGTAATTTAGCCATTCTTACAGGAAGTTAACAATGGGTTTTCTGCTTGGATCTCTAGAATGATTTCTGTGAAGCTTAGTGAGTTTGCTTTCCTATGTGGTTGTGTCTCATGTGGGGTTTTTAATTTTGCCCCAAGCTCAGCCTAAATTACTTCATTTAAATACATTTCACATCAAAGTCATAGCAAACACAAATGTTTTCCTTGGTTTTTAATGACATTACAAAACTGGCAAAACATTATTTAACCCTGGACCAGGCTTCCCCCACCTAAGACTTTTATGGGTTCCTCCCATAGGAAGAGACGCTACCAGTTACCTGAATATGCAGAACCTTGTGGATAAAATAATATTGTTTATGGAGATGGAAATGAGAAAAGATGGAGATTTGGGAGAAGAAATTCATCTGGGGAAAGCTTTAAGGCCTTCTTGAGGCACCTCCTGGTTTTCTAATCCCTTCTCCTGCCAGAAGTCCTTTTGATGCACGGTAAATGATGCTTATCAATTGAAATGGAAATCCATTATTTACCTTAGGGGCTGGCAGTTATCAAATAGGCATCCATGATGAAAGACCTACACTTCAAGGAGCTCATCTCCAGCAGCTTAGCTTGGAAGCATTGATGGTTTTGTCCCTGGAGCTAGAGAGCACCATGGGTGTTCCTGAGGGCACCCTGTCTCTGCTGTATTTAACTGCAATCTAACGTGTCCCTAAATTTTCCGCCTTTGCCAGCGTGGAATCAATTGCTCTTTCTGTCAGTGCAAATCCAGTGCTGTTTGAAGGGCGTTTGGAAGATTTGTGAGGCATTCTGATAATTGCAAGGATAAATAGCTTTCCTACTTAGCTGAGGAATCCTTTAATTATGCTGTTGGAGGCTTTGCATGGGTAGAGCTTCAGCTGGCTGCTTAGGACAGACAGCATCAGCTGGTGCTTGGAGGAAGGAGGGAGGGATGCTCTTTCTTCTCCGTCCATATCTAGGCAGTCTCTGCTCTGGATGGGGAGTCACGGCAGATGCTGGGGAAGTAGGTACCTACAAACAAACCAAGCTGGATTTTAAAATGTAGGGTAGTAGACTGTAGAAAAGCTCTCGATCCTGGCAGGTTTCTGTGCTGCCTTCCATACTGCGTAGGGAGTAGGTTGTGAATGGAGCATGAGGAATGCAGAGCATGTGGTCTGCGATCCTTGCATGCTGACTCTTCCCGGCAGGAAGAGGGGGGAAGCCTGGGGCTCACCTCTGCAATGCATTTCCTATGGCAGCTCATCGAGCCTCAGTATGAACTGCTGCAGCCACAGCCCGTGGCAGAATGCATTCCTATTTCCCTGTAATTCATTCTAAAGGCGTTATCTACTGAGCGTAGTTTCTCTCAGTAGGAGCCAGAGGTTTTTGTGTGTGACTTCTGCAGTCTCCTGAGGATAGCAAACATGGAAAATATTTTCTACTTTGCAGTCTGCAGAGTTTCTTTCATTGTGCAATTGCTGGTGGGTAGCTCTCTTTCCAGTTTTCTGCAGGTTGCTATCTGGGTAATCCCCCTCTGCCCTGTGGCACAGGATTAGAGGGTTGAGGATGTGTCCCCACTGTATCCACCAGCGAGTGCCTTGCAGCCAGCACCTGTGCAGCCAGCGCAGGCAGATGCTGTGCTGCTGCAGAGCACGTGTGGGAGGACAGCAGGGCTGGGACCATGAGAGGAGGATGTCACCTGGTCATAGCCGTGTTTGTGGCTGGGTATCAAAAGCTGTGCAGAGCTGGTGCAGGCTCATTTTAAAAAGACTTTCTATTTTTGCTTAACTTCAGCATATGTGTTACTAAGTCATAGCAATGTTATGGTCTAAATTAAGTCATCTGCCCACTTGGAAAACACTCTGGTATTGGTTTTACAATATCCTCAGTTTTCTTAGCTATGATTCTCCAGGGAAATCCCTGAGGAATCTCTGCAAGCCTAGTTGTAAAATCATGTGGGGTTTATTGATTTTCACAGGATAGATCTCTGATTTCCCATTATATGAAGTATAAAACATCTTCACTTACCTGTGCTGTCAGGGATGTTGGCCAGCAATGAGATAATACTTGTGGAAACTGATTCATTACTTAAAATTTTGAGAGCAGGAGGTGACTGTTTTTGTTGCTATGATATAAAACAGCCCACATCAAAATGTTTAGCACTGCTGTGCATTCTTTAGGGATTTAGATTTGGGCTTAGCAACTTTGTTCAGTAATTGCAGTATGGTTCATGTTTAGCCAAGGTGAATCAAATCACCTGTAATGATGAAATAGGAATAGCTCCATTTGTGACAGTTACAGCTTTAGTTTAGCAGGTTATTGTGCATGAAATTAGTTAGTAATTAATGGGTCTGTATGCTACGATATGCTACAATAACATCTGGTTTATGTTTTTCTGCTTAGTGTTCTTGGCTTTATCCCAAAAGAAGGTGCACCTTCTCTGTGACAATCAGTTGGATTTTTTAGCTGCCAAGTCACAGAGCAAACTCATTTCAGACCTTAAATTTCTGGCTGTGAATCAAAAGTAACTCAGCTGATTTCAAAGAAGCTTTTTCATTTATGTCTGCATATATATCTGATGGAAATAGTCATCCTATGATCCCATGTAAAGAGATCTGTCCATCTCCCCATATATTGTACCGTATGAACCAATATTGGCAATGGAAGCTTTATCTGTTTCAATGCAGACTTAGGAAATTATGACTCCTGTGATTTTTTTGCAGTTATCTTTCTCTCTGACTTTCCCTCAGGCATTCTTTCTAGAGGAGACTTCAGCAGCAGACATTAGAAATGAGGAAAGAGTTGCATGATATGAGTCATTAAATAGCAATAGAGAAAAAAGTGAGAAACTAGAGCTGTCTCTGAACAGGAACCACCTATTGTGAATTTTCAGGATTTTTGTTTGCTTATGCTAAATATCTGCTTCTCTATCTAAATGAAAAGTTGAAAAATGGGCTGGTGAATAGGCACAGCACAATTCTGCAATTAGTGAAAGCTTTGGTCATGTCACAAAAATGACTCGAATGTCCCCATCTTATTCCTTCCATATATTCATTTCATTTGTCTTAGGTTTCTTGTTTACCAAGATACAAATTGCATTTGGGAGGGGTGTAAGGGCTGTGTTAGCAGCTTCTTTTGACTGCCATCTTTAGCTCCTAGAGAAAAAAAAAGAAAACAAAACCCCACTTAAGAGCTGTCTATTGCAATGAATTATTTCTGCTGCTTCCAGAAGGCTGCTGGGTGGAGGGCAGAGCTGCATCCAGTCTCTGCTGGGGGCTGCTCAGAGACATTTGAGATGGTGGCTGAGCTGTGTCCTGGAAAGGAAGAATATAGGTGGCTTATTTGCAAATGAATTTGAGGGGCAGATTAGGCAGTAGTTTGACCATGGCATCCTGTTTTGCCAAGCTGCTGCTGTTGTGACAGATGTGGCACAGCCGTGTGCTGTGGGCATGTGGCATGCAAGTGGTAGCTCTCTGGGCTGCCTCAGCAGTGAACAGTCCTTGCTGTACATTAGCCCTCAGAATGTAAATATTTAAGGGGTTCTGTTGGAGAGTAAAGCCCTCCCAAGAGACTTCTGTTTATAGTCATTCACAAAAGTCAATGTTTTCTATTATTCAGAGAGCGTGGGGTAGGTTCCTGTGCTTAAGCACTTCACTGAAGCAGTTTGAAATGCGCAAAGAGCTGGTGAGCCCAGCTTGGTGCTCCTCACTGGGCTCTCGACCAGTTCAGCACAGCTTTTTGCTCTCATGACAGGGAGCTCTGTGGGATCATCCCAGCCCACCACTGGCCTCCTCCAGTTTGAAAAGGTTGGATGTCAGCCTCTCTGAAATGTGCTTATGGCATGCATCTCAGGTGTGTAGTTCCCATCTCAGGTGTGTAATTCATATCTCAGGGGTGTAGCTCACCTGCTCTCAGTAAATCATATCCCTTTTTTTCGAATGCTGAATAACACAGATTGCATCTGCCTGCAGATGTTCACTGGTTGGACCACATTTTTTCTTAGAACACAGGGATTTAAAGGTATTTGGAATATACTGGTTTTGATAACTTTGAAGGCAAAACCAGATGATGGATTTGTAGCTGATTTGACAGAAATGCTGGCATCTTTTAGGACCTTGCTAATACCTCCTCTATGTAAGGATGATGTGGTTTCAGCAGACTGTCATGGTTTGTTTATCACCTTCTGGTTTAAGAAAATGATGCTACAAAGAACCTTCTGCATGCCAGAGCTGCTTCTCATGGCACCTCTTACAATGAAATCATAGGGAATAGTGAGCTCACAGACTTCATAAAAATCATGTAGGGTTTTTTCCTTTTTTTTTTTTTTTTTTTTTTTTTGTGATGAGTTCATGTTGTTCCATTTCTTTTTTCCTCTTTGAAAGAAAGACCTTTTTGGTACCACAGTACAGGCAGAGTGTGGTGACCTTCCTGTGTATCCCTGTGAATAGTTCCAGCATCCCAGGCTCTGCTGAAGTGAGCAGTGCAGACACACCTTCCAGCAGGTCCTGAGCCTCTGAGGTCTGCCCACATGGGTACAAAGTCTCCCATGCAGCAACTTTTGGCTTTACAGGCAGTTTCTTGTTCCCATAATTTCTTGTTCCCATAGACTGATGCCCATGTATGAGTCATGTCCCAACAGGAGCCTTGCCCAGTGGTGTGGATTGATGCAGGATGAGTTAATGTCTTGTTGAATTAAGAATGCATTGTCTTTTCCTGCCTTGTGTTATATTTGACAGTTGTTTCCGGTCTGATATCAAGTTATGATCAGATAGTATTTTTCCTCTCTTTAAACCAGCGTGGATGGATTATTGAGGAACACTGAATACTAATTTGATCTAATTGGGATTTATCCAGATAGCAGTGTAAAAGTTCTTAAATGCACTATGAGCCATTTACCCTTGAGGGAAAACAAGAGGCAAAAAAAAAAAAGTTCAAAGATGACTAGCAATTTGGAAAGCCTACTAAATGTATTAAAATTATTAATAATAAAGGATGTTTGATATTTTTTGATACAATGACATCTCATTTCTGTAGTTAAGATTCTTTGTGCAAGATAATCACTTCTGCTCTCCATTCCTATATACTGTACTAACCAATAGGAAAAGAAACAATGCAACTAACTCAGCTGATTGTGAGGAACATCTTAAAATTAGGAGTGAATTTTTTCTTATTCTCTGAAGTATGAAAGATGTTAGTCATGCATAAACTGATTTTCTCCATATTTTTTTAACCACCTGCTGCCTGTGTGTTATTTATATTGAATATGAGTGCTGTTGCAGTTGTAATAAAAATGGGTAGGAACATGAAAATCCTTGTTGCATCTCAGTGTCTGGGAGGCAGCTGAGTAAGAGGAAGTGGAGATTTTCTGATGGTACAGGAAGTGCTTTGCCCTTGAAACTGGCCAGGTCAGAGTGATGCAAATTCAGCACTGGCCTGGAGTTATGAGATATTGTGAATAAATAAATAGTAATTTATTCTCTTGTGATGGTAGTGTACAAATGGTACAGATGCTCTCACCTTTATAAAGTTCTCTTTGCCTGCCCTATTATCTGATTCCTTCTTTATTTAGAATAGGCATATTTGTTTATGTAAAGAAACTTGATTGTTTAGGTTTAAAAATTAAATATAAGCTTCACAGTGGTAAGGATTCAAAGTTATCCACTGGTAAGGGTGGGCTGCAGGTCCCTCTGTGTGTTGTGCACAGGAGAGATGTTTGTCACAGTTGGATTTTTTTCTGAATTGAGAGGTGAGAGATTCTGCTTGTTGAGTTGGAGGTTCTCTGCCTCACTGGGGATGTGTTGACTGTCACCAGGGTTTCAGGACCCCAGTTTATATGAAGAACAAAAATGTTTCTCATTATGTTAGACTATCAGGTAAGTAAAGGCAGAATGACTGTTTCCAAATCCAGTATATCCCAAACTTAGACTCTGCCACATGGCTTACCTGGTGTTAGGGAGGCGTCTACTACAAGAAGAGTGTTTGTATTTGGCCACCGAGTGGCACTCCAGACCCAGCAATCTAAGAGAGGAAGGGTTTATTTCTGCCATCAGGGTTAAGGGCTCTAAAATACAATTATTTGCAAGCATGTAGACACCATTGAATCAAATTGGATTGCTGAAGGTTAAATTACTATCTTCAGAAATGTTGTTATAATATCCATCTTGACATTTCATTATTCCAGTACAATATAAATATCAAATTTGATTATCTGTCAAGCAACAAGAAAAGTAAACCGAAATATTTCCATCATTTTTAGTCCAGAAAAATAGTAGGGGGAATCATTAAAAATGGTGGGTTGCCAAAGGCAGATTAAAGTTTAAAAATATCCATTGAAATTGGTATTTGGTTGGGTAGTTAGAATATTTTCGTCCCCAGAAGATGCCATTATGGAGAGTGTTGGTGTTGAAGGTAGATGTTCAAGCTGCTGCATCCATTGCTGGATATAATCTAGTTTAGTTTGGGCAGTGGTAGCTTTTCCATCCAGCTTTAGTGATGCTTCCCAGAGTCATTTCAAGGCTGAGATTTTGCTGTGTTTACAGGACCAAAAGCTCCCAGTAGTTTGACTAAGATTTGGTTTTTAATCTTGCAGAATTCAAAAAAACCATCATCTTGACCTTCTTGGAAAAACCATTTGTGCACAACTATCTGCACCCATATTTCTAAATTAAGACACTATATAGGTCAAACAAACCTTTGGTATGAATCAAATTTGAGTCACCCTAAATTTGAATATGGTGCTTTGTACTGGAATTAAAGCAGTGCAATATTTAAAACATTATTCAGTGTCATAACAAGTCATCCATCATACTTTGTGGATCTAGAACTGTTTATAACAATTTTTATTACTGTGAATAGTTTCTAGTTCATGCTATAATTACTATTCAAACTACGTGACATCAACCTAATTCTCTCTTGTGAGATTAATGGATAATTCCAGCCTACTGTTTTGCATATGTGACTACGAAGGCAGCTGTTGGAACTTGAGAAATAGTTCTGAATAAATGCAGTTCACAGAGCTCTAGTTCCTAGTGAAGATATCTCTGCAGCTAAGAAAGAATTACATTTCCCTCTGGAGCTGTGTGTATCACAGAGCATTGTTAAGTTTGACGACTGTGTTTGGAAAACTGGGAAAAGTTGGTCCCATGCACTGCTTCTTGTTTCCTTGTTTGACATGGTGTCTGGTAGTGGTCACAGCAGCCCCAGGAAGGATAAATGACTGTGGCTTCAGTGACATTGTATGGCTACAGATTGACATTGGGCACAGACATCATGAAGCTTTCTATAAACAGTCTTTTAAATGTCAGCTTCCTGTGATGGGAGGCCACGTCAGACCATGACTGAAATTTCAGTTTCAGCTTTCTTATGTTTGGTGGGGTTTTGTTGTTGTTGTTTTGTTGGGGTTTTTTTTTCTTTTTTGTTTGTTTGTTTTGTTTTGTTTTGTTTTGTTTTTTTGGTGATTTTTTTTTTTTTGCCTGCAAATGTCAGTTTTATTTTCCGTTGACTTGATATTTTCAGGAATCTTTGATTCTTTTTAAGTTATGTAAGTTCACCTCACACATGACTCTGTCTGTATATGGATACCCATGGGGTGACATTAGATACTCCAGGAATTACTGTGCAAAGAACAAAATCTTCATATGCTTTCTGGTTTGTACTCAAGTTGCAAGGAAGGCTGTTACTTTCTGGAGATAAAATTAAACATCAGCTGAAGTTATAACATTTTATAAGGGATTTGTTCTACATTATAAGCCTCATCCTTCATGGCTGATAATTGCAATGGTTTTGTCACTGTGATGTTCCTTTTTCTTGGTAGTGGAACTATAAGACAGATTTAACAGCAGTGCATCACAAATAGTCTGTCCTCTAAAGGTTTAAGATGGGAAACCAGACATCGGTGCCCAGGAGACTGTGCTGGCCACTATATTTCTGCTTCCTGTGCTGTGTGCCAGAGGTTAAAATCGTGTTTGTTTCTTCCACATCACAAATGCTGGTGACCAAGCGCAGAGCAGGTCAAACTTGAAACAACCTTCCTGTTAGGCAGGGGCTCGGAATAACTTGGGGCAGGATGAAATCCCCCAGATACATGTCCATATTGGTATTTGAGTCATGAACCAGAGCCCAGGCTTTGCAGTCGCTTCAAGTCATTTTACTGGCTGGCTTATCTTGGTTATGATAGACCTAACAAGACCACATCACAGGACTCAAAGTTTTTGGAAAGGTATTACTCCTGCTGTTGCTGAGAAGTGTTTTTGTTTCCCTCTGTCATTTGCCAGCAGGAATGTGTGTTTTACCTAATGAGAGTTACCAGAGCCCCCAGCTCTGCCTCATCAGAGTTAGCAACTTCATGAGAGTTTTACCTCATGAGAGTTACCAACCTGCCTTCGTTTTCTTCTGACTGGCTTTTATGCCATCTCTTGTTCAAGGGTGTCAGAATTCTGTTCTCCTTTAAGCTGTTGCTGTTTTGCATGAAGTCACTCAGAGGGAGCAGGGAAGAGCAGTGCTGTGCTCTGTTTTCAAAGCGCCCAGTAAATTCACATGGGCTGACACTGGGAGTATTGCAGAATTCCTGTTCTTTGTTGCTTTGCTGTTTAGGAGTTGGACACCAGTCTATCTTTTTTAGTTAAAAAATCCCCACCACAAACCCCACTATCTTCTTAGTTACTTCAAGCTAATCATCTGTTGGAAAAGAAAAGAGCTATAGCTCCTTTCAACCGGGAATTCGCTGTGATTTCAGAATATGAAGTGTTAGATGTTTTGGCAGTGCTGTGCATGTGCTAATGTCCTTCAGGAGTGATTAGGGCTTTGTTCATCTGAGAATCGTTTGCTGAGAAGTGCATATGTAAGTGGAAGAAACTGCGATTCTAAGAGTTTGCGTTCTTTATCAGGTTAGGTAGTGATAAAGGAGATGACTGGTGTACCTAAGTCAAGGTCTTTGAGTGTTATAAAAGCTGCTCCATGTGTCTTTAGCCGTTTATATGGAAGGATTTGTGTTAGTCTTTTGTTGATTCTTTTAGAATTTTTCCAGGCCTTAGATGATTGTGCCATTTGGCGAAGTCCAGAGCTTTATCTCCTTTTCCACACTTGCTGAACACTCTTGGATAAAAATTTCTCTTCTGTTGTTTTACATTGTCTGCTTACTTAATTTTCCTTTCAGAAAAAAAGTAGGTGCCTGAAAGTGGCAGCTTAGTTGCTGGAATTGGAGAAAAACGTAAGCAAGATGAAGCCTGCTCTTGCCATTGCATCCTTGATTTAATTAGATTTTGGTTATACCTGACAAAGCATTGTGTAAGAGTTTTAAGTATTAGCTGGAAAGTGTGAAGGACATTATGTCTCCTTTGCCTAAAGCATTAAAGGAAAAGAAGGTTTTCCTTTTAACGAGAAACTCCAGAGCGCTTTGGATTCTACATCAAAGAACAATGTTTAGTTTCATGATGTCTTCCAGACAGTTCTTAATACAAGTCCAAACCCAATCTATAAGTAGTAGCAAAAGTGATTTTTTTGCCTTCCCTTAAGTTCGCTCTAGCTAAACCTAGCTGTGCTGGTCATGTGTTTTTCCAAAGGGCAACAGCCTGATATAATGGAGAGTAGATTTTGCTTTGGCCTGTGGTACCGTGCCGTCATCCTCTTGGACCCCCTCCAAGAGAGCACAGGTGGCAGTTCTGCTGGGATCTCACAGCTTCTCTGTTTTTATTAGCCTTTCTGGCTGGTATCCTCTACTGTATGACCCACCCTTGAGATGCACTTTTTGGACCACTCCATGGAATTTCTTCTGTTCACCTTCTAAAATTTCATTCCAGTATCTTAAATTAAAAATGTCTGGGTAAACCTTACAGTGCTCATTCTAGTCATTGGTTCATGATCACATGAACTATGTTTGACTGACTGTAAGGAGCACAGGAGTATCTTTATGGATTATCCAGGGACATCCATGGATCTCCCTGTGATGGGTGTGCTCTGGTTTGCAACCTGCCCTTGAAACAGCTGCATATCCCTCAAGAGCTTTCTCCGCGTTGTGTTGTGGCTCTTTCTCTGCTCCACACATTTCCAATCTTCCCTAGATAAAAGTTCCCACTTGCTGCAGTTTCCATAGGTTCCACACTCTGCCTGGGCTGTGTCCCAAGCAGGTGCTGCTCACACCTACTTCCATCACCCGGCCAGTGCAAGCAGTGCTGGGGGAGGTGACAGGGGGCACGTGTCCATTGCCAGGATTGCACTTTTCTGGGAGCACAGGACAGAAGCAGAGCAAATGGCAGGCAGGAAAGAAAGCAGATGAAAAGGTAGCGGAGTTATCTTGCTTTGTATGTGCCTGTCCGCTGTATTTGTTTATTCTTGGATGTTTATGTACTCAGAACTTGCTCTGCCAAGAGTCTGGGTGTGGAGGTGATGCAAGGACACTGCTGCCCCTGCCGTGCTGTGAGACACCTCTCTAATGGCACTGTGCTGTGAATGAGGCATGTCCCAAGTACTGCAATCATTGGAAAGCTGAGTAAGTGGGTCCTTTTGCAGGAATAGCACTCTGAACGTGGCTGCTGGAGCCCAATTTCTGTTCTGTTAATTGCACTGCTCCCTCATAAATTGCCCTTGCAGCTTCCCTCAGTAATGCTATTCATCACCTCCTCTTTTAAACTCTGAATTTGGCATATACAGGGCTGTGTAGGCAGCTGCTGGTTATATTTTAATGATACAACTTGCTAAATGCTTCTTTAAGAAGAAAAGTGTTATAAATAATTCAATAGAATTATTTTGTTGTACATATATATGTCTGTCATAGCCTGTTAGAATAGCATAGTGTCACTTTAGGCAGACAGATAGGAAGCTGTCTGTTTGCACTGCTGAACAATTTGGGACCGTAGGAACCTGAGACTGTGACAGGCATTACGATATGATGCATTAATGCCATTTCTGGGTGTTACCAGTTCATCCCCAGAGGGGCTGTGCTGCAGTTGCGTGATCTTGCTGCCATGGGAGGGGCTGCCTTGTTTTTGCTGTAGTTGATTTTGATGTGGAGATTTTTTTAATCTCTCTGGTGTTTTTGTGCGAAGTGGAGAGGCTGTTGTTTTATAGCTACTTTTTAAAAAATAAATATCTGACCTTGCTAATGACAAAACATGAAGAAAAATTACTGTCTGCCACAGTACTTCGCTTTTCAAAAGGGGGCTAACCTTTATTTCAGCTTCTTCTTCTCAGAAAACAAGAGGTAAACAAGATCCTACAAAGAAACATCATGCGCTTGCTGCCCTTGCCTGGAGTAAGAAATAGTGCAGGGTCTTTTTGTTGTTGTGGGTTTTTTGCCCCCCCCATGAGTTTGTTGTAGATGCAGTATGCTTTCTTGTAAATAAGATTTCTTCCCAGGAATAGCTAGGTTGGTCTCTTCAGATTTGATTTTTGCATATATGGCTTGAACTTTAATGCTGTTCATGAGTTTGCGCTGTAATTAAAGGATCTTCTGCTTGGTTTCGGCCCAACAAGAGATACCAAATGGTTTTGATAAGGAGGCAGCAGAGGAAAAGAGTGGAAGGCTAGAGGCAGATAATAGGAAACAATAATATATTGTGTGCTTGTACTGTAAATATCTGTATTTTCTGTATAAAGTCAATTCTTTCTTACCCAAAATACTGCTTGCTTTCTTGCTGTCATATTTAAGCTCATGCATAACTAACCTAAAATATATGTAATTTTCTATTTAAAACCATTTAACCAAAATAATAACAGCTTTGGTAGGAAAGGAGAGTGTTAGGAGAGGCTTAGCAAAGGCTCTAATCCTTGTGTAAAAGTACAGCCGTGTCTCAAACCAGTGCTGGATCAAGCTTCCTGGGAATCAGGAGCACTTTGCCTCTGCTTGCTTTGGGCTACGTGGGGAAAGCTACAGAACTTGAAAGGGTGAATAATTATTTATTTGTTAATGCACACACCAGTTTTTCTTGCCAAATTTCTTCCTGAATTTTTAGGTACTGAGAGAATGGTCTGCTTTTCTTAAAATGCTTGACACACGTTGCTGTCCATGCTTTTTTGAAAATCTCTCTGTCAATATCTGAAAGCAGAGGGGGAAAGCACTCAAAACTCATGGGCTTTCTTGAAATGCCTGGAAATATCTGGTTCCTGCTCTCTGGGGAAGAGAAACCTTCCTCTGTGAGCAGTTATTCCTGTCTTGGCCACTGCTTTGTCGGTTCAGACATCGCTTCTTTATCCTTCTTTATTCTTCCTTTCTGTCTGATCCTGGAAAGTGCTGGAGAAGGTATTATGCACTAGTTGCACTCTTAGTTTGATATAACCAAGAACTATTAAACTCTTAAAAGATTTGCTTATTAAATTATTTTAAAAACTGTGAAAAATTGTAACTCTAGGATGATGATAATGAGATTGAGTTTTTTGCTTGTTACAGAGCTGTGAAACACCTTGTTCATGGAAAATATTGGAATAATTGTTTATATAGGAAACAATCATAAGAGTTCTGAGATTTTTACCCTCTAGATACTGCAGTCATAGCCATATGTTGATTTTTGGGCAGTGAGACCTCCTTGAGCTTATTTTGCTACAGAGTGGCCTGTGCTTCATATGATGCATTTTGCTTCCAGAGAATGTCATAGGCATCCTGTAATGTTAATTTCTTTAGAAATTCTGTATTCTGTTGTCGTGCTGAAGAGTCAGTGTTGCTTTATCCAGAAGGGGCCTTATGTCCCTGGTTAGACCAAGCAGCAGCTGGGGTAAAGGTGTCTGAGTGTCAGTGGGAGAGCCCCTGGTGGGCTCTGCCCTCCCTAGAGCTTGGTCATGGCCCAGTGACTGCTGGACTGCAAACTGGAAGGTAGAAAATAGAATTATGATGCTTTTAGCTGCTGGTATTCATTACTGCATAAAGATGGTAAATGTGAAGAAAAACAGTGGAGGTTTTATTTATTTTCATAAGTAGTTTCTTCTTTCCGTAGAGCTCTAAAATTTGCACCAGTTTGCCCTTAATCAAACAAATCAACAGCAGGGCTACTCGCTATAGATTTTGTCTTTGCAAAATCAACTTCAGGGCCAGCGGAAACTATGAAAATTAATTTTCTGCCCTTTGTAAAAGCCACGACCTCTGCAATACAGAGAGATGAAGTGTGGATATGAAGGGAGCTCCTAGGAGCTTGCTGTAAAACTGGTGTGAATAGTGATCAGTCTGACCTGCAGCCATCTGAATGGTACTGGGGGCAAGCTGCTGTAATAGATGACATAAATTGCAGCAGTGATAACTAGAGCTGTCCCCAGAGAAGAGGACCTTTGCCCCCATCCCCTTCTTTCCTCCAGACAGTCCTTCACTTTGGAGTGCTGCTTTCCAGGCTCTCCCATCCTACGTTTAGTGTTTCCTTTCATCTTGGCTGAAATTAGCACTATAGAAATCTCCATGTCTTGGTTTCTGTTGCAGGTGGTTAAAGGTTGTATTTCTGGCTGCTTTGTAGGCTCATCACCTTAGAGGTGAAATGCAGCCAAGAGAATGGGATGGAGGCAATGTAGCTTTTCTGGGAGAGGCACTTGGGTGGTACTGTGATTAAATTAATCAGAAAAGGAAGGAGGCACCCTCTGTGACACTGTGAAAAGCCTCCTGCTGCAGAGAGAAATTCCCAGATGAGCATCTCTGGAGCCCAGAGAGCCTGATGAATACCCAATTCACTCACAGGGCCTAAGGTTCACTTTCAGGTCCTTGTATGCTGGTTGGAAAAACATTATCTAAATGCAAAGTGACTGTATTGAAGACACAGGCAAGCACTAAATCCATTGTGAAGACAGGACCTTGGAGGCACTGTGAACCATGGCTTTGGAAATGAATTAAAAACTGCACTATTGACTTCCATCATTATAGTCTTTGGGACATATTTATTCCTTTAAAGTCTTCTGTTTTGTCTGCTGCATTGTTGAGTGTTGCATTGTTGATTGGGAAATTTCTGGTTTATTTGTAATACAGTGTCATAAAGCTGAGAGGCAGTGAGGTTGTATTCTTTCTTGTCTGTGTAGAGCCTGTGTTGCTGTGGCCTGGATCCAGAATTTGATAGCACAAACAAATGATAAATCAGGCATATTTATCTAAGGACTCATTTAGCAATAAAAAGAGTTGTTTAACTGTATTTTCTTCTTCATAATGTATTTAGTGCTTTTTATTAAGTTGAAATATGCAAGGTCTGTTTTTCATTGCTGCAGTGTAAGTGCTCCATCCCAATGTAGGCACTGTATTTCTTCTTCTCCAGCCTTCAAATAAGGCTTTTTCTGGAGATGCTAAAACTTGTGAGAGCTGGAAAAATCTCAAAGGGTTTTGTTAAGTCATGGAACTCATTTCACATAATGATTCATGAAGGAGATGTAAAAGTAATGACAGAGTATTTTAATTGAGACTTTGCAGGATGTGGGTACAATTACATTTATATGGGGTTGATATTTCTGTGCTCCCCTGTACTCTTCAGGGAATGTGTTTCATTTGCAGTGTGTGAATGATAGGAGAAGGAGCAAGTACTGCTATTTCTGGGAGTCTCTGTGGTTTGTTTTGTAATATTTTCTCTTTCTTTGGATGTTACTAGTCTTATAGCACTTGGGGGAGGAAGAATTTAAATAATTTTGAGCATTACTTCTGTTCTTCCTGAGATGTAGGCCTGGCACTTCCTTTGATATACAATCCAAATTTGTAGTCATCTTCAGTGGTTCCACAAGTTGGCTCCCTTCCCTTTTGTTCTTAATTTCAGGTGTTGTCAAGTTGTGCCAGGAATCAAGTGCAGTTGAGATTTTTGGTCTCCAGAACTGAATGTCTTAGTAACAGAGGTTTTGTTCAGTTTTATTACTTGGCATCTTCTTTTGAAGGGAAGAACTAAAGGAGAAACACAACGGTCTCCTGGAGAATGCACAAAGAAGGGAACCTTGAGGACAAATCTCTTGACCATAAAAGATAGTGAAAAACATGCATTCTGCATGGCTTTCTGGGAGTTCTTCGGTGCCCAAAGTCTTGGAGAATATTTAAAGTACATGTGCCTCATTGGAAAAGGTGGTTGAAGTATGTAGCTGTTCCTCTACTCCCTCTTTGCATGCTCCATGAGGTAAAACCAAAGTTTTTGTAGGACTGGTGCCAAAGTGAATTTTCGGTGAGTTGGAAAGGAAGGGGAACAAAGTAAAAGCGAACAGTCTGCTCCCCTCTGTGTCCATGGGCTCCTTCCCTCTACTGTGAGACAACAGCTGGGAGAAGCCCAGGACTAAAAAGCTTTCTGAAACATGATGCAGTGCTTAATCAGATTTCCATGTTTGATTTCAACCTCAAGTGAATAAAGAATGTGTAGTGAAAAAGACTTGTGTGTACTTAGAGCAAAAACATTGAAGATAGGTGTCTGTTTGCAGGGAGATAATGCTCATGCAGACTTATGCCTCATTCTCCTGGCAGAAGGGATGTTTTCAGTGAGAAGGTTTTGAGGTAGCAGAGGAAAGGTTTTGAAGGACTTTGTGTGAAGGAAACTTCAAGAAATTGCAATAGTGGCTACAGAGTTGGGTTGGTTTTCTCACTTTCTTGGCTGCCTCCATCTCTCTCCTTGCCTGTAAAGACTCCTGAAGGACAGTGGGAAATGAACTGGCCTATCTCTGTACTCAGTGGTAACTGAGTACAGAGAGAGGAAGTTATATGAGGCAATGAAAGGAGACAAAGGAGGAAAATGATCTAAATAGCAACATAAAGAAAATATTTGGGAATAAAAAGTAATCATCGACTTGTACAATAGGGTGTCCAGCAGCCCTGCTGAGGCTGTGTGTGATGGATGTATTTGTTCATTCAGTTATGTCTTGCACGACAACATTTTAAAATTGCTGCTAGAATGAAATTGATTTCTTGAGTTTTAAATAGTGCAGCGTAAATCTTCCACTCACACCAGGACCGAAGAGTCTCTGACTGCAAGCTCACTGCAGTTTGCCAGTTCCACTTGATTTCATTTCAGATTCATCTCCGCAAGCCAAACCACAAAAAGAGCTTCCTGCCCAGTGGAGAATGAAATGCAAGAGGCAATCCTTTTGTTGCTAACGGGAGGCTGCAGGGAGCAGAGCTGGCTCTTGCTGAGGTTGTGTTTGGGTTTGGTTAACTATTTTGCCAGTGAGGCAGAGACTCCTGGCCACTGGATATAAGTTAGATGCTCTTAGGTCTAACTGAGGGCAGTAGTTTAATACCTGGGGTAGTTTATAAAGAGACTTGCTGAGCAGCAGCCTGATGTAATGAAAGGTGAAAAGCTTGGATCGTTGTGTTTCTCAGGAGTGTTTTCCAGAGGGATAGTTTGGCTTGCTGCCTTATTTACCCCACACTGGCTCTTTGGCTGTGGACTCAGTGGGGTTTTTCTTGTTGGTTTTTTTCCTCTCAGAGCTTATAAATTAAGCCATCAAGAGTAAATTTCTTCTCTTCCAGTACATTTATTTACTAAATTTTAAACTTGCCAAATGTTGATGTGCTTTCCCATGTCCTCCTCAAGCGGAGTGGAGGACTGTTGGTGACGGGGCTGATCATGTAGGATAAGGAGGGTTCCACTCCTCTAGGCATTCTGCAGAGGTTTTTGTCTTCTGCTCCCCTCCCTAATTGCCATCACTGAGAGGCCTGGCAGAGCTCTGCTCTGGGAGATGAGAAGTTTATTTGGCCATGAAGAGGGGCTCTGAGATGTCTGTGTGCTTTTGGTGTCTTACTCAGAGCTGGGGCAGGATCTTAGAGATATGCTCTGCACTTTCATTCCAATCATCTGCAGTTCCTGGAGTGTTTGTCCTGCACAGTGTTTGAGAAGTGAGAAGTCATCATGGGTGAGCTCTGCCCTCAGAAAAGCCCCATTCCCGAGATGCTGCCCCGGACTGGATCTTGGGACACCCACTCTGGATCACAGTAACTCACTTGTGCTACCTGCTGCCATGTTAGAGGGCTTTCCTAGGTAACCTCAGAAACAGCAGCACAGAAATTGGTATTATGTTTTTCTTTCTACTGGGAAAGAGCATTTTTCAAGAAAAGGTATTTTCACACTGCTCCAGCTCTTCCTTCTCCTTCACATGCTCCATCTACTGAGAAGCAATGGAGGCTGTAAAACCTGGAAGAGCAACGATGGACTAAAAATAATGAGAGCTCTTCTGTCCTTCAAAGGCATTCAGTTGGGGAATTATATCCAAAGTGACTGTTCTGTGCTATCCCTTTATTCCTTACTTGTATGGTGACCCCTTCCTGGGGGGCAGCTAAGGCAGGGTCTGCTGCATGGTCACAGCTGAGAAACACATGGGAAAATAAAGGCACCTGCAAAGGGCTGCTGTGAGCATGGCTGTGGGGACAGATGGACAGCTGCAGCTGTTTTTCCTTAGGAGTTCTGAAGATGTAAAGGGTCAAATGCATTTCTTGCTGGGCTTGTTTATTATTTTTGTTTTCAAGGGGGAATTGTAGCATTGTTTTAAGACTTAAGTTCAGCTTTGGTCCCACAAAAGGAGTCAGATGCTGGCTGTTGGCTTAACTGCTGAAGAAGTGCTGATGCTTCCAGCTTTTTTGGAGGTATCCTTTGATTCCTTGGAAGAAATCGGACATTAACTACTGATGTCTTTTATTTCCCTCCTAATCCAGTGGGCAGCTCTCAGAGTTGATGGTTATTTTCCATTAAATAGCTCAGTCTGTTCTCCCTCTGAATTTTGTCTCCAAAATAAAACAGTTCTTCACATATTTCTGTAAGCCACATTACTGCATTTACTGTGTGTTTCTGTGTGCCGAGGAGCCCTGCCGTGCCCACAAACACCCTCGTGTTCGAGCTGCAAGGCTTTGGCCGGACACAGGCAGTGTGGGTGAGGAAGCATTGACAGGCAGAGGGAAACTGTGCAGCCTTTTTATTTGACTGAGTTATTTTTTGGGTCTTAAGCAAACTTTGCTTGAATGCAGATCATGGTATTTGCTCAGTGATCCAGTGGAATGTCTGGGATATTTTTGTTTTTCCTTCAGAGCCAAAAAGCAGCTTTTGGCTCTAAATCCCAAGTTGCCAGCCTGAGGCTGAGTCACTGTGCTTTGGGGTGAGGAGAGCTGGGTCGGTGTGGTGAGACGGGTACCCTGTGCAGCACAGAGCGCTCCCGCTGTGCCTGCCTGGAGCTGGAGATGTTAATTAAAGATGTTGAAAATTACAGCTAAATCTGCTTTTATTGACATGAAAGCTGTGCCAGGACTTACCAAGCTGTTGGGCAGCATGCTGCAGGCCTGTCCCACTTGTATCCCAGCTCCACTTTGAGTAAAAGAAAAACTAGTTTCAGCCATTAAATCTGTGACTCTTTGGTGAGCTCTTTGATTCTCCCCAACCACTCAGCTTGGAGGTGCCACTGGGCGCTTCGTGCACACTGTCATTGCAGTGCAAAGTTGAGCACAGGTTTCCTGAGTAGCAACTTCTTGCAGAGGTTTCCAGACCTTTTAATGATGTGGAGATGAAGCTTGCTGTGTCCTGCCTCAACAATACATGCCTGGAGTCTAGGTGAAGCTTGGACTTTCTCATCCTGAATCTGCTTTTGTGCTGCAAACCCAGGAAGAATCTCCACGTATATGTTCCTGCAGTGATTTTAAACAAGACATGCATATATCCTCCTAAACCTGCTTTTGGCTGCTCTTCTTCAAATCTCCTCTGCATTCTTTAAGACTTCTGCAAGTCTACCCAATCTTTAGGCTGGTGATTCTTGCTTGGCTGGGACAAACTGACAAACTCCAGCCATGGGAACAGCTTTTCCAGGGAGATGGTGGAGTTGCCATCCCTGGAGGTGTTTAAGAGCTGTTTGGATCTGGTGCTGGGTGATGTGATTCAGTGGTGTAGGGGTTGCAGAGGTGGTGCTGAGTGGATGGTTGCACTCTATGATCTTGAAGGTCTCTTCCAATCCTGATGTTTCCCCGATTCTGTGATGGTTTACTTGCTGACTGGAGGGTCTATAGCTGTGCTTCTTTACACAGACCCTTAACACAATCACTTTCTTCCTTGTCGTGTATCCTCAAAGTGCCACAGGAGCAATTCTCCTGTGCAAAAGCAAATGTCTCATTACCTCTGTTTGCCTCACATTTAAGTGAGGAATATCTTACTTTTTGATCAAACATAATCAGTTGCAACTAGACCAAATTTGAGGCTAAAGAAATGGTTGTTTTAAAACACTGATCAACAAAAGAGACAGTCATCTACTACTAAGATTTGCCCAAGATCCTCTAGGGCATCCTCTGGTGACTGCAAATATGCACAGTAGATACCTGCTGGCTCAAGGTCAGTCTTCTATTTTTAATTTTTTTTTTCATTTTCTGTGTTGATTTTGCTGACAAAGACCTTTCTTATCTCGTATGGAGGAAATACTTATATTAAATAAATAACCAAGGAGTTAATTTTACATGTGGTCTTTTGACCGTGGTCTTGAAAATGAGAAAGCCCTGAGTCCCGTGAGGTATGTGTTCCTGCCAAGAGAGCATCTGTCCTCCTGTAATGCAGTAATTATGGGTCTTTACAGCTTGGATCTGCTTTCTTGAAGCACTGATAGTCTATGGACTGGGCATAGGGAACAGAAGGAGAAAAAGTCATTTGACTGCCTAAACTTTAGTTGCCCAAGTGAGTCTTGTGAGACAGGAGAATGGACATATGATCCATTGGGGAGTCAGATCTGAGGTCAGATCCACACGTGCAGGAGCTGAGCTGCTCTTTATCTCCTGTGAATTGCAACTGAACAATGTGAGATCAATGGTGGAAGAGATGGGTATGAAAAGAAAAAAACCCTTATTACTTCTGACAAATCATACTGTGCTAGAAGTATAAATGTCGGTGGCAGCTGCTCTACTGGTCTTGTCAAAGTTGGTAAGCTCTTGAACATAGTTATTAAAAGATATTTTCACTATACATTATTGGACTGAAGGGGCTGAAAACAACGTCAAAATACTCAGATATTTCTGTGTTTCCAGGAGAGTGCGTGAAAAATGACATCAATTATTCTTCATGTCCTTTGACATGAGATGTCTCTATGTGTCACATGGGTGTAGCTGCATTACAAAAGGGCAAAGGCACAGCATTTTTCAGTTGAGGACAGTTTTGTCAGATACTGACACTGGTGTTGGCAAATCTCTAGGGTGAAATAAGGAGCTCTTCAGAACATCTTGGCTTCTACAAAAGGTTTGAATTCTTGCAAGCACAGAAGTGCTGAAGCCTCAAGTGTATTTTATGTCATGGTTGGTGACAGTGGCTTGCCAGAGGATGCAATTTCCCACAGAAAGGCTGGAAAGAATGTGGATAATTTTTAACATGCACAAGAAATTTTTGTGAGGTGTATATGTCTTCCGGAAATTTGTGGGACAGATGGAACACGCAAACCAAAGGACTAAAAGGGCCAGAAAGAAATACACTCTTACTCCTGGTAGAAGATATGATACAAAATGCCTTCACTGCTTAAGGTTAAGACAGTGGCATTGAGCTGAATTTGCATTCATTTTCTCACTTAAAATACAGTGTCCAAAACAAGTAAAAGCTGCAACAGCTTGATCATAATTTACTTGTTACAACCAACCCATAGCTACTCTGCCTTGCACTGAGGCTAGAACCATAGAACTAGAATTATAGAATTATTGAGATTGGAAAAGGCCTCTGAGATCATCAAATCCAACCTTTGACCAAACACCACTTTGTCAACTAAACCCTGGCATTATGTGCCATTTTTTTCTTGAAAACTTCCAGGGATGGTGACTCCACCACTTCCCCAGGCAGCTCGTTCCAGTGCTCAACAACCCTAAAGGAGAGGGAATAAAACTCCTGGCCTCACTGTGTGTAGCAGGACCCTTGCTACAGGACATGACCCTTGCTATAGGACTTGCATAAATAAGTAATTTTCCTGGACTGACGTTTGCTGCCAAGTGACTTTCAGAGTTTTAGGGGAAGAAAAAGCATTATTCAGTCCTGGTGAACTTTTGCTGGTGGTCAGAGCTGTATTGTCGCAGATGTGGCTTTCAGCCTGCTCTGTGTCTTTGCCTTTGTCAGTGATCACTCTCTGGTCAGTAAAGCTGTTCAGGCACTTCAGTGTGCTTTTGTAGGTGCAATAATAACTGTAACAACATCACTACTGCTGTTATTACTGATATCTTTCTGTGCCCTTCACATCTGGTTCTTATGAGTATTAAAGATGAAGTTCTGTTTTGTTTTGGGGTCTTTTTTTATAATCCCTGCTGACTTAATGGGAAAGACCACCAATGAGAATTTTTGCCTCAAAATGGCTTTCTTTTCCATCTGATAATGAAAGGAATGATCTGTTCTTCGATCTTTTGTTGGCAGGCTTGGAAATTGAAAGGGAAGACACTTGTACTGTAATAGCTTCCCTCTAATGGTGTGGTCAGTGGTTTCTAAGCATTTAAACAAAGGTGGGTATGCTGTGAGATGTGTCCAGGCAGGAGCCAAATTGCAGGGAGCACTGCTTGTGGAATAACCTTGTAACTCTGAGCTCAGGGAGAAGTACCTTTTCGTAGGTGAAAGAGTGGAGGTGTCTTGCCAGCCCTTGTTCTGTTTTAGCAGGGGATCATGCTGTGGTGAAATGTTGGACATCTGTCTTCACCAAGAGCTTCAGTGATGCTACTCTTGTCAGATGCTTGTATCTCATCTAGGAAGAAAAAAAGATCATTCATTTAAAAAAACAAAAAGTAATAGCACTGCTAGATGTAGATGTTTCTATATAAGACATAGTGCAGGAGAAACTCTAAAGCTGAGGCTTTGTTTATTCTTTCCTGTGAACTCCTTATTGTAGTGTCTAAGCACCTTATAAATATTTATAGATGTGTCCTCAAAGGAAAATGAAATTTATATAATGGAGGTTCAAAGTGATGTTAAAAGAAGCAACTTTCCAAAGGTTCCTACACAGTTGTACCGTGACAGAACTGGGACAGTAAATCAGACCAGTTTACCATTTTGGCAAACAAGTCAGATTTCCATAATTATTACTAGTTACTTTTGCTGCTTACAGAGTAATTCCCTGGGTTTTTTTTGTTTGTTTGTTTGGTGTTTTGAGAGGTTGTTTTTTTTTTGTTGTTGTTTTTGTTTTTGGTTTTTTTTTCCCCTTAAAATACAACTACTTTATTTTAGGGAAATTTATTATTTTTTGTAACTTCACTCTTAAGCAGGCCACACATGGATAGACGGCCAACAGGGGGTTGCAGTTAGCTGCTGCAGAGGAACAGAGGAGAACATTAAATTCAGTTTATGCTGCTGTGTGATAACTCACTCTGATCTTGCTCCTTGGCTGCTGAAGGTGTCCAAGCATCACTTGGGAGTTGCCCATGCTCAGAAGTTGACACTGTGTGCTGGGGTGAATTTGCAGCACAGAGCTCAGCAACACTGACTGGGATGGAGCTGCCTTTGCTTTCCTCCCCTCTCCCCATGCTGGTGCTGCTGCTCAGCCAGCTCACGAGCTGGCAGCTGAGGGGACAAAGTGTGGCAGTGGTGACAGCACTCTCCTGTGGCCAGGTGTTCAAAGCTGTACTTGGGCAGTGCTATTTCGCTGTTCCTCGGGGTTTAAAGTCTTTGTACAAATCTCTTTGAAGTTAGTGAAGGACTTCTGATGCTGCAATGGGCTTTGAATTTGACCCCAAGTATCAATTTACAGTGTTTGTCTTTTGTTAGCTGGCTTGTGAGTATGAAACATGGCTGAACAAACCTTTGGAGAATATACTGAAAGTGCAAATTTGCACAATGATCTTCCCTGTTCAGAGCAACCTGACTTTGGATATATGTTGAAATACCCCCCAGTATGCTGCAGACACATTTCTCTTTGGTCCTGTTATGTGCTGTTTGTATGTGTTTAGTTGGCTCTGTGAACTCTGAGATTTTCTTTTAAGTTTTTCTACGGTGCTTTAGGGATCTCAACTCTCATCACTAATAAAATACAACAAGGCAAAACACTGGTAGGTCTTGCCTTTGTTAGCTGTTCTAGCTGTTGTGTTTCCCACTGTTCCAAAAAACAAACCCCAAACCCAAGCATTATAAGATTCAATATATTCCCAGTGCAAATCATGAATATTTATAGGCAAAGAATAAGACTTCCCATTTTGAAATGTCAGTGCTATGAATTTGGTTTTTTGGCAAGTGTGATGAAGACCCACAGTCTTCCAATAAAGTTTTGTAAGCTTTTTTCCTTAATTATGGCTTAATTTAGGCCTCTGAGTTTAACAAAACGTATGAAGCATGCAGCAAAATATTTTTCTTGTGGAAAATTTTGTTTGCATGGATTACAAATCTCGTATTTCTTGTGGTCATGATTTTTAAAATGTGCTTAAATGTGGAAATTCCATGTTTTTTCTTTACATTTCTTAACACTTTCACAACATTAAAATAACCTGTACTGTGTGTTTAATGCAGAATTTTGAAGAAATTAGTTTGGAAAGTGCATGTGATTACTTTTTTCCTCCAAACGCCTTGAGTAAAATGTAGAGGAGGTTATAAGACATCAAGCAAAGGGTAAAAGATTCTGTCTCAAGCAGTTACTGCTTCAAGAGATAAATGAGGAACAATTTTGCTTTTATATAGTTGTTCTTAAATGTACCATCCTGACAACAGCAATAAATAGAATAATCTTCATTATTGCATTTATGTGGCATTGGCCTGGCTTTCCTAGAGAAAATCTCTTTTCCCAGGTGAAATGATCTTCCATTCAGCTGTGAGTGGAAGGAAGCCTCATTACTAGTGCACAGATTATGGGGAATGTTTCTGCACAGGCTTAATACAGAATTTTGATGTGGACCTCCTAGTGAATTTGATATTTTGGGATGAAATTACTGTAAAGGCACTAAAACCACCTGGCTTTCCTCTGCTGATTGGCTAACAGGATATTTGCTCAAAATTACTAGATAGGAAAGCAGAGATGTAATTAAACCTAGGTAGATGTATTATTAGATTTTTTTAACAGCATATTTTCTGAAATTGATGTAATAAATATGTCAGCCCTGCTCAAAGACAAAGTTTTGAACAGCTTTGAGCTATTCCTGGCTCAATACTTAAGCAGAAGTAGCAGAAATGGTGGATAAACAGGATCACTTTGGAAAAGAAACATTCAAACAGTTTAAAATCCTCTGCTGTGATCGTGCTTTTCTAACCCTCTGCAGCCTTGCGTTATCAAACTGAGAATGTCTCCATCTCCCTAATACCAATGTTTGAAATATGATACAAATAAATCATCTGAATATAGTCTGAAGGAAAAAAAAATGGTGCTTTGCATCACAACTACCTGGGACCTGCTCCAATGGCACTTGCACTTGCTAAGATGAACTATGGGGTAGGCATGGGCTCTAAAGCTGGGCTTTCTAGGGGAGGTGAAGAAAATGGAATGCATTGAAACTCAGACACTTGATCATTTTTCATCTCTGGGTTTGAATGGTGAAGTCGGCATCTGCAAAAGCAAATATTTGGAAAGCAGTTTGAAAACTGTTTTACTGAAAATGATGCAGAAATCAGGGGGTTGTTGGGGGAGGTGTGTGCTTTTATTTTCCCAGTGAAACTCCCCAGGATGGCAGAAAGTGCCACCAGAGTCTGCTCTCTGTGTTTTCACCTATCTTTGCTCTTCTTTGCAGGTTACATATTTGGGTAAGGTTTCCACAACAGGGATGCAATTTTTGTCAGGCTGCACAGAAAAACCAGTCATTGAATTGTGGAAGAAGCACACGCTCACCAGGGAGGATGTTTACCCAGCTAATGCCCTTCTGGAAATTCGCCCTTTCCAAGTCTGGCTGCATCATCTGGACCTCAAAGGTGAGGCGACAGTGCACATGGATACCTTTCAGGTAGCACGTATAGCCTACTGCACTGCTGACCACAACGTCAGCCCAAACATCTTCGCTTGGGTCTATCGGGAGATCAACGATGACCTGTCCTACCAGATGGACTGCCACGCTGTGGAGTGTGAGAGCAAGCTGGAGGCCAAGAAGCTGGCCCATGCCATGATGGAGGCCTTTAAGAAGACTTTTCACAGCATGAAAAGCGATGGTCGGATCCACAGGAACAGCTCATCGGAGGAGGTGTCCCATGAATTTGAATCCGACGATGGCTGACTGAAGTCATTCGCGGTTCAACAAAGGCAGAAATGGCTTAGGGAATGAGAGCTGATAGATGAATAAGCAACAATTGAAACTGAGTAATGGAAGGACTGCCAAACACTTGTCTGACCAGCTTTTTAAATCAGAAGAGCAATTTGGTACCTACGGATATGCATCATTAAAGTAATTACGTTGAAATTGCATTGAAATCTGCTGCTGTTGTAAAAGCGAGGAAAAATATCCCTCCCTCACCTCTGTCACCCACCCATCACCGTTCCTTTCTCATCTCTGTAGTTCAGGTGCATACCATGAAGTACAGTCGTTCCTGTTTGTCTTCAAAGACTGGTCAGGCAATTTTATTAGTTGCTTCTCTGGCATTCCTAGCTGTGGGCTGATGCTGATGCACAAGAGCAAGTAGGCCTGGAAAGCCCTAATGATTCCTGAAGAATCTTTCCCCGTGATCCATCACACAAATCCTTCGACTGTACGTAGGCTAAGACAGCCATACATAGCCTTTTAGATTAATGGCCTGGCATTCTGCAGTTAATTCACGTTTCACAGATAAAAAAAATGAAAGATGCTTGTATGTACACGTTATATCATATGCTATCCTTTATTTTATTCATTGTACCTATTTTCTTAATATACCTGCTGCCACATCTTTCACCCAACACCAGTAGTTGCAGTTTCACACTGTGTTCTGCAGGATACCAAAAAGGGGTGGGCAGAAATACTCCCTGGTGGCTGGGGGTTCAGCAAGTCAGCCCTGCTGTCTGTGCATTATCCTACCCTGATGTACTCTGCAGGAGGGGGGCCCCCCAGGAAGAGTTGAGGGGCACTTGAGTGTGTCAGTGTTTGAACTGTGGCTCCTCATCAAGCTCAGGTCTGAGGAGATCCGAGCACAGCGGGCACAGCGCTGCGTCCCTGCTTTCCACATTGCTCGTCGAGTTACCCTGGTGGGATGGAGCTGGCAGTGTCTCAGCACACAGGGCTGCCTCCCTGTAAAGATCAAAGGAAATGGGCCCTTAGGAGTCAGGTTTGAACATCTGTTCTGGTTGAGAACCTCGTGTTAAGATTCCCGTATCTTTCCTTGTTCACAGATATACAGTCATGCCTTTCTTAAATGCAGATGTTTAATAAAACTCAAATAAAGGAGAAACTTGTTTCACTTGATATTTTTTAAGGCTGAGAGCAGATCGATAGTTTGCAAGTAATGCTGCTCCTTTGTACAATTTTGTTTGTAATTATGGTCATGTTAGGGGCACTAGGGCACCTTACAGAAGCCTTAAAAGAAAGCTAATCCAAGCAGATAGCTCTGTGTCTGTGTTTTGTGTCTCTGTGTCTGTATGTGAGAGTGTATGTGTGAGTCCAGTGGTAAAGCATGTAGATTGAGCATGGAGATGTATTGAGGAGGGCCCACGCCTCTTGAAAATATGCTTGTTGCTTTACAATGTATGTAAACTGTTCTCCAGCATAAATGCATTCATACTTTAATAAAAAAAAAGTTTTGAGTTAAACCTTGTTAGTTTAAAGCTGTCTTTCCAATGTAAACTCAGTGGTTTTGTGTGTGTGAGTTCTGTGTTGATTTCATTTAGTGGAATGAAATAATTTATTTCCATTTAATTATTGCATCAGTCTTCATGAGAATTGCTGTTAACATTTAAAAATTATTTTATTTTCCATATTTAGGTTAATTATTGCTGAGAGGTTTTGTTTTGGTTTTGGGAGTGGTTGTATATTTTGGTTGGTTGGTTGTTGGGGGTTTTGTGGGTTTTTTTTTTTTGGTTGGTTGGTTTTGTTGCTTATTTTGGGTTGTTTTGGGTATTTTGTTTGATCAGTTGGGAGGGGGTTTTTTTGTTTTGTTTGTTTGTTTGTTTTGGTGGGTTTTTTTAACTTTGTGGAGTGGGGACATGATTTATAATTTTTGCTTAGCAGGAGGTGGCAGAGATACCCCCCTCCCAATCTGACCAGCTGAAATGAGCTCTTCTGAGGGGGAGCAGAATTGCCTTGCTTATAGAAATCACAGAGTGGTTCAGGTAGAGCGTTTGATGGCAGGATGGGGAATACACCACCAGGCTGGCAGCCTCCAGTTTTTCTCAGAATCTTTGGATGATCCAGTGTCAAGCACTGGTACAGGCTGCCCAGGGAAGTGCTGGAGTCACCATCCCTGGAGGTACTTAAAAGCTGTGTAGATGTGGGGCTTAAGGACATGGTTTAGTGGTGGACTTGATGATCTTAAAGACTTTTTCCAACCTAAACGATTCTATGATTCTATGATCATTTGATTTTTAATTATGATCATTCCTCTAATGTGCTGAGACCTGCTGAGAACATACTGTCTCCCTAAGTCACCTGCCAGTGTGGGTTGAGTGAAGAATACCTTTGTTGGGATTTTTGCTGTTGTCTTTTCATTTTTGTTTTCTTGTACAAAACAGTCTACATTTCTGTTTTACAGATGTACTGATTTACAGAGGGCTGGGGAGTCCTCCCAAAGATATTTGATACTATGGCATCTATGATAATTCCTTAGCAATTGAAGGCTGTGGATTAGCTGAGAATTCTGCATGATAAAAATAAAATATAAAGGAGAAAATTCTGTTCCTTTTATTAGAAAATCAGGCCCTTTGAAACATGAACCAGCTATTTTCTAATGGTTCAAACACGCAAGGGAATATGAGGGAATGTGAACTTCAGTTTGTCTTTGAAAACATGAGATTTGAAAAATAATCAGTATCATGAGTTTGGATCCTTAGATAATTTGGAATTCAGGCCAAATCTCTCTGCATTATCAATTCCAAATGTGTGATGCCATTTGCAAGAAGGAGAAATGCTTTCAATCCTGATTTGCTAGCATAGCAGTTATCACTGATTATCAGTTGCCAGTAGATACTGGAATGAAATATCAAGTTAAACTTTTCCTTCAATTAATCTGCTGGAAAAGAAAAATCATAATTTTTTCCATCAGGAGTAGTTTCCAGTTGGCTAAAGTTGTTCCTGTTCAACTACAAAGAGTCCAGATTTGGATCTCACTGCATCCCGCTGTGGGTTGATGAGTTCCTTCAGTGTCAGCCAGGAAAACATGTTAAGGGATTTCTTTCCCTCTTGTGCTTCTAGGGCAGAGTGGAAAGGGTCTGAGTATCTGTGCATTCTTAGGAGTGTGGAAAAAGTAGAGCATTTAGCTCATTACACCTCAACACCACTAAGTAACATCACCATGATTATGTCAAGGTGACTTTCACAATTTTTCTAACTGCCTTAAGAAAGAGAAACTGTTACTCTGTGTAGAGTAGACTTGTTCAGTTTTCAACCTCTGAAGTCTAAATATCTTCTGTTCCTACCAAGTCCTCTGTGGAGCTGTGAGTGAATGGTTGTGCCATGGGGAGAGCAACACTCCACACAATGAATGTAGATTGCTTAAGAATTGCTTAGATGTGCATGGGGGTTTTAGCCCAGGGGGATGGAGAAAGGCAGAGAGCAATTTCTTTCATGTTTAAACTCAAAGGCCCCTAAGAACAGCTGAATGTTTGGTTTTGTTTAAAAAAAAACAACCAGAAACACAACAACAAAAAAAAAACCCAACCCCAAAACAAAACCCTCTGCAGCTGGTTCCACTCTTCAGCTTTCCTGTAGCGAATGACTTCCGTTTTACATGAAAAAGTGGTTGGATTTTGCCAATTATTTTCATTTAATTTTCCTAAAACTTACAAATAAATGGTATGTGATTGAGAGGGTTTTGATACAGGGGCAACACCTTATCAGTCTCTTGGAAAACTTTAAATATGTTATTCTCGGAAGTTTTGAGACTTCTGTATCAGTGAATTCACAGCGAATTTTATTTTAATTGTGAGATTCTCTGTGTGTCTTTATACACATGTATGGATATATATATTCATACATATCTGCACACACACATCTTGAAAAGATATGCATGTTAAATATTCTCTGCATAATGGACATATGTAACAGTAGGTTTATGTGTGAAGGCAGTCTTGCATGTCAGTCTTGAGATGAATGGTTTACCTATTAAAAGATTCTCCCTTTTTCAGTAGGAAGAAAATTAAATTCTCTATCTACATGCAAAATTTGATGCACCATATGCATTATTTACCATTTGCCACTAGAGCTATCCCACTCCACACCCAAACCCTAACAACCCTAACCCTAGCCCTAACCCCAACCCTAACTCTAGCCCTAACCCTAACCCTAACCCTAACCCTAACCCTAACCCTAACCCTAACCCTAACCCTAACCGGGTCATCCCTCCCGCCCCAGCAGGACACAGACATTGGAACTGTGCCCCCGTGCTGCAGCTCAGAGCATCTGCTTTGATTTGCTGGAAGTTTGGGATGGCCTCTCTTATGTGGCTGCAGTTTGTTGTAAGTGCTGCAAGAATTTCTGCAGTTGGGATTGTGATTAGATCATGGTTGTTAAAGCAGATACAATGATTTACTGAAAACAGTTGTATGGAGGGATGTTACCCTGTCTGCTGCGGTGCCTTCTCTGATAAAGGGTTTGAGATTAGCTGAAGCACAGGTGTGATGCACATGCTGACTGTGCTGGATGGGATGAACTGGTGATGGGCTGGTAATCCTGGGGGAGAGGGTGGGAGGGCACAGCAAGGTCCCAGCTCTGATGGCAAAGGAGTGACTCTCGATTACTGTACCTGTCACATGGTGCAGAATCAGTGTCCCTTCCCCGGGGGCTCTTACTGTGCAGGCTGGAGCATCTCTCTCCTTCCCAGCTTCCACCATTGGAGTGTGAAGCTAGCACTAGGTGGTAACTCTTACCTGTTAGGCTTTGATTTGCATTGTGTTTCACATTTTCTGTTATTTTCCTGCAAACCCTATTGCTCCTGGAAAGAGAGGAAACATTATAATCCCATGAATAATGCATCATGTGGCTGGTATGTTTTCCTGCAGGCAGTATAGATTTTCTGAGGATGATGGACAGGAGTGGATTTCATTCTTAGTGAATTGTAATTTTATATGGTTGATAATAGGTCATGTGAGTGTGAAAAAGTGTGTTATTCCTATTTCAGATTTGTTATTTCAATTTAGTTATCTCTCATTTAGAGAGTAGAAGTAGTTTTAGACATGATTACTGAGGATATAATTAATCAAGGTTTTCTTGCACAGTTGGGTTAAATTGTTGTGGTTGAGTGCTCAGTACCATGCCAGTGCTCCCTGGCTCAGTCTCATCTTTAATGGATTCCAGATCTCATGGTTTCAAGTAACAACAATTTTTCCAGATCCCAAGACAATAATGAAATACACAGAGGAACTTCAAAGGAAACTCTTCTAGAAAGGAAAAATGAGGTTAAATGATGATGGTCAACTGCGAGATATTTGTGTGTCCATAAAATATGTCAGACGTCTTCCAATGCAGGAACAGGTGAAATCTGAAACTGTGCTTCACTAATAGACCATGCCTCACATCTGCCCAGGCTCTCCTCAGTGCGTTGGGACCTGATTTTCTCTGGGGTTTCCAGGTATGTTTCTTTGTGTCTTTTCAAGTGAGCTCTGACCACACAGAATAGCAGCATTTGTGCCTCCCTTCCCTGTTTCTAGCAGTTCCTGCTGTTGTGTAGCAGAGCAGTGACCTGGGATGAGCTGGAGGCAGGTCTGTGTGAGAGGAGCTGTGGGATCCCTGCAGCCCCTGCTCTGCCCCAGCCTGGCCCTCCTGCTCTGCCTGTCCCTGGTGTCCCGCTGAGGAGGTGGCTGTCACTTCCAACGAGCCCTGCTCTGCTCCCTGGCCATTCCAGTGTCTCCTGCAGGTAGTGTGCTCTGATTAAATTTGTGTGCCTGTCAGAAAAATGCATTGTTCCTTCCCGGTGCTGTGGAAGTGTGAGCATGGTAATGCACCGGGCTGTGCTGAGCAGAGAGGGAAAGGCTCCTTCCTGCAGCCTGCAGAAGTTTAATTGACAATAATTGCCCAGTGTTTGATGATTGATTCATTACAGGGCTCTGCTGGGGTGCATCCACCTCTTTCCTGCCTCAGGTCATCAATGCCTCTGTGAACGAGCAGGCAGGCAGGAACACACGGGGGGCCAGGACAGCCCTGTCACTGCCAGCTGTGGGCTGCTCCCCCAGGACAGCCCTGTCACTGTCAGCTGTGGGCTGCTCCCCCAGGACAGCCCTGTCACTGCCAGCTGTGGGCTGCTCCCCCAGGACAGTCCTGTCACCCTGGCTGTGGGGTGTCCCCCCAGGACAGCCCTGTCACCTTAGGCTGTGGGATGCTCCCCCAGGACAGCCCTGTCACCTTGGGCTGTGGGGTGCTCCCCCAGGACAGCCCTGTCACCCTGGCTGGGGTTCCTGGCAGGCCGGTGTCACTGCAGCTGTTTGCAGGGGAAGTGATGCTGAGCTGTGCTGAGCGTGGTTTGGTGCAGCAGATCTCAGCGTTCCCTGTGCCTTACTTACAGGAATCCTAATTTATGCCATTATAAAGGTTAAGAACAGAGCGTTTCAGCATGGTTCACATTTTGCCTGCACGCTGCAGTGGGTCTCAGCTAATTCAGCAGCAGTGGTTTGTTCTGCTTGAAATCCTGGAGAATGGCTCCTCTCCCGAGGTATTTTTTCTGACTTAATTGCCAAGTTATAGTGAAATATGAGGTTCGTTGTTGTCTGCTGGAGCACTGGGGATTCTGTTTTGTTGGCACATTTTTCATGACCTTGTGTCAGCAGCATAACTAGGCTATGAGATAATTTGTATGCTTTAGATGAGCAGCTGTGTGCATCTTAGCCAGAGAGAGAAGCAAGTGTGATCTGTTCAGTGGAGTTAATCAGGTAAAGCAGAGAATTAACTTTAGTCTTGCAGATTAAGTGATGTCAGACCATGCAAGATGTGTGTAAATTTCATGCAGGTGGAAATCAAATTGATCTGAAATACTATACACCCAGATTCAATAGAAGGGAGAAAAACAATAGCCACAAATGTGGAAAAAAAATTCTACAACCGTTTAACAGCTGAAAAGAAAGAAGTGTTGTATCCTTATTTCCCTGTGATGCTCTCGTTCAGCAATGGCTTTTCACTTCATTTCCAAATAAAACAGTTTTGAGGTTGTAAAGAAGGAGGATTGCTCTGCTCATCCCTGTGCTGTTGCAGATGCCCCACAGTTATCACAGGGTTTTGGAAGCTGTTGAATTTACTGACATTTTGTTGGCAACAGGGCTGAGAGTTTATTAGTATAGGAAAACCAGAAAGAGCAGACTTGCAGTGGTGTCTGCTAATCCTTAAACTGCATTTCCTGTGGAAAGTAAGTGGCTTCAGGAAACAGTGGAGGACAGAAACTGCAGAAACTGCCCTCCATGGGAGATAACTAACTGATGCTTGGACATCAGATCTGGAGACCTCTGAGATACCATCCCGAGGAGACGGTGATTTAGCATTAGCTCTGACAATCACAGCTTTTTTCTTACCTGTTTGTGATAAAAATAAATGTTTGTGTTTTCAGTATGTAATATTTGGGTGGAGAAGTGTGGTCTACTCTCTTTTTTAAATTCCAGTTTTTGGAAAACTGGGAATTACCTTGAGAAAAAGATATAGGGTTATTTAGCATTTGAAATTAGGAAAAAGCAGAAAGAGCATGCTATTAAATCTGCATTTATTGAGTTTTAATGAGTCACATGTCATCATGAGTATCCTTGCCAGCTCACGTGGTTTGGGTGCTTCTGTGCAGGAGTATGAAAAATACAAGGGGAAAAAAAAAACCCTGTGTGGCTTATTATAACAATGCAATTATTGTGCAACTTAGGGTGTCTGGTGAGGTGTCACCTCCCTCTCTTTCTGTCTCGTGCTCCCAGAGGAGAGAAATGTCGTGGGCATTGGCCAGCTCTCCATGCACCTTCCAGAGATGGTGTGAACAGAGGTGGCTGCACTATCCAAACTAAGCCATGGTGCAAATCTTCCTCAGCATCAACCCATAAATTACTTGGTTGAAGAGACCTTAAATATCTAGTTCCAACTCCCAGCTGTGGCAGGGACACTTTGCACTAGACCAGGTTGCTCAGGGCCCAGTCCAACTTGGCCTTGGACACTTCCAGGGATGGAGCATCCACAGCTTCTCCAAGGAATCTGCCAGTGCTCACCACCCTGCCAGAGAAGAATTTCTTCCTAACATCAAATCTAAATCTCTCCTCTTCTAGTTTAAAACCATTCCCAGCACTCTCTGCCTGTGTAAAAAGTTTCTCCACAGTTTTTCTAAGCTCTCTTCAAGTACTGGAAGGTTGCAGTGAGGTCTCCTAGGAGCATTCTCCAGGGTCATCTTAAGGAAAAGGAGGGTGGTCATTGCATTAGCATGTTGTACTCGAAAATTTACATGGGATTGTCACATCATGAACATTTTTAAACCAAGTAGGGATTGCAAGATTTTCTCCAACACAGTAATAAATGAACATTTATTCATGTTCCAGTGAGCAGTAGGAGAGAGCATGTCTCAGGAGAAAACCAGCAGGAGTTAAAGGCTCCATTCATCAAACACCTGGTTACCCTGTTCTCATTTGTTGGTACCTGTTTCTAAATCCAAGGAGTCCCACAATAGAGTGTTGGGATAAGAAATCTCATGATGCAAGCAAAAGGAAAGGAGTTTAATGACTGCTGCATGTTCTTCATCTCATAATTTTATCAATAAGCTCTCAGACTTCTAGAAATTGCTCTGAAATTGGCAGCCCAAACTTAATATCTTCTTCCATTTTGCCATCACATGCAATTTTAGTTCTCAAGTGACTCCAATTTTAAACTCCCAGTGATTTAAACAGCTGCATTGTGCAAAGGCTGGAGTGAGGACATGCTTTTGTAATCAAGCAGCCCAACTCTAAATTTTATGGTGTGATGGTTACTGTGCCCCATTCAAACTATGCCCCATTACACAGAAGTGCATTCCTTTGATTTTACCAGAGAGACCATAAATATGACAAAAAGCATAGCTGGAAAATATGATTTCATGCCTGGATTTTTCAGCTACTGCTAGGAATAAATGAAGTGGTCTCTGAAAGGGGCATATCTTTGCAGTGAATTATGTTTGTATTATTTGTATGGCTAGCAGAGCTCATCAGTGAGCTTACCAGAAAATATACGCCTGCTACACCATTTAGAGTAACAGGGAACTCAGATTTCAAATCATAATAATAAGAAGGTAACTTCTTATTTTGGTGGTTTAGTAACTACTGTGGAGACTCAGGGTGTGGGGGGAGGCAGTTATTATGCTGGATATAAGAATGTAAAAGATGTTCCATAAGTACATAAATGAAATTAATTGTCAGCAGTCATATACTTGGCAAACTACAAGGCTTATTTGCCTTAAAATTTCTTACTGTATCTTTTCCCCTTTCCCCCAAGGTAATGTAATGTTTTCATCTATGAAAACCTGGTTTTGAGAAAGATTTGGCTTCAAAATGGAAATCTGTTTTTGATTCAACATTAGGACCTAGCAGACAGTCCCATTTGTTTGATCACTGCTGTCTTTCTTCCAAAAAATCCCAGGGTGTGTTGCCAGCCATGACTGGCAGCACAGAGCCTGCGTGGTTGCTGTCAGTAATGCTAAAGCTTACCCAGGTTCTATCATTAGTTCACTACCAGCTTGAAATACCTGAATAAATGCAATCAAAATTTCAAAATGCAATTGAACCACTACACTGTCTGGCATTACTGAAGCAAAGAATAAAACAGCACGCACAGGTACAATAATTGAGAATTTAATTTGGGTAGTTAAGTTTAATGTATAATAAAATTTTATAGTAAACACTTAAAATGCTCCCAAAAATATGGAGGCTTGTTTTTATAGAAAGGTAGTCATTACAAACATTTCTATTGGGTAATTTTGAGCTGTGAGTTTTTATGTGAAGTATTAACTTACATGAAAGTCCAAGTGCAAGTCCATGGGCAAGTGATTTCAGCTGGTGTTGGATTAGATCATGTGGGACAAAGGGCAGGCTTCATGCCAGCTTTAAAAATATAATTTCTCACTTGCAAACCTCAAATCAAGTATTTTTGCTTGCCAAGATGGGTGATTTTTAAGATATTTTCTTTTAATGTCTAAAAATAGATGTTTCTTTCCCTTCCCCTCTCCTCTTTGCACCTTCATCTTACTTGGTGCTTCCCTGAGTGGTGAACCTGGTGGCCAGGCACATTCCAAAAGTATTTGCAGCAGCCAGAGGTAAACCAGTGCTGGGCTGGCTCCTGCCTTGCCTGCCTTTGGATGGGCTGGTGGCCATGCAAGTGTTAAAGGACACTTGCCAAGGAGGTCAGGAGAAAAGTTTAATTTGGGTAGTCCCACCTCTGATCTTCAGTGCTCAGATAGCCCGTGGGCCCCACTGAAGGCCTGTGAAAAAAAAAAAAAGGGCTTCAAGGCACTGGATTTGGGATGTTTGCAGAGATAAGGTAATAGCAATAATGCTGGGCTCAAGATTAATGCCATTTGAAACGCTGAGATAGTGACAGCAATTTCCTGAAGCGTTCCTGTGTTCACACAGCTTCAAGGCTCGGCGTGCTGTGCTGCACTGCCAGCTCACTCCAGTGAATCGGGAATGCTGGTCTGGGCAAGGGCAGAATAATGCCAGGAGAAAACCCAAGGCAGTTCGACATTTATGTGGGTAAGCAGCTAAAAATTTTTGTGTGCACTTGAAGGATAGCAAGTACTACTTTTTCTCAGATGTAAATGTACTGTGTAAGAGGACACAGTAAAATGTAGCATGAGGCTCTTCAGGAGCTGGGAATTACCATAGCAGGCAGAGCAGTGCTCCGTTCTGTGCATTGTTGTGTCTTTGGAGGTGCCTTTTGCTCCAAGGAAATCTGAGTACTCACGTCTTTTTAAACCTATCTACCTCATTAGAGCCATCTGATATTCTCATTTCCCTCTGCCTAACCCACGTGTGAACCCTATCAAACAACTGAATGCAAAGATAATATGTGGCAAAGGTAATAGGTTATGCACGTGCTGTGCAACTTTTTAAAATCAGTAGTAAATCTTTAAAGCTGTTTAAAATCTGTTTACTCCCCCATGCAAAATTCTTCACTCTAGTACAGTGATAATGGATAAAATCACCCTGTTCTTTCCTGTTCTGGCAGCATTATGCAGCTGAATATGTATCCTTGTGCTTGTGTCTGCCCCAAACGGAAAACTTAGCATATCATGGCTGATTTTTGCTTCCTTCCTGTAGGTCTCCAAGTTCTGCTCTGTACTGTCTGTAATAGGGGCCAGCCACTCAATCTGTGTTGAACTAAAACTCCCAGTATTTCTCATAGAATGGTGCTTGAGTTCTGGGCAGATTTTCTACTTTGCTACTGAAGAGGCTGGTATAGACTTGCACCAGTAGAAACACCAAAAATCATCCAGAGCACTTCTGAGAAGCAGCTGGTTTATTATAATTAGGGTTATTACATTAATATTCAGCCCTAAGGCCTACATTTTGTCAGCCTGTAAATAAAACATGTCTGTTGAAAATGCTTTCCCCCAGTGGTGATGTTCTGCATCAGAGGGGCATCTGTGGGATGCACCCAGCACAGCCACTGAGAGGCAATGACCTTATGCTCAGACCAGAACCTCAACCAGCTCTTCATCACCGACAAAAATGAAATCCAGTGCTGGATCAGCTGCCATGGCCATCAGGAGAAGGTTGCAGTGCCGTCGAGAGGGGCACAGGCACATATGGGGTCTGCCAGAGCTCTGTGCTCCAGCTCAGACAGTGGCTGTGGCCACGCTGGCGCCAGGGCTCCCGGGTGGCACCCAAAAGGGTGAGCACCAACATGATCACACACAAACAGCCAAATCTCACCACTCAGGGAAGGTGCAGGCAGGAGCAGAATGGCAAAATGCTGCCCGACATTAGAATAAATTAATATTATGTCACTCCAGCTTTTCTAGAAGTTTAAATGTTTTACAGCATTTTGCTTTTGCTTCCCCCACTTGCTTTGTGTTTCACTGTGTAACACTTGTAAACTGTACAATTGCCTTACAAGATGTTCATTACTATGTGATAAAATATTCATCAAAGGAGACCAGTAAAACAGCAGATCTTCAGAAATACATGTCTTGACTTGAAAACAAAGAAAGGAAAAGCAGAATTATTAATTAACAATAATAGAATTCTTGAGATAATAGAGACCAGGCTTTTATTCTGAAATCCTATTTGTTCCATGTCCTGTATCTCAGATTTCAAAAGGAAGGTTTTCATAGCAAACTTAAAGAGGGTTTTATATTTATGAGGCATAAAAATTAACAGACTTTTTCTATGAGCACCTTTACATGCTCAGACACAAGGATTTTTGTATCACCTTATTGTGAAATGGAAACAATTCAGTGCTGACGGTGATGCTGCATAGGTACCCTTGCTGCGTTCCACTGAGGAGAGGGCCAAGGCAGGGAACCCCCCACGGCTCTGGCTTGGATCCCCGGGATCTGCAGTTCCTTGCTTTGGGATCTGTGACTCAGCAAGCAATGAACTCCACGGGAAAAATGATCTGTGACAGAATTATTGCCCTGTGGCAACAGCTTTCTGTGCCCTGCAGCCATGGGCAAGCGTGCCCATGTGATGCTGATCTGGGCAGGCAGGGGAGGACACCTGGAGGAATTCAATCCTTCCTCCAGCCAAGGCTCAACACCCACCCCAGTGAGGGTGAACCACCACTGCCACTGCCAGGGACTTGCCCTCCAACTTCTCTGCAGCTCTTGCAGACACTCCTGGCTGGGGCAGGCTGAGAGAGTACGTGTCCAGCCGCTGCTGGTATCTGTTCCAGGACTGCAAAAGGTACAAATCTGCTCCAGTAACAGTGATCTTGGCAGACAACAGAGGCAGCTCCAGCACTCTGTTTCATACATACATATTTTGGACTCCCACTGAGAGTTATTAGTTATTAAAAAGCAATCAAATGAGGCTGGCTGGAGTACATTTGTCAGCCATATGATATCAATTAAGCCCCAGTCTCCTGACTGCAAGGAATTGACGTTACCTCATGCACAAGCAGGATTAAATTCCTTCTCTCCCTCTCCCCCTCTTTAAAGCTGGTAATGTCAAATATCTCCCACATTCCTGAGGAAAATGTTGCAGCTATCCTGAGTATGTGGATGCTTTCAATTTGTAATTAATAAGAGCTGCATAGCAAATGCTTGTGCTGGGGGAGCAGCAGCAGCAGTGAAGGGGTCCCTTGGCTGTGCAGTGTAAATATCCTGGTGGTCAGTGCCCTGTCCAGCTGAGCAGCTGCCCACCAAGCCCAGGTGGGCCAGCTGGGATGTCATGCCCTTTGTTAACTCCCAGGGAAAGGGAGGGTTTTCTTCACTCACAGATGGGGGCCTGCCACTGACAGCAAACCTGCTCTTTCTCAATGCTTTGCACAGCACGAAACAGAGCTAAGAAAGGAGTGGAAAGTTTCCACCCTCTCACACAGGAGCTCATATCCCAAATACCCCATTTGACATCAACTGGAAACCCCAACAGAAGGTTAAGGCTTGTATTGGCACTGTTGCTACTCTTCTGTCAGGTTTTTAAATCTCCCAGATAAGCCTCATTTATATTTCACTCAAATCTATTTGTTTGCTTAGCAGGTAGGACGTGGCAATGTTTCTGTGATGCTGAGAATCAGGATCGTTCTCTCTGGTACCTCTGTGCCTGTCAAAGCCTCCTGCACACAACAGCAACCCAATCTGCCAAAGTGACACAAGACCCTGCAAAGAGTGTTTTGGACACAAAGAAATTGCTTAATTGAATTCCATATTCCTTTCCAAGGCAATTTTATCTCTTCATGGTTTGTTTTTACCAAGCTTGTCCATTTTAATGCAAATGCTGCAATTTAAGATTAAAAAAGGGAGAATACTTTTGTCAGCCAAGTTGACAGAGGTTTAGTATTTATTTATGCAAATTACATATTCTGTCAGAGTGAAAAATCACAAACAATTGCCAAACTAATTAAATTAACATATTTGAGAAAAATAGCTCTTCCCAATTAGTGAAGAAATACCCATTTTCAATTGCAATGGAAGAAAATATTTCTTCATAGGTATGTTAAACATACAGATAGCTTTATAAGTGAGAAAACTACCATATAAAAACCTGCTATAAGCATTCCAGTTCAAAATGTGGATATTTGAGGTTATGAACTGTGGTTTTAAGAGAAGACTTGCTAAAAGCAACAAATCACTGTGTAACATTTTTGTAGCTGGGTAGCATGTGTACCCTGCACATAAACCCTGTTATGAGGGTTTATATAAATATATTTTTGTATGTATTTTTTATGTGCACTATGCATAGATATTTTTATAAAATTAATGTTTGCTGGAAATTAGTTTCGTTGAGTTTCAGTGACAGCATCTTCATTGCTTTGTCCTGTTTCTATGACTTTAAAGAATTTATTGCCAAATAGTTCGACTCCAACAAAATTTTGGACAGATTTACTGCACCATAGACAAGATTTATCAGTATATCATGTATTTATTATTTCCATCAGTTAGGACCAGGGTTCAAGTATTGCCTTTGGGGTGAGTTTCTCAGGTGTACCCAGATTTGTTAGTGGTAAAGTAGGCTTTTTCCACAGTCCTAAAGAAAAGACCTATCTGCAAATCCTAACTTCCTGAGCCTGTGGGTGGAGGGGTTTTCACTTCCTCTTCAGGTCCAGTTCAGGCACTGAGGTAACACTGATGGCTTTGATGAGGTTCCATGCAACTGGGTGGAAGCCAAGGATGAGACATTTCTGCCTGGACGGATCCAGCTGCTGAAGAAAACACCAAGACCAGGAAAACCAGAGGTCCGGCTGTTCTTATATTCACCTGGAAGGCCTTTAGCTTTAAAAAGCCTTTTCCATCATAACCTGGCATGATGGAAAGGTGATAATGCTCACCTGCACCCTCTCCCCAATACACTGCACACATGGGAGCAGGTCACACCATCCTCAGAGCTGGGCACAGCCAAGGGCTCCATGGCCTCAGCTGTACTTGCCCAAAGCTGCCAGAGGACTGCTCGTGGAGGATAAAAGGCATTTCCCACTGTCACAGGGATTTTAATGAGGTGTTTTAATGAGGTTTTGAAGCATTGAGGTGATGTTGAAACAGATTTGGTGCTAATGTCACCAAACATGTCTGTAATCAATATATCTTCCATTCAGTGGTATAAGTTATCCAAATAGACTTAGGTTTGACATTTTTGAACATTGGACTCCTTGATTTTCTAAAGGTAATGTAAAAAAACCTGAAGGACAACAACGTTTGTCATCAAGGGGAGGTTTTTAGGAAGAATTCCCAGCATCTATGGTTTCTTAATGGCTATTTTCATGTCTATTTCTACAACTCAAAGTAGGAGGAGCTGCAACAAACTTTTCATGGGAGCAAATCCCATTCAAGATCACTAAACCAACTTCCAAAAACTTTAGCCCAAGTTTATATACTTTGGAGTTGAATTTTTAAAAAATAAAAATGCCAGAGCCAATATAGAGCTCAGAGCAGATGGAGGGTCTATCATATCCTTATTTTATTATTCTGTTGCCAGAGGGAACCTTTTATCATAACTGTGCTGTCATTGTTGCATTCATTAAAGAAGAAAAAAGGAGGGAAATGATATTGCTCAGGCAGTGCTTCATTTGTGATGATGGATCCCACAGCCTGGGAGCTTGGAGTCAGGCAGGGACATGGAAACCCTGGGAGCTGCCCATGGCACGAAGGTGACAGCCCCACTTAACCACTGCATGTGTTTGAATGGCAAAGCTGGGTGGTGGTCTGGGCTGCTCTCTGGTGGGATTTTAGACTGCAAACAGGCAGCAGCAGGAGTGGAGCTCAGCTCTCTGCCCAGAGCCCCCACTCGTGCCCAGGGTTTGGTTTGGATGCTGAGCAGCCATAACCCAGCAGCTGTGTGTGTCAGTGGAGCCTGAGGGGATGGTGAGACAGAAAACACATCTTTTTCTCAGAATAAAACCCCCTTTTCTCCCCCAGACGGACTGTGTGAAGACAAGAGTTGCTCACCTGAGCAACAAATTTCTCATCAGTTGTTTTTGTCCCAGTGCAAGAGCCAAAATTTAGGATTCTTTATGGGATTGGGCAGATGGAGAGTGTTTTTTTCATTGGAAATTGTTGTGGTGATTAAGAGGAAAAGAGAGCAGAATTAGAAACTAATGCAAACAGTGTCTTCAAAATATGTATTTTTGTGTTGTACAGAGACTAAGAATAAAGATCTGAGCTTCTGCCCTTTTTTCCTTTATTGCACGTTTCAGATCAAATCCAGCACTGGTCTTATCTTTGCAAGTTCCTAGGTCTTTTAAATCTGAGATTTCGACGTGTTTCCAGCAAGGTAAGCTGCTTTTTATGTGCTAGGGAAGGGGATGGATGATGAAAATAGCCAGATAGTCTCCTTTCCTTCAGGGTGATGTAGATAAAGTGTGACTGCTCTGAAGCTGGTGCAGGACCAGCACCAGAGGATATGGGTGGATGCAAGACAGGGCTGATTCTCCTCCCGTGGTTTGTATCTGAGCCACCACTTTGCACTCACAGAGAAGAAGTGGGGAGTGGGGGGTTTTGGAAAGAGGAACAAAGGAGCCAATTCTGTCTCAGCTGTTAGGGAGCTGCAGGAAGCTCTGGAGCTGCTTGCCCACACTTTGGCTGATCCACTGAGCAGCTTTCCCTGAGGCACAGAGGTTTGGTGTGTTGCTGATGTGCACAGCTCAGGAGGTCCTGTTTGCCAGCTGACCCCACTGAGTGGGGCACTCACTGTGGCTCCTCTCAGCTCCTATGGTTCCTTGCCAGGGCAGAGCTTTTTTCTGTTGCTTCTCAGCAAACCCTGGCACTGCTGATGGGTGGCCTGGCCCAAAAGCCCAGCAAGGACCATGTTGGACTGCCCGAGTGACCCAGAGCTGTTGCACAGGGGTGGAGTGACTGTGCACTGTCATTTCTTTCCTGCTGACATTGTGCTCTGCAAATTATGAGATTTAAAAAAAAAAAAAAAAAAAGTGGGGAAGTTTTAGGCTCAATTAAAGGACTGTGTTAAATCTATGCACCCATTTCCCAGTAGCAGCAGCAACACAGGACAGCAGGGCTGGATCCTTGTATGTGTATACCTGCATATTTCCAACAAAGGCAGTCATTTGTCATTTTAAGCTTGAGCAGGTTTTTGCCCTAAAGATCCTGTAAAAAGCCTCTTTTTAGAGTGATTTTTTTGGACTGCTCCTAAAGATGGTTATGCTTGTGGCAGCTGGAAAGAATTTGGGATAATTGCCTACCCTTACTGATTTTATGGACAAAGCACAAAACAGAGCAGTGATGTGGGGCACAGCTTGGGTCTCTGTTTCAGAAAGGCCATGTTTTCTGTCGGGGTACAGCCCTGAAAGAAATGCACAGGTACACAGAAATACATGAAATGCCACCAAAACAGTGTCCCCCCAGCAACTTCCCAGAGCACAGTCCTGCAGGGAGCTGGTGAGGCTTCAGCCTCGTGCTAAAATGCAACTGGTGTTGTCCTAAAGCCAAGCCAATAAACAAAGACTTTGTCAATAATAGTTCAATGGCCTGGCATTGACTGTGGCCATGCCAGGCTGTGGCCAGGGCTGGTGTGTGGTTTCATGGCTCTGACTTTCATGATTGGCACCCAGAGATGCTGTCACAGTCAGGTCTTGCATCTTTATGAAATATTAAATTGCCATCATGCATCTCACTGGAGAAGACTGAGAAAGCATTGGGTCTTCTAATCCAAGATGGTACTAAAACCAGGTTTTCTTACAAGGATGCTCCCACTTCATGCTGGATAATCATCTTGTACAGAGACCCCTTTCATCTTTATTTTCAGAGCAGGAGATGGCCAGTGACAGGAAGGACCATAATGTGCCCTTAAAAAAAAAAAAAAAAAAAAAAAGGAGTCCCTCTGAGCCAAGGAATACTCTAATTATTTTATGCAACATGTGGCCCTTTGATTCAGGCAAGCAGAAGCAGAGAGAAAGTTGCTATGCAACCAGGAAAGCAGCAGCTGAGCCAAGGAGTCCAAGAACTGGGAACTTCGACAAACACAAATTGTCTTGAAAAATACAAACGGGCAGAATTTTATGGTTGCTTCCAATTTTTGTCATCATCTTACTTCTAAATTTATTTAGTTGATGTTGGTGAAGAGTCATAAAAATGTTCCCTCAGGTGCAGGCTGGCAGCCTGTTTTGGGAGCTGTAAAACGATGGGAATTTGGCTTTGGTGACAGTGACATTCTGTCCGTGCAGCTGACAAGAGACTTTAATTATTTTAGCCTAGGCTTGCACTGAGCCCAGAGCTCTCCCCATGACTGCAGTGCTGGCTGGGGCAGGATGTCTCCCTGGCAGTGGTGCCAGGTCACGGGAGGTTGTGCCCAAGGCCAGGGCTGGCAGGGGTGAGCTGTGCAAGGGACATCCCACCCTGCCTTTGTTCCTGACCCAAAATGAGCTCCAGGGTCCCTGCAGGGACCGTCACCCTGGGGTGAACCTTTGTTCAGATGAATGGCTGAATTTTGCTCTTGTTTTCTGAGAAAATACATGTGGCTGTCTTCTCAAAGACCAGGCAGCCAGCAAACTGGTGCTGCTCCTCTGCTCAGATGTAACTCTAGTGCTAGCAGGGAGGCCTGTCTGGCGTTAACTTTTTATTAAATAAATAACTGAATAAATGGCAGTGAGGAACAAGTTCCCTTTTCTTCCCTCAAATACACACAATGAACTAGCAAAGGTCACTGACAATCTTTTTAGTGGAGTTACAACTGAATTACAACTGGGCACAAAACACAAACTCTGACTACCACTCAGGCTATTTACCTACTTCATAAATTCCAAGAGAAGTATGCATTCAAGGCTGTAAACAAGTCCCTTATAACCATCCCTTCCCATACAGCCTGTAGACACTGTTTGGACACTCTGACTTGGAAATAAGAGTGAAATAATCATTTCTCTCCCTGCACCACAAGCTAATTCATTGCATGGCAGACGGGGGCTTGAGGCAAAGTCCCTGCGGAGGAAGATGGATGGTTAAAGAAGTGCCAAGCAGGGCCACAAATCCTTCATCAAATTACAGCCAGGGTGTTCAGGCTGCTTCCTCTGGCTCTTATTGATAAAATCCAGACAGCAAATTATCATATCAAAGTATAAATTCAAAGCAGCAGAGCGATAATCATCTCCAATTCCTGGTGGATAAGCAACTAATGAGAGATTTGATGAACTACAAATGCAGGAGATAACAAAATAATTACAAAATGGCAGACTGCTGGAGACTTTTAGGAAGAAGAATAAGGAGAAATTTTTAAGAGGTGCTTTTTATAAGGAAAACATGTATCAACAGTCCATCTTTGACCAGAAACATTAGGGAAATTATAGGGAAGCGTGTTGGGAAGTGTTCAAGGCCAGGTTGGAGGGAGCTCTGAGCAATCTGGTCTAGTGGAAGGTGTCCTTGCCCATGGCAGGGGGGTTGGAACTAGATGATTTTTAAGGTGCCTTCCAACTCAAATTATTTTATGATTCCATGTCCACTTGGTGCTTTTCTTTGTTCTGCATGTTTCTTAAATTTTCTTCCAGCGAGAGACCATTGTGATTTTTTAATTGTAAAGCTCGTTTTCCTGTTGCAGTAATTAAGAGTCTAATCTGTCTGTTGATGGTTTTGGATGCTCAGAGTAAACACAGCGAATGGATATAATGGTGTGGGCACCTGGGAAGCCTTTCAGTCCAAAAGGCTCCTAAAATTATCTGTTATAAGATGTTAAATCAACAAAGGAAGTGAAGGGGAAAAATTACAGAGATTTTTGCCTGTGAAGCTGCAAAATTTCTGTCTGGAGCTGGGAATCAGTGAGTGGTGAGGGAGCAGGTTTGGGTTTGCTGGTGGCAAGTTCCTGTCACGCAGAGATCCACTGAAGGTGGCTGAAAGGGGATGAGCTACAAGGTTGAGTTCTTGAGGTAAGGTTGTACCAGGTGGGAGATGTAGTGCTGGTGAAATTTTTTTTTAATTGCTGAATATATAAGAAAACTGCATTTTACAGATATCATGCAGCTGGAATCTGCAAGGTGAAGCCATGCCCTGACCCTGGAGAGGGAGGTGGAGGCTGTGCCCAGGTCCTGGCTCTGTCTGCCTGAGGGGACCATGCTGGTTGCAGTGGAGGCTGAAGCAGCTGAGGGAGGTTTGGAAAGGGGCTGCAGGGAGGGCTTGGGCTCTGCATGGCAGGGCTCTGCCCGTAGTGAGGAGAAGGCACCAGGAACTGCCTGAGAGTTGAATTTGGGCAGAAACCAACAGCTGGGTGAAGGCAGAAAGGCAGGTGGGAGCTGAGTGCTCTAGGAGTGAATCCCTCACAGCTGGGCTGCAGGATGAGGAATCCCTCATTGCCTCTGTGACCTTACTTACGCTGGGTGACAGCTTGGGACAACAAACCCCTCCCTGGGGAGAGGAAAGCGCTATTCCATGTGCCTCCTGTGAAGCCGGCACTTGTCTCCTGCTGAGTGCAGCTTTGGTGGCTGATCTCTGGAGACTCCAGCCTTTTCCCAAACACTGGAAATTGTTGGAAATCCTTGCTCCAAAGAGCCTGCAGTCAGAATCAAAAGAAGACAGAGGCAGTTCAAAAGGAACAAGGACAAGAGAAATTTAAGTGTAAGCGATATTCAAGATGTCATTAATTGTGAATAATGATTTGCCTGACTTTGGCACTGCTCCCAGGAAGTCACACCAGGCTCGAGAATGCAACACAATGACGCACAACTCGAAAATACTGTGTCAAACCCCACCTGGTTCCTGTTAGCTGAAGCTCTTGTTGACATTGCTCATTTGTTCTTCACTCCACTCAAAACTCATGGACTCATTGAAGGATGCAGCTTGATGGAACTGCTTGGCAAACCCTAATGGTTTTAAAAGGTCTAATAAATTACTAATTAACGGAGGAGAAAACACAGAGCTCAGAAATGTCTGCAAACACGCACTTCTTTTTCCCAACATTTTGTAAATGAAGTAATTCAAATTGATTGATGCAAACAGTTTCCTTTTTTTTTTCCCCCCCGAATGTGGGATGTTAATGGAAACTACTTTGATAGGCATGCCCAAATACTGACAATATTCCTTGTGTCTTCCTCAAGGACCTTGTCAGAGCTTGTGCAGATAGGATTTCTCTGAAACCCACAAGTGAATCACACCAACCTGTTTTTTGAACCAGAGCTTCATGGGGGTGCCCTCTAAAAGCCCAGCTAACAGCAGATACAGTCTTCATGAGGTACTGAGTATCCGTATTTGGGTTTTCTGAGGAGTATGCATTGAATATCTTTTCATACCTCTTACACAAATATAGAGAAGTGTTTTAACTGCTGTCATCCCCCTTAGCCTCCTGCAGACCATCTGACCCATCAGCTTTGTTTGCTATTGCTGCAAAACTGGGATTTAACTTCATGAATGAACTTCGAGGTGAGCTGAGGGAAGATACCCAAGTGGAAGACATCACCTCACAGATTCCTGTGCTGTTTTGTCCCATTTAAAAAATGGTATCATTTTCTCAAATAATAGTGGGCTGATGTTTGCTGTTATTTCCTTTCTCTGTGGGGAGAGGTTTTGGACTTCTGTAACATTTTGTGTGTTGTGGGAGCAAGTCATGCACACGTGGATGTCTGTGCCTACATACCTGCCTTTCTGCCACAGATTGCTTGGATTGCTACATACTCCTAATGGAGAAAGCAGGGTTAAAATGCAGCTTGAAGGGATACAGGAAGGTGGAGAGCCTGGTGGTAATAATTAGCATCTCCTGAGGACTGACTCCATGATCCTGAGCTGACCCCCAAGGTAAGTAGAACACACTTTGCTGGAAATGCTGTGAGTCAAGCTTGTCTCCTCTGGTCGTGCAAATGAACTTTGATAATGAAACAGACGTGGTTTTCAAATTTGACACATCTAATGATCCTCTGGTCCTTCAAATTTGTACTGAACATCTTCTCTGTGTAACCAGTGAGTAAAAGGAACATAGTTCAAGTGTCTTCCCTCATCCTATCTCCTGGATGAGGGAAGACACTTGATATCCTGATAAGGTACATAAATATTGCCAAGTTACTTTTTCAAGAGAAAATACAATATTCTGGCTTTCAATGAGCAATTGTGAAATAAACTGTTTCCTCTGTTCTGTAAAAATACCAGTTGTAGATAATCAAATAAGAAATATGAGGAGGACCACATGGTTCCTTCTGAGGCCTGAAGAGGTTGTGCTGTGGCTCAGAAACTTAATAAAATCAACCCCAAACCAATCCCAAATGATGACAGCCGAATGGAATGGCAGGGATTGTTCTGAATGTCTGAAGTTCTACAGGAATTGATGTTTCTGAGTCATTCAAGATCCCCTATTGGTAAGCAAAATAACAAAATGGAGAAAATGCCTGCAGTATCATCCATCAGAAAACAAACAAATCACGGAGAATTTTGCCAAGATGTAACTCAGACAGGCAATTAAACAGGGAAAGCATTCCTGCCTTAATCTTACTGTGTGTTTGTTGGTCTTAAACTAGAATTAGAACTTGTAGATTTATGACCTGTATATCAAATGAATAAAAAATCCCTGATAGGAGAGAGATTCTTTTTGCATGAAAAGTGATGTATGGCAGAGATGATTGTGCACGAGAAGATTTGACTTTCAAATATGCTCACAAATCAAATCTTTCAAATATTCTCACAAATTTCTTGATGAGCCAGTTTTACTATTCTGAACCCCAAAGAAAAGCATCCCCAGGTGACACAAACTGAAGCCCTGACCTGAACAGCTGCAGCTGGAGCCTGATTCAGTTGACAATTGGAATTCATTAAGCCAGACCAAGCATGGCAATAGGAGCATGGCAAAAGAGTAAATACCTAAATACCCTAAAACCAAGCCAAGCCTTCCCTCCTCTTGCCCTTAGTCATTAGATCCCTAGAGATCCTTCCCTCTAAATTTGTGTTCCTCCGTTAGGCTCAAAACTCTTAAATACCCTTAGATATTTGAGGCTCAAAATTCTAAATACCTGAACGATCTCCTGAACCATTTTTTTAAACGTTTTGTAAGTTTGATTCATCTTTTGCTGCTGAAGCTCTGCCTTGTTTTTCAGGGTGAGAGTGACAAAGCCTGGGTTGGAAAGAATTTCCTCAGTTTGTAAAATTTACTGAATTTTCACAGATGCTCTGCACCCAGGGGAGGATATCTCAATCTGCTGGATGAGTCAGAATCTGTCCATGAAAGAAAGGGCTGGGTGACAAAGAAGAAAGAGTGCTGCTGGTGCGTCTGTGCAGCTCTCCTGGCACTGGAAGTTTCCCTGGAATTGGTTTCTGTATCGAGGAAGCCATGGGCAGTAACTACCTGCATTAAGAGAGTTGGATACTGCCCTGATACCCTGATGCCTCTGCACACTCCCAAACCATGGGGACTGCCAGGGCTCAGCAGAGACTGCAGGAAATCTGAGCTGGTGAGTGACCATCAACATCCAAACTCCTGCAACTTCATGTGAAAGTACCAAAACCAAGGGTGGATATGGGGGTCACCAAGACGCTCTGTTTCTAAAGGCATTTCTCAGAAGAACCTCATCTTAAGGCAACACTAGCCCTGAAAATAACTTATTGCACTTATTTATAAGATGCTCATGAATAATTTATACTACATTAACTTGTAAATGTGATAGCTTTTGAAATCATTAGGCTCCAGTAGCTTGCTTTCTAAGTCCATGGGCTGGATCTCATTATTAAAAGCTAATTAGCTCATTCAACTGGAACACATTTTGTCAAATGGCTATGCCAGTACTCTTCTTTTTATTACAACAGATTATATTAATTCTAAAAATATTCCAGAAATGGCATAATGGAAATATTTAGTAATAAAGATACAACATTCTATACAAGTAGATAATTTCATTACAACTTCAAAAAGTTTTCCAAGACTGGGTAAATGAGGTTTCAGGATCATGATTATTCTTATGAATATATGGTATTAGAGATCTCTGATATATATATAATTTATTTAAATATTAAAGATTATAGCTTATACATGGGAGGTGTGTTTTCAAAGTGTTCATTTGGATGTGTGAGAAGCTTGGATCTTTGTTTAAAAAGTTATGCTGCTAAAATTAGATTTCTAAGCCATGTTTGGCACTAGAAAGGATGCAGATCACAAGTAAGTGTGAGCAACACACCCACAACAACAAGGTCAAGGGGTGGGGCAGTGCCTGAGGCTGCTCTTGCCCCAGTCACAGGGAAATACTGTGGCCATCAGTCAGTTGCAAAGTCTATTTTCTTTTTTTCCCCAAAAAGTATTATTTATTCGCTGTTGAATTTTAATACAGAGAAAACACTGTGTTTCCCTTTCCGCTGTTCTTCCTATGGGTGTAATTCCAGCCACTGTGAAGAGAAATTCGAGGAGGAGGTAAAAAACAGGCACTGACAGAGCATTTCCCACCCCAGCAGTGGCCCAGGGGTCAGAGCCAGCACAGCTCCACAGGTACCAAACCCAGGGGTCAGGAACAGCCCAAGAACCACCTGGGCAGTGCCATGGGAAAGTTTATCTTTGCACAAAGGATTTGTTCCCCACTCCTCCCATCCCACCCTCCCTATGAAAATAATCACGGTGTACCTGTCCAGCACAACATCAGAGGAGATGTTCTGTAGAATGTGTCTTTTTTCAGAATAAAACAAGATGTCATTTAGGTCCATTTCTGCTAAAACCCTGGCTTAGGGAGGAAAACCTCTGTAGGAAAAACAATTGCCACTGGGTATAAGAAAATCCAGCTGGTTTGACAGTAATTATTTGTTGTTGGATTTGTAAAGTATTTGTTATATAAATTATCCAAACATTCCTTTTTCTCCCCCCCAATATTTTGGGTTTATATTTGTCTTTCCTTCAAATTTAAACATTTTTAAACTTCAGTACTTTTAAATCCCTATTACCAGCTTTTAAAGGGATTAGGGTAAATGGCTTTTATTCTGCAGTCACAATACTATTGCTTTCAAATACATCTTCTTGGATTTCCTGTTCAGAAGAAAAAAATAAAAAAAAAAAGAAGGAATTTAAATAATTCACAGCAAATCTACAATGTCTGCTTCTGCCCTGATGAATGTTTCCCTGTAGGAGAGGCAGTTCTCTTCTTAATAAAACATCTGGCTTTCATCTTGAATAAATACAACTCAAAAGCAGGAGAAAAAGAGTAGAAAAATGTGAATTTTCTGGTGTATCAAGCAGCCAAAAAGCCTAATTAACTGAAATAATATCCCACAAGCAATGCTGCTTGAGAAACTGCCATAAATGAATCTTTTGGGACGAGGTGTTTGAGAGGGTCCACTTGGTCACCTGGGGAGTTGAGAGGAGAGGGATGGTGAGAGGAGCAGCAGACAGCTCGGATTTGGGGCTCTGCATATCCCAACAGCCCCTGCCAGAGGGCCCTGCAGGAGCCTTCCCTGTAGGAAATGCAGCAGGAGAGCTGGGCAGCCCCACTGGCAGCTCTGGCACAGCATCATCCACCCTGGCACATGCAGCTGCCCTTTGTCCTTGTCACACAATGTGCCCCACTCCTGCTGGACCCATCCTAGGGCCTCTTGCCTTCTAAAATGCAGTTTTGAGAACTAGACTTGGTGTTTAGAGGGAAAGTAAAGAAGTTATTTAATAATTTTAGACTTTAATCAATTAAATAAAGAAAAAAAAAACCCAAACCCAAAAAATAAAACCTAGAAAAAAGAATCCCCCAGAAAACCAGTGAGGAGGGCAGGGAACTGACAGATGTCCCAGAATCATTTTGTTTCCTTGGCTGCAGAATGAGAGAGTGGATATGCACGTGCTCCTGATGGAGGTATGGACCCAAACCAGCAGCTGCCATGAGCAGCGTCTCTCTGGGTTGAACCCAGCTCATCTTTCTTGCCCCTCTCCTTTCCTGTGGGGAGTGCATTGATCTGCCCTTGTCCATTGCTGAGCAGACAGACCAGGCTGGGCAGAGCAATGCTCTTGGGTTTTTATGTGCTGGCAGTCCCCAGCTGTTGTCCCTGCTGGGTGTGAGTGCTCTGGATGTGCCACAATGGGGCAGGGACTGCAGCTCTGCCGGGATGGCAACTGCAGCGTGGGGGTGACAGCACAGGGACCTCCTCAGCTGTGGGAGGCTCCTGAGCAGAGTGTGCTGCAGCTTAGAAAGTCATTGTGTTCACTGCAGCTCTGACTGGAAGCTGAGCCCAGCCTGCACAGCAGTGGTTGGCAGCTGGATATAAATGTCTTTTTATTTCTGTTCCATTTGAGCTACTGTGTAGCACTTTGATCTGAAAGCTCTCGTAATTTAGAAGTTTTAAATTTAATGTTATGACTTTGAGAGGCAGCCAATCTTGTGTTTAACTTTTATTAAGACTTATCTATTGTTTTTTGATTTTTTTGTTTTGTTTTGTTTTTTTTTTTAATAAATTCTTTTGGCCTTGCACTGTAAGGGCAAAGTCCTGGGAAATGCACCCAAGAGCTGGATCTGTCACAGGATCTTGTATCTTCTCCCTTTATTAGGTCTGCTCTTGTCACCCTTAAAACTCTGCAGCTTCGCAGCATGCCCCTATAAGGTAAAATTCAATTCCTCCTTTCTGTAGAAGGAAAGGCTGATGCACAGAGCAGATAAATTACCTGCCCAAGGTCAGGGTGTGACTGAGGGAGCACCAGAACACCGATGAAACCATTTCCATCCCATTTTGATAAGCCTGAAAGTGGCTCTTGTTAGAAAGCACTGGAATGGAATATCTGTAGCAATGGAAAAATATCTTTTTACCCCTTTTTCATATGTACCTTTAATTTTTTACAGCAAACCTTTACATAATCCTTGGTGGTAAATTTTAGCTACTAGTGGGTAAGCGTGAATGAAAAAAATAAATTTATAGGGAACAGGCAAAATGTTGCAAATAAATTTGCAAGAACACTCTGTCTCCTATCCTGCAGGACCACAGGGACCAAGCCTGCCCCAGCCTGCCATGCAGAATTCCCACTCACACAAGTTGGTGTCTTTCAGCAGTTTCTGGAGTGAGTGACACCAGGAGGATACAGTGAAGTTTTCTCATGATGGCCTGTTTCCTTTGACTGAAAGCAAAGACCTCACATGCCACAATCTTAAGCTTCAAGAAGTTCTCAGTTGTTGACTTGACTTTTGCTTGACAAGTACAATATTGTTAATGAAAAGAGAGGAGTCACTTTGTCACTGTGGTGAAAATACAGAGAAAGATTTCTGTTGTGGGTTAGCACTTGTTTCCTCCTGCCAAAAAACAATATCTTATCTCTTGTGACTCTTCTCTTCCTGAGCGTATAGACATCAGTTGCCCAGAAAAGTGACATCAAAATGAAAGGAGACATTTCAGTCATCCTCACCCACATGTCAAGGCAGTGGGATTTTCAGTGCATTCTTTTATTCCTCCAGCACCTGATTTCTTGTGGTTTCACCTCTGGCCCCTGAGAGCCAGGCAAGTCACTCACTCATCTCCATCTTTGCTTTCCTTTCCTGTCAGCTCTCAAAGCAACTTAGTGGGCCGGTTCTTGCACTTCAGTGCATTTGGTTGATATTCTCATCTGGTGAAATGATTTAAAGCACTAGATTGCTACAAAGAACTCTTGGTGAAATATTTAAAACAGTGATTATTTGAAAACTCTGTAGAGAATGAAGTTAGCTTAACAGAGATTCACAACCCCTTTGAGAGCCTACCCCAGCTCCCCCCATTGTCTGGGGGGATGCTGTCACCGAGCCCAGACAGAACATGGTGAGATGCTCAACGTGCTGTGGATGCTGCTGAATCCTTAGGTGGGACCAAGAAAACACACACTCTCAGGAGTAATTGCAGCTCTGGAGAGCTTGTGCAATTAGGAGGAAAATGCAATCCTGGATTCAGATACTGATACTCTGAGGTTTACTTTTTCATCTTGAAAGTCATAAAGACCACGACAGTGGTTTTAACTGGAAGACGTACAAGTCGATTTTTTCCCACTGTCCCTGTATGTCTGCAGGAAATTACAACCGGGAGAGAGCCAAGCTGTGATAACTCCATCACCACAAGGGTTTGTCTCTTGCTGCCTTTAGCCCTGCATTCTGATGTGTTTGTGTTAACCCCCTCCTCTCCTTCCAGTCACAGCCTGGCCCTGGAGCTGGCAGCAGCAGCGCTGTCCCCGCGGCACTGGCCGCCCTGCGAGCGCCGTGTCCAATAGCCCTGATGATGATGGGAAAAGCAGCAGCAGGAAATGTGAGGGATTCTTCCTAGTCACAGGACTTTCTCAGCAGCAGGTATTATTCAGTCTTTCCATTTGTAATCATCACAGAGTGAGTCTTTCCTTACAAGAAGGAGAGGCACAGTCCTGCTGACATTGAACGCTCTGGCAGGGGGCTGCAGACATCAGTGGGGAACTGACTCTGTTTTAATGGGCTTTGTCTCTTAAGTAAAATCTCAAAATTAATTATTTTCTGCTTGTGAATAATCATCTCAATAATCTGAAAACATTTATTTCTTTCACCAACAGAATAATTCTTCCCTTTCACAGGGAAGTTCACAGTCTATAGAGGTACCATTCTTTTTGGGAAAAGGAAGTCTCAAAGGCACTTCTCTAAGTGATTAATGGAACTCCTGGGTAGCCCAACTGGACTCAGGTGTCACTTCACTCAGGGGCTGCCCCACTACTGTGGTCATTAAAAAACAGCTCAGCATTTACATGAGGCTGGCTTAAAACTCACCTTTGTGAAAGACTGAATTATTTAAAAAAACCCTCAGAGCCCAGCATCATTGTTGAAATCAGTCACTTAATGGGATTTTTGATTTTTAATTATTATTATGTTTGACTGTGTCATTTGCTGTATATAAATAAGGAGAAGGTGATCTCTTTTGCTGAGCTTCTTTGCTGCAGTAGTGCAAATCAGCTTGTATAATAATTGCCTTTTGCTTGGCTACTTGCTCTGTTTTCACATAAGAAAATGGTTATAAAAAGCTTCTTTTAAAACCACATTGCAATAGTTTTAATATTATTGCTAAATTAATTATGACACTGTTGGCAGTCTCTTGATCTTTGCAAAAACTGTCTCTTCAGCCTTCTGATGAAGGTAGAGAGCAGAGGATGGAGCCAATTCAAGAGCTGAACATTTTCAAATAAAGATCATCTGAAGACCCAAACTCTCATGGCAGATAATGGCTGCAGCCATGGGACCACCACTGTCTCAGCTCTTTTCTCCAGCTCTGGAAGCATCCTGTGCATAAATTCTCTTGCTCTTGCTTTGCTCATGGCTTGGAATACCATTTAATCACTATCAGTGCTTGTGCCTTCACTGGAACTCATTTTGTCTCAGGTATCTTTAAATGGGAGTGAAAATGATATCGGTAGAACTCATCCATGCAATGGAACAGTTTTTGTGAGCAGACAGACACTGGACATTTTGTATTTTCCCAAATCTACTTAATAACAATTCCTTGTATAACATGGTCTACTCCTGCTATTTATTAAAATCTGTGATTTGGGGGGAAGAAAAAAAAAGCAAGATGTTTGGGCCTCAAAGGGTTTCAGCAGGGTTCAATTTGTTTAAGTTGTCAAATGTTTATTAATTTCTTTCAGAAGAAAATCCTTATGCTTTTTTGCAGAAGGATGTTTTATTAAGTTCAGACAAACTGAACTGGTTTTCAGCAAATAGCATTTGGCTCTCAAACCGGGAGGAAATAGCTTGGTATGGTGTCATCATATTACAAAAGTGATATTGTGGCTAGAGGTCATAAATTCTGTTGGTTGTTCATTTGTATCAAATACACTGAATTTGTGATGCATTATCTGAGTTCCTGTCAGTGCTTTTCTCAATCAGAATTTCCCCCTAGTCCAGAAGGAAATGCAATCAATGTGTGGCCCATGCTCCTAGAAACAAAGGGCTTCTGAAGATGTTGATATCACCGTGGGTGGGTCCAGGACACTGGAGCTGCTCTGGGTGTGCTGAACACGTGGCCAGCCTGCCCTGGGATTCTGAGTCTCATAAAGGCTGCTGCTCACCCCAAATGAGTGACTTGTAGGGACTACAGACGTGTTCATCCCTTTGGGACAGCCTCTTGCACAGCCACCCATGAAAGGCTGTTTCTCCCTATGCTTAGAATTTGGCTATAAAACCCCCAGACCTCCTGCCAGCTACAATGGTTAATGTGCCAGTCAACTTTTCCTCATCTTGGGCTGCTGAATTTCTTGGTGCCTTCACTGCATGTCCCACTGAGGCCAGTTTGCTGCTGCTTACCTTAGACCCTGGGTAGCTGCACATGCAATAATCGATGGCTTCTCCACCGATTACTCCTTCCAGGCCAAGGGGAGCATGGCTTGAACTTGCTTCCTGTAAAACGAGGGCACTAGCTCATCCCAGGGAGTGTTCAGTGCCAGACTGGATGGGGCTCTGAGCAACCTGGTCTAGTGGAAGGTGTCCCTGCCCATGGCAGGGGGGTTTAAACCAGACTAAACTCTAAGGTCCCTTCCAAGCCAGACCATTCTGTGATTCTACGAAATTCAAATCAACTGCTCATCCTCATAAGCCACCCAAAATTGTTTCTCCTCCTGTGGTGGAAAGGTCCCTCTGTTGTGTCTCCCCGTGGATTTGCTGGCAGGGTGAGAACATCTGCTTCTGCCTTCCATTCCTAAACAGCAGCGTGTGCTGAGACAGACTCAGCTGGTGGTGTTTCCATACATCTATGGTTATCTCTTTATTAATAATAGAAAAATCTCATGGGCAGGGATGAAGTGAGGGGAGGGAGGAGATAACAGCATCATTTGGTAGGAAAATATTCTGTTTTCTTGCATAAATATTAATTATTTCACCAAGAATCGCAACTGATTTGTTCACGGTTATCCACAGATTATTAGATTTAATATTTTTAAACAATATTAGCAAAAGTACATCTGAGGGAATCTCTGTGACAACTGACCAACAGAAAATTAATTAGGATTCTGAATCTCAGCTGCTGGTATCTTAGGGCTCTTTGCATCTCTAGATTAAGTTGCATTAAACTCTTTATTGAGGAGAGCAGGGATCTTGGCACTGGAATCAAGCCCACATCTGCACCTGGATTTTCCTATTAAAAGTGGATAGAGTGAAAAGAATGTTAAGTCTTTTTATCCAAGATTCAAGACATGCTAGACAGGACATAGAAAAGATGTTTTCTTTTTTCGGGTTTATATTTTGAGTGTTTACCTACCATGGATTTACAGTGGGGTTTTTATTTCCTGTTTGTTTTGGAGTGTTTTGTGTGTTTTTTGATGCTTAGAACACATCCTTTATTACCAATTGCCTGTCTGGGATCCCAGGATGAATGTTTGTCTTGTATTTTTAATGAGGCTGAAGTTAACATGGGCATGTTTGTTTAGCAACAACATACCCAACTCTCTGCGTGTCAAGGCGCCTTTGTTTGTGTCCCACCATCATCTGCTCTTTCAGCAGGATCAGGGAATAAAGCTGGTAGTTAACTTCTGACATGGAAGAAAAATGAAGCATTGAACCTGAATCTCCTCTCATTCATGTTGCTATAAAGTGTGAGTAACTCTAAATCAGCCAAATTATAGCAGAAAGAGGGAGTTTGTAATGTAATTCACAGTTGTCCACAAACAAGATATTTGAGACTGGTCTAAGGATCAGCTCTTGATTTTTGAACATTTAGCAATATGTCTTCAAGGAGCTACAATGGCAAATTTAAAAAAATTTAAAAAATTTAAAAAAAAAAAAAAAGGAAGATTAAAAAGAAAGTGTTCTCCAGATTCCAGAAGGTATTGGAGGGAACATCATCCTTTCTCTCTATTCAAAAGCTAATTTCTTCCTAGGAAATTCAGTTGTGAAAATAAATGTTGTATCAAACCAATGGGCAGAATGGCATGAGAGCAGTTGTTTCTGTCCCTGTGTGCTTGTGTGACAGACCTTACGGTTGTCTGCTTCAGAATCAGGATGGAGAGTTCAGAGATGGGGTGGCAATTTTGAGTTCTTTCACAGATTTCTCCCCTGTAAGCCTCAGTAACTCACCCTGCTTTGATTTTCCACATAGGAAAATAGAGTTTGCCATTCCCTTCTTCCTGTCTTGGTTCCTCGGGGGCTGGTCAAGGACAGTGATGCTTCCACTGCTACCTAATCTGGCAGCATCCAGGGTAGGAACTACCCTCCCCTTGGCTCTCAGGATCTCACCTGGGGCTTTGGAGCACTGCCTTGAACCTGATCTGTTTTATGTCTCATATGTAACTCAGCACCCTCCAGCCCTGGCCAGCAGCACTGGGGAGCCCCCTTGTGTGTTCCAGTGCAGGTTTCTGGATGCTGTGTGCTTCTGAAAAATGTTGTTTCTGTGACAGAAAGATCCTCAGCTTTTCTTTTTGAATATCACTATTAAAGCAGTATTTCTGAGACATGCCTGAGTAGGGTTATGTGGTGGTTGCTAATATTTGGATGTTACAGTGTTTGTCTGAGAGCTGCCTACATTCTTCCATGAAAGTAGCTGGATGAATGTCCTGCTTTCTCACTGCACAGCTATGCATTCCTCCATAAAACAGAAAGGGGAAAGAGCCCTGGCAGCTCCATATCTTCTGATGCTTTGCAGCTGCTGAAGACTGCTCTTCCTCAAGTGCTGCCACAGAACCAGGACAGCCTGGGAGATGAGAGAGGGTTAAACCCCTGCACTCCCATGGTGTGCAATAATGTCTCTTTTCTCTCTATATTTATGTCTTTCAGGCTAGCCCAAGGATTTCTGTTGCTGTGCAGGGCAGTGTCAGGCAGCTGTGTGGTACCGAGGGCACCGAGCAGGTACTGAGGGCAGGGCCTCCAGCCGACTGCTGGGAAATAGTGAGGGGGAAAATAGATGAGTTTGCTGGACTTGAGGAAGATTTTAGCCTCTTTTGTGGATAAAGGTTATACAAAGGCTTTTAAAACTTGTAAAATCCTTTCAGCTCAAGCAGGCACACATATGAGATGAAAGCCTCCAACGCGTTTATAGCCAAGGAACCTCTTGGAGCTGGAGGAGGGAACTCTGGAGTGCCAGTCCCTCGCCTGGCAGCATCCCCCACAGAGCCACCACGCCATGTGCCAGTGCTAACAGTGTCCTCTGCAGGACTCCAGATGATTTTAGAAATCGTTTTACTTTCAGTAAACATCATTGTTTTTGCATCTCATTGGTCAGCTTTGCCTTCTCTTGGAGCAGGGCTTTTGTTCACAGTGCGGTGAAAAGACACAAGCAAAGATGAGTGTTCTGAGATGCTTCTACCCTCCATATTTTATCTCCTGCTGCTGTTCATTCTGCTCCTCCAAAGAGGAAGGTGTTCACTCGTTCCTTTCCTGTCTGTGGAGATGCACACTCAGCACCATGATCCTGACCCCATTCCTCAGCAGACAGGAGTGGGATGTTGGTCTCTGGATTGTGTTCCCACCTTGTCAGCAAAGCATGGAGAAGGCCATGCAGGTGCTGATCACTTTGGGACAGGACAAGGGGGAATGGCTTTCTGTAGGAGAATGGAATACAGGTGACCTCATTCCTGATCAGTAACAGCTCTGTTTACCCAATACAGCCTCGCCCCTGATGAGTCATGGCTACATCCAATAAAGATAAATGTGATAAAAGGGAGTGGGTCAGCTGGTGAGGGGAGCATGAAGAAGAAGGATCCTGGGCAGAGAGAATCACTGCTGTGGGGTCAGTCTGGGTCTGCAGTCAGAACCTGTTGATGAAACCTGCAGCCACAGTCCAGCTGGGTAAAAGCCTGCACTCACAGCCT
>VZSR01000247.1:14740006-14926741 GCA_013398615.1 Brachypodius melanocephalos
TGGGCTCATTTCTACCCTCTAACAAGAGGGCTGCTGCAACAGATTTCAGCTGAAACAGAATAGATTCAGATTTGATATTAGGAAATAATTCTTTACTGTGAGGGTGGTGAAACAGGTTGCTCAGAGAAGCTGTGGCTGCCCCAGCCCTGAGAATGTTCAAGACCAGGCTGGAGGGGCTCTAATGTAGTGGAAAGAGGACAAGGAACTAGTTGATCTTCAAGGTCCCTTCTGACCCAAACCATTCTGTGATCACATATTTGCACTTGCTAACAGAGTAGGTGGAATAAAAAAACCCATTTGAATTTGGGGCCACTTTGCCATCTCCCTGAAAATGCTTCTCAAAGGTGTAAGTGCACAGCAGTAGAAAGCCTGCATTAAGATTTAAACCGCTCAGATCTCAATATCACAGTGAATTAAAGCAAAAATAACCGTGCTGTTCATTTAATCAAACAAGGTCTGTTTCAAGGAAAGCTTTGATTTTTTTTCTCTGTGGCTTTTTCTGCTTTTTGTTTAAATACACTTTTGCCATATTCTGCCTCTGACTGCTACAGTCTGATGGTCTCTTGGGGAAGAATTTTGATGGTTTTGGAAGAATTTGTATGTTTCTACTTCTAATTCTACAACTCAATAAATATTTTAATTTCTGATTCAATTAGGTCTGGCTCTAATCCAATCTGAATGTCTCTAGGCCTCAGGAATGACATTTAATTTTGAAAGCATTTTTCCAGGCTTGGCAAGGTAAGAAAAATGAAGCTCTCTTTAAAGACAGGAAGGCAATATGTTGTTTGGTTTGCAGTTTAATATTATTGTTTCCAAACAGCTTCTCAAGGAGTGGCTTTGCTCTTGTACAACAAAAACATTCCTGGTTCTAGGCTTTGCAGCAATAAAGCAAGAAGTGCTACTTAGAGGGAACAGGAAGTCCCCAGACCCTATACAGAATATATGTGCCTAATTTACTGAAATGTGAGTTTTTCAAGGTGGTCACTTTTGATAGTCTCAGCAGACCATCAAGGCATAGAAAGAGCAGAAAGGCTCAATAAAAACAAAATAAAAAAATAAAAAAAGAAGAAAAATTAAGAAAGACTGAAAGGTGAAGGAATATTATATAAGACAGAATTGAAACACTACATTCATTATCTTGGAATGCCTTTTTAACCCCTGTGCCTGGTTTGTTTGGTACCTGCCCCAGAGTTACCTGCATTCATCATCAGTGGCATTTGGCTGGTCATGGGAATTCTGGCTTTTCCTCCATTTCTGTACATAAAATAGACACTCTGCTTTGTCTCCTGCTGCTCATTACCTGATTTGATAGGGTCATTTATGAACATTTCCCTCGTTTGTTCTTTGGAGATAAGATATAATGCTTGTCAACATGGCAGCTAGAGCAGTAAGCACACAATTATGCAATTTTATGTCTTTAAGTGACAACCTTCTGAGGAATGGGCTACATAGCCCAGCCAATGTTACAGTCTGTGATAATTTAATGTTTAAATGATCTGCAGAATGAATGATCTGCTGAAGCCCAGCTCAGGAAGGTTCCTTCCCAGCCTGCAGAACTCATCCACCTCCTTGCTGCTGCTCCACCACTCTGGGTTAGTATAAATAATTTTCTCATGCTGAAAACAAGGTTGTGTCTTATCCCAAGGGATGTGTTGCACATTTCCTAAGTGTGTACCCAAAAATTAGGTGATGGAGAGTTTTATTCTGGAAGAGTAGAGAACAGCCTGTTGAAGTATTTTTAGATGCTTCAACAGGGAGATTCCTCAAGGGATTTTTGAGCCCTTCTTGGCATCTGTGATAAGGTGGTCTGGCACCTTCAAAGGTCTGGTTGTGTTGTTGTTTTCTCTGAGTCTCAGAGAGTCCCTTGGGGGTACCACAGAAATCACTCTTTATCACACTGGGAGTTTTCTGCTACCTGCCAGACAAGCAAGTCAGCTTTGAGCAGGAGTCACTGTCTGCTGGGTTGGAGGAACCTGAGATTGTTACACAGGGAAAAGTTTGTGTCACTATTCAGTATTTTGCTGACAACATAAACCCAGAAACATGATTTTATGGACTTTATTTCACAAAGTGGCCAATGCATATAATATATAAAGAAGTGATACCGCCAAACTTGCAGATGGGAGCCTGTGGGAGTCCTTGGGGCCCCCATGGCCAAAAATCCTGGCAAAAAACCCTGCCAGGGAGAGGGAAGCCCAGTGCAGACGTGGTTGACTCTTTTCCCATGCTGAGCCCTGTTTTCTGGCCACCACTGGTGCCAAAATAGGGCTCTGAGAGTCACCTGGGGTGCTTTGCTAAAATGTGCTGAAGGCCACCACAAGAAGCTGCACCTGTGGCACAGATCACAGCCAGAGTTAGGTCCTGTTTGCCAGGGCCATTCCATCTATTTCCCCATTCACCATCACCACAATTTGTGCTGACAAGTCTTCCTCTCGTGGTGCTTCAGCACTTGACAGTGAAGTGGCATTTCATTAACTCCACTCCTTTTCATAACACTCTCCTCAGTGACACTGACATGCTGTAGAGCCACTGCAGAACTATTTTAACTAAGTTACTTTAGGTAATTTACTCTGCTAATCATCTTCAGGTACTTCCTATTATTTAAATGTGTGTGGTTTAATGGGTGACAGCAGGCAATAAATTTTGCCTTGCTGCTGGTACCAAAACAGCCACCTGAGAATTCACCCTGTCCTTCAGCTGCCACTGCAGTGCTGAAACGCACACAGAGAAATCAGAGCACTACAACTCATCCTGTTGCCATAAAACATAACCTTTTCAATCCATTTCACAGCAAATCAGCATTCATCACCTGAAACAGGCAATATTAGTGAACATTGCATAGAAAATACAGTAGGATGGATCAAATTCTGGACATCAAATTTTTTGAGACAAGTATTTATTGTAAATATTACCAACTTAAAGAGAGCATATGAGTTTACTTAGTTGCACAATCCCAATGCCAACAGTCCCTCTCCCAGAGAGCAGAATTCTTTTTTTTTTTTTCCCTAAGCGAGCAGGATTAGTGCAGGATGTTATTTTTCCAGTAGTATCAGTGTGGTACCTTCACATGTGATGGACCATGAAGAAAGACCACATGGCAAGTGCTTCTGGAGTTTAACTCTATGAAAAAAAAAAGGTTTCTAGTGCCTAAAATTCCTATTCAAATGGAGTAACTTTGAAAAAACTTTTTTTTTTTTTAATCAAAGAAGTTAAGAACAAAGACATGCAAATATGCAAGTCTGATAATGCACATGGATCCCTAGGTAGAACATATTTTCTCAGCAAATAGGGAAAAAAAGCTTTTAATTGGAGTAAAGCCTTCAAGAGAAATGTTTCTACATAAATGGAGGGTGAGAAGAGGCTGTTTTATTCCATTTACAACTCTTTTCTAAGAATGGATTGTGATAAAGATGGCAAACATGCACTTGCATTGTGAGTAAGATTATTTGTTCCTTGCTGATGGCCATTAACATTGTCAGCAATTTACATACAGAAAAAAGCTCAGCTGCCTCCCCTGCTGAGATTACAAGCTGAATCCATCATTGACAGCACACCTCAGACACCTCACAGTGAATTCAAAACCACAGTAGAGAAACTTCCAAAGAGTTAAGGGCTTTAGTTAGGATTTTATCTGCAGCACGTGTTAGCCTCTTTAATAAGACCAGGTGCATTTAGTGTAAACCAAGGGGCTTGAATCCAGAGGCAACACCTCAGACACAGCCTCCAAGTGGACTTGTTTTCTCTCCTGCAGACAGCCCAAACCAGATAATGGAATAAAACAACCCAAAAGAAAACAGAAATTACTGACAGCAGAAAAAAAATCTGACAAGGCTGCAGCCTCAGCTTGGGAATTCAAATCAGGTCTTGTTTTCTCTTAATTAGTTGGACATACATGGCTGGAAATTACCTAGAATGGGGTGAAAAATGCTGGGAGATGGGATGCAAACACATACTTACCTTCTCTCTGCTGGGTTAGTGACCCTGTGAAGGCTTTCACTGTCCTTCTGGGAAGGAGATGGGCATGTTGGCTGGGTGAGCAGCTGTGTCTTCCACTTCTCTAACCAAGTGTTAGAATTGCCTTTTAATAATAATTTCAAAATAGGCATGAGCTCAGGAAAACTAATTTTGTTTTCATCTCAAATCATCTTTTATTGTGGAAACCAGCTGGCCTTTGCAGCATCACATCAGTTGTACCTTCATAAAACTCTGCAGCCTCTCTGGAGAATTTTGAATGTGTAATCCATTTTTCATGGCATAACACAGATAATCAAAATAAATTAGGCACACAGATAACTTAAATTCTTATAGAAGATGTGACCTTATTTCCAAAAAAGCTCCCCCCAAAATAGTCAGAATAACATCTTCAAACTTAGTAGCAGCAAGATAACTAAGTCTGGATTTTCTCAAGAACTGCGTGTATCAGATGAGTAGCATTTTCCTATCTTTAAGTTCAAGCACATAAATGCTTTCTAAAATCTCTCTTGGCCCCTCAGATGTGTTGCAGGAGTCCTATGCCCATCCTTTGGTTTTCCTTCCACTGTCATGGATGCAGCTTTGTACCCTGCAGGCTGTGTACCGTGTGATGGAAGCAGTTGCACATCCAAAGGCAATCCTCCCTGCTCCCCAAGGCAAAGCTGCAGTGCTGGGTGCTCCCAGCCCAGAGCCCTTCCTTTCCAGCCTTTGTCAGAATCAAACCAGCTGTGCTTCCAGTGCTGGCCCAAATTGTGACATTAACAAGTGAACTGCTGGTTACTGCTTCGGCTGTAACAGCACACAGGATTTCAAAGCAACAGTGAAGTTATTTGAGAAGTAAAGTAGAAAATGGGCAGCAAAGCCCAAAGGGGGACAATCACTTGGAAGCTCTACCCTTGCCCTGCTCCTGGCTGTGTTTGGAGTCACTTTCTTGACTGCTTTGAAGGGCTGAGTATTTGATTACTGCCTGCCCACAGCAGCACAGGATATAAATGTATAGATGAGCTTGTGCCATTTTCCTCCTTAGCTCTGCTGTGGTTTTGGTGGCTTCTGGTGGCAGTGCTGTGGGTATTAAAAAGAATTGGTACGTGCCCAGCAGCTGCTGCTCTCCTGTACAGCAAACTAACAACTGCTTAGTGTTGGCAAGCTCACAAGCAGCACTGGTTTGGGAAATGCAATAAAAGAAATACTCCAACATACACAGTCTGTAGTTCCCTTGACTTCAAAGGGAGCTGGAAGCTCAGTTCAGCCATGCACAACTCTGCTCTACTCCACGTCACTCCTGAAGAAGCAAGACAAGTGTCATGCCAGTGGGAGTGTATCCCTTTGGAGACAGCAAGAAGAAGGGATGAAAGCCAGGACCTGACAGTTGTGCAGGGCTGACAAGGCTCTAACTCTGCCTTCAGCTGTGACTGAGGTTCAAGTATCTCTGAGGATTGATCAGCCTGGTGTGTGCAGGACAAAAATGTGATTCATTCACTGTTAGCTAATTTATTTCTGGAAACTAATTACAGTACATTTTAAAAGCCTTCTGTACTATTATAATGGGCTTCTAGTTAAGTAAGAGAGCTGAAGCAGTCTGGCAAAAGACAGAGTATGATTCTGCATTGCTTTTCTTTACCCTGAGCAAAGCATGGGTGGCAGTTGTTCACAAATCTGTATTGCTTCTAATGACATGGCAATTTTCACACTGGGGAAGAATAATTCAAGTAGTTGCATATAAAGGACCCCACTTTTATAAGCATCTTAATCTCATTTCCCCCCCAAAATGTCTCATTTTGAAACAGAGGTCCCAGCTTTTGCTTTAGTGGCTGCCTGAAATGGCATTCGTACCACTCAGACTGGTTTTAGGATACACAGCATTACTCAGAATCCGCTGTACTTTCTAATAAATAGTCACTTGACTCAAGTTCTTATTTAACATACACTTCACACACTGCAGAGCTTAAATTCACTTTCCTTTCCAAGTCTGTTTCAATGAGCAGAGAAATGAACAGTAACACTGTGTTGAATCTAGCTCAGCATTTTTCCTCAGGCTGGCTGTCTCCCTGCCTTCTTCCAGAAAGGGCTGTGCTGTGCATTACCTTGCTGTGGACAGCTACACTGCTCTGCCTTAAATCTGGGAAGGCTCAGTCAGCTGGAAGAAAATACTTAATATTCCTTGATATCAGCACATGACAAGGGGGTAATTTTTTTCCCCCAGCCAGACTCTGTCTCTGATGTTCTCTGATGTAGCACAGAAATATGGCAGTTAATTTACAGGTTTTCATCTTGGCTGAAGGCCTCTTAAAAATGACACTCTTATCTGTTATCCATCAAAGAATGTCAAAGGTCACATCCAAAGTAAATAATTTCTAGGGTTTGCCTTCTTTCTGTCCAGAAGTGATCCAGGGCTTGAGGACATGCCAGAAAATACATAAGTTTTCAAAATTGTACTGTTTTTATATATGCATACCGACAAATAAAATGCAAACATAATATGTATATGTGATGTAGTTGCTACATAAACAAGTATGAAAAATCTAGATATGAGAGCATTTTATTTTTTTTTCCTCTTCTCTTTTTCTTTTTTTTCTATAAATAAATGCAGTCCTACAATTGTTCTGAATATGTATTTATTTTTATCATTGTGCTGGAGAACACTATTTTTTTTTCCACTATATTTTTTTTTCTCTCAATAGAAGCAGATTTTTTTTTAATTTGTCCAGCCATTGTCTGGCACAGTAATATGACTCACCCTCCAAATCCTGGGATATAGAGTAAATCATCTGCAATCCACATTTACAGCCATTCATTCTCAATAACATAGTTCCAAGGAAAGCTAATCCTTTACATTTTTTTTTTTTTTCAGGAGAAAGTGAGTGTTTTCCTTTGGAAATATCTTCACTGGTCATTGAATGCCTTTCCTGTCCACTTTTGAAAGAACACAATTAAATATCTGATTAGATCTGTCAGCACACTCAAGAGAGCAGGAAGCCATGGCTGGGCAGAAATATATTTCTACAGCAGCAACAACTCATTTACTCCAGGGATCCATCAGCCACACACTGCTGCTATAACAATGAACCCAAACAAATGTTGAATGATATTTTAAATATGCTTTAATTGATGGTATTTTACTTTTCCTCAAAAGGAAAAAAATAACGTTTGCCAGCTGGGATGGTTGGGATGCTTTCCTCTGTCTGTGGGGTTGGCCTCAGTCAGAGCTGCTCAAGGAACAGTTTGCTGGCCTGGACAAATGCTCACTCCTGGCTTTTCCCTGCCTCCTGCCCAGCTGTGAGCCCTCAGCACACCCTGCCATGGTGGCCATGGATGTCCAGGGATTGTGCCATGGGATCCTGTGTGCTGCACAGCTCCCTTAGCTCAGCACCAGGGCTTGGGACTGAGCTGGAAGGGGTTGGCTTGGTCCTGGCTGACTCCCTTGGTGTCCACATCACTCAGTTTGTCCCATCCCTTCCTCCCCAGGCCAGCATCAACAACCAGAATTCAGCCATATCACACTGATATCGACCTGTTGGAGAAAGTCCAGAGAAGGCCACCAAATTGATTCGAGGCATGGAGCACTTCTAACAGGAGAGGCTGAGAGAATTGGGATTGTTCAGCCTTGACAAGAGAAGGCTTTGGGGTGATATGATTGTGGCCCTGCAGTACACAAAGGGAGCTGACAAGAAAGATGGAGAGAGACCCTTTACAGGAGCATGTAGTGACAGGACAAGGGGGAGTGGCAAATGTCCATTAATTTTCTGGTGATGCTGAAGAAATGAGACTGACAATAAATCTACAGAGTAACTTTCTAACTAAGTGGTTTGGAACTTGTATCAAACCATTATTAACTCTTAATGTCTATAGATAACCTTATTTTTGGTATGTTTTGGATGTGTCTGTCTTAAATATCTTTACAACTTGCTTTAGTTTTAGCTGGTGTGGGTGATTTGTCCAACATACATGGACAATTATTTCTTTATCTACATTATGAGCTGCATTTTTGTACTACCATAACATTATAAGGGTTGTTAAAGTTATAAAATACAGATGTCAGTTACATAACCCAAAGGGTAAAACACCAAGCAGTTGGAAGTCTTAATTTAAGCATTCTCACATTTAGATTTATTTCACTTTTGAAAGAATGTTTTATTTTGATGATATTTGTGACCTCTGTACATTGAAACCCGTGGTAACCTTGTTGCTTTACCACCTTTTACCACAGTGGTGAGTGTATTTCTGAGTATTGCTGGATATTTCTATATGTTATCCTTAATGCATGTAGAGGTTTAAATCAGACTCGATGTGAGTTTGAGGAGGAATTGGCCCATAGCAAGGTACATTTTTAAAGTGCTGATCATCCCCATGGTTTGCTAAGCACTCCTCAGACAAATATGCAGACACTAAACAGATTCCTGCATCTTCCTCAGACAAATGCTGCAGCTGTTTGGAAACACACAGCAGCTGTATGTGATCCTCGAGAAAGGGAAGTGCAAGATGCCTTTTCTTTTTGACTTTTCAGGGCATTTAGGGCAGGCTGCATTAAATTACACATGTTGTACTCTCATAGTTTCTAACCTTCCCTGTCCAGAAATGCTTGCAACCTTTGTTGACAGGAAAGTCAGCAGCTTTTGCTCATTTCAGAGGCTGAAACATGAGCAACCTCTAGGCTTTCTTGCTGTAGGGATGGTAAAGATTTGGTCATCCCCTCTAGTCCTTAAATGGTTCATCCACATCAGATCTTAACTGGGTAAGTATGAAGCTCACATAAAAACTGCTACACCTGTTGGAATGCTTACATTCCTGTCAAAAAAGATGTGTCTGGACATGTTATTGCTGAATTCCACACTGTATCCTGCTGTCAGGTAGTTTTCCCCCCATCCCTCACCTTGCAGAGGTCCTACCAGCTCATGTATCATTGTATTTTTCCACACAGCTCCATAAGTATTTAATGCTCAGAAAAGTGCAGCAGCTTCAAGAGAAAAGTGTTTCCTTACAGGTGATCTTGTGGTGCCCATTCTTCCACAGAAGCTGCTCCACTTTTCTCAGTATAGTCACATTAGTCCTGCACAAGCCATAGTAAGGAGTGGCAGCACACAAGCTCTTGGACAAATCCACAAGCTGAAGTAATTCCCTTCAGAAATAGGAGAACAGCCCAAAAACTCATGATCTTTATGGATTTAGAGCCTCTTTTTTTCACATTATTTTCATGTTTCTGATATCAAAGACAAACTGTGTGTTGTGAGCAACAAGCTTGAGTAAATGAAGCATAGTGGATTTTGATAAGAGTTAATTATTTTAGGGAGACAAATGTGCAACATCATCAGCTTTAGATAGTTCAAGAGACAAGGGAATTAACAGGATGCCTTATGAAGTGAATTAATGTACCCATCAGAAATTATTTTTTGCCTTTATTATAGTGTGTGTGTGCAGATTTTCAAGACTTTGATGATATCTAGATCTATTAATCAAATCCAAATTCACTCAAGGTGAGAAGAAGGGGAAAAGTAAAAGCCATTTCTGGTTTGATATTAGTCACAAGTTCAGTGCTAAGGTCTGGTAATTATTTGAGTAGGACCTCCTTTTGCTAGCTAGTCAGGAGACATTGAATTTTATTAAATGGGATTACTGGGTCATGGCATCCACTGTATTGTGAATAGCACTTGATCAAGGAGAATACAATGAAATAACCTTCAGACAAGGTTGTCTACACACAAAGACATCCTAAATGAAAAGCACTTTACTATGAAGCAAATCTAGCAAACTTCAGGAAAAAATTTCCTTTGTCTGTAAAAGAAAGATACTTAACTGCAGACTCACAGATCAAGTTCAGAACTCAGAAAAGGGTTTCCATTTTGTGTACATCAAATATCTGCTCCACGTGGGCTCAGTGCAATGAACAGTCTGGGGGTGGGCTCTGCCTGCAAGCCTCAATAGACAGCCAGCTTTGATGCCCAACTCCCAGTGGGGTTTTTCTAAGGAAACCATGGGTTTTATTTCCTGTCTTCTCTGCCAAACCTGGGGTTGTGTCACTGCCTGCTCTGCAGATCACCACTGTACCTACAGAAAGCAGGTAAAGGGATGAATAACACATTGCAAAAACAGTAGTATGTTCTTTTCCTGCCTAAACTGTCTGCTGTGTTAGACTGAACTACTTCATCTTCAGGAAACACGGGTAACAATCAGTGGATGATTTCATAAGTGTTAAGAGAAGAGTAAGTTTAATTTGCTGTGAGATCATGGACTCAGTTATGGGTGATAACAGAGATGGATCATGGTGTGACACATCAATGGGACTGCAAAGGAATGAGCTCCTCTTAGTTCTCATGGATTCAGTGATTATTTATGACTGCTAACATCCATCACCCAAAGGGCAGGGTAGTGGTGCTGGTGCTGCATCATTCCTGTGCCTATTGGAACACACAGGATTGGATTGAGGAGCTGTCCGAGAGCAGATTCACACACTTGTTCTTTGGACTGACTGTGGCCTGGAAAAGGATTGCATAAGAAAATTATTGCTCATGGCTTTAAACTTTTAGAGGGAGAGCTGTGATATGTGAGAAACAGGTCCACTTGGCTCTACAGCACACACTGGGAAACACTGACATCAAGAGAATAATGCTCTGCATAGCCCACATTTCTTCCCCTGTGTGTCACCTGGCCCCTTTTCCAAAGCACACGCACATAGAAGGATCGTGCCAGGGCTGCCAAAAGACAGACTAAGAGAGGTAAATCTTCAGGGAAGAGATGGGATTTGGCCCAGAAGTTGGCTCTGCCTTGCTCAGGATCACTAGCTGACTGCTCTGTGACACCTTCAGGCTAGGATACAGGAGGCAAAACCAAAACCAAATCAAATTTTTTTTCACTTTTAAACTTTAATTGCAAGCACCCTTTATAAATGCATGGCCGTAGATTTTAGGTGGAGGCCACAGCATGTGTAATTCAGTATAATTTTAGGGAAGTCAGAGAAGAGAGAGTTTACTGTGGCCAAAGATTTAGGTCTTAGTGATTAATGCTGGAAATTGAAAGGAAAACAACCAGTTAAAAAAAAAAAATAACCCTGCATCAACACTGCTAAATTAAAAGACTTATTAGTAGCATTGAAATAACCTCATAGCCACTTACATCAAGTTAAAACAACTTCCCTCTTCGACAGCAGCAGATTATCTGCCCTTTCTGGTCAGGCTGTTCTTGCTGTGTGCTCCCTGTCGCTTGGGACCAGGATCCAGCGGGTGGAAAGACGATGGCTCGGCAAAAATGACTCAGTTCTCATTTGTAAACTGACAATTGTGTACTGGGAAACATGAAGAGCAAACCGAGTTTGCTTTGTAAACAGTGGGAAACCTCAGCAATATCTGGTGTCACTGTTATGTAATCAGTGAGACACTGATTTCTGGGCGACGCCTGCGATACCAGAACAAACACTGGAAAACAGAAAGTCAAAGAGAAAAGGCAACGTGAGCAAGAGGAAAAACAAGCAAAACCATAAAAAAACTAGAGAATTCAGAAGCTACTCTAATAAATCACTGAAGAGATTATTAGTAGGTATTGAACCCAAAAAACACAAGGGTTCTGAGCTCTCTCGGGGCTGTGAAATGCAGCTGTCCCCGAGGGTGCTTGGCTGCTAATCCTAAAGAAACAGAAGCTTAAAAAGAAGAGAAGGAATTGAACATTTCTATATAAAACAGGGTTGGGAAAGCTTGTGGCAGAGGTTACTTGGAAAGGCTCAGACTTGAGTGAGAGTGAGCACCCAGCACCCACAGGGCTGCTGTTTCCCAAATGGGACATTGCAAGTGCTCCCTCTTCAGTGCTCTCTTTTTCTTAAATAAAAATAATAAAAGTGATAATATTGACCAGAGATTTTTTTTTTGAGTGACCAAGAGCAATCAGCAGTGATATGGTGCCTCTTTAATTTCAGAACTTACTGAGGGTCCTGACTTTGACTTTGATGTACATGGTGTGTATCACACGCTCTTCAGGGATAAGGTATTCTCAGGTGCCACAAGTTAAGTTGCAGGCTTCCTTTCATATTATAGTTGGCATTCTATGTAGTTTTGCCTTGTTTTATATTTTGCTACAATTATCTGCACAGGTAAGGCTCCAAGAATGGTAGATCAACTACAGGTAAATGTGAAATAATTCCAGTAGGGGAGACAAAATGCCCAAATCTGCACAATATTACGGTGTCAGTCAAAACTAGCCAGTTTTTGAGGCACGTGCAATAAGTGACCTTTTCTGTTGTGTCTCTAAAATTGAATGAGGCTCTATTTCTGTCCTGCCAGGCTCAAAAAAAAAAAAAAAAAAAAAAAAAAAGAAAAAAAGAAAAAAAGAAAAAAAGAATTAGACTTTGAGTAAAGCAAAAATGAATTGCTGCTGAGCTGCTGCACTGCAGATGAGTCCATGGTTCAGTAAGTCCGTGGTGAAGTGGCTGTACAGTGTTAACACCGTCTAAAAAGTAAAGCAAGAGAGGTATAAAAAACCCTCTTTAAATTGCTATTCTTCTGTGAGGACCTGCACATCCAGACCAAGTGTTGAAAATTCACATTTCTTTTTGATTTGCTTGGCTCCCACTTGTCTTGAATGATCAAAATAATTCTTGTATCTGATCAATCAATGACAACGCATACACTGTAACTGTGCTATTGCTTCCATTGTTTCTTTGGTTCCTGACTACTATTAGAATAAAAAAATCCAGTTTTGCAATTATTTTTACAAGATAGAGAGGTCTAGTCATGGCTAAATCTTACTTTTTGTGGCTTTGGAAGTTTTTCTTAATGTGGTGATAGCCTTCCCAGGCTGATGACTTTAAAAGAATAGTGCTGTAGTGCACACTGAGAGTCCCATGCAAGCCTCCTCTGACTCATGATGTTCCCTAAATACTTGATGGATGTTTTATTCACAAAAAAAAAGGAAGCACAGGAGTAAAATTTAAGTAGAAACAAATGAATTTTGGTGCTTATTTTATGACATATTCTCTGAATAAAGGCAAATTACAAAATTATTTCTTTTCCCACATTGACATTGTTCTAGTTTCGTGGTTTTGGATGATTGCTGATTATGATAATTGGCTGGTGTGGCCATGAGCTAGACTGGGGTAGATTTTCTCCTCATCACACACATACTTCAGGGGCCATTGATGCTCAAATGTTTGGTGCCATTCTCACTAAACAGCATCGTGGGTGCTCTGACCTCCTCTGGTTTACAACTGGCCAAAAGCAAAAGGTGGAACTTTGCAGAACCTGAAGGGAACAGCTGAGCAGGAGAGCTACAGAAGGGGAGAGGGGAGCATTGGTCCAGCTGTGTTTCTCCTGGTGGCCCAGGTGTGCACATTCCTGAGGCCATGGGAGGGCTGGGAGGTGCTGCTGCATCCCTCATCCCGTTGGGCTGTTCATGCGTGGCCAGGAATGGGCTTCCCCAGCTTCTCAGTTTACTTGTTTGTGTATCAATTTAATACTGCTCTGACAGAAGGACATTACATGAGTTAAGGAATTCATTAACAGAACTCTTCAAGCTCATCAGTGAAACTCATTACAGGAAATACAAAGCATGACTTTTGAAGATGAAAATGTTGTGCCTTGCTGCATCTCCTGCTGTTTGTTGTTCTTTCCTGCCTCCTTCCCAGTTTTACTCTCTTTGTGCCATAATACTCTCAGAAGAGTACACCAGGGTTGGGCTCTGTCAGACCAGAGCCTGATGATGTGAATTTCTCTGACCCCCCCAGGCATCCAGGAGAGACCACCGAGCTTGTTACATCTATTTCAAAACTAAACTCTGTTTTTTAAGTAAAAGCTAGGTATCTAGCTGGATTTCTTTTGGTTTTCCTTTGGGCATGCCTTGATTCCTGGAATGCTCTGCAGCATCCATTGCTGGAAAACTTTGAGACTTGCTCCCTGACATACACAGACTTTTCTCCAAGACATGTTTTCATGGAAACTCGTTTTGCTGCTGCCATGATAACTTTACAGTCTGTGCCAGTTTTGTCTTTTGGATTTGATTCTGTGAAGTCTTGCACAGCCTCCACACCTTCTCTCGTAAGTGGCCAGAATTAGAATTACTCAGCATGTCAGGCATTAGCACTACAGGTACTCAATCTAACAAAATATTTGGAGAATAAAATACAAAATGAATCAAAATAAAGAGTAAGGGAAGCTGGTGCCAGAGAAATGCAGACAGAATTATGACTGCTAGACAGCTATATTTCCAGCTTCTAAATTTTATCTTGACTGTGGTGATAAAGATGGACTATCATTATGTGTGCCAGATTTCATGCATGTCTTTCTTTAAAGCAGAAGTTTATGCTGGAGGGATCCTGGAGGTGCCCGATGCTTAATCTTAGAAATACGAGTTCAACGGAAATAAAGTACTCAGGAAACAAAACACAAATTATATTTCCAAAACCTCTTTTCTTTGTTATTTGATCCTCCCATATAAACATATAAACAAGAGACAATAAAACCTTCTGGGAGTCTTGTTAGCCAACAGTCCCCAAACTGCAATGAAAGAAGGATTTCAAAACTATTTCACAATTGTGTTTGGATGGAACATGTGTTTACTGTATGTAAATGAACAAGACATTCTGTTCTTCTAGGGTTCATCAGATCCTCACTGTCTTAGCTGGTTTGGCATGTGCAGGAAAGTGGGTCTTCTTCAGAAGGTGCTGGACAGACAAACAATTGTTTTTCAGGGGACGTTTCCACACTTTACAAAAAAAAATTTGGTGCAATTTTTTTTTTTTTTTTTTTTTGCCTCAGAAGTCATTTAACTTGATCTTGCCTTATTTTTCTTGCTAGAAATAATGATAAAATAAGTTATTTAACGAAAGAGACATGGAGGCAGGATTCCCTGTGACAATAAATCACTGTTGCATAGCTCTCATTGTCAAGCAACATATACTCAGATTGTGACTAGCCTCAACTGCTTGAAGCTGTTGATTTCTGTGCATAAGAATTTCTTTTAATACCTTGGATGCCTGCATATATCCAGTCCCTGGCATGCCATGTGTACCAGCAAGGCTCTTTCCAGCTTGCCAAGGGAAAACCCAGCATCCATGGCAGACTGGTAAGCTGCACTTTTACCCCAGTCTTTGTGCAAGGAAGCTATGCAGTAATTCACTTTATTTCTTTATTTTTCTGTCCACTGTTATGATATCATTTGCTGAGTTAGGGAGATTTTGCTGTTGTGGTGGTGATTTGCATCTTGGATGTTTTATCTGGGTGCAGTCAGAGAAAAAAAAAATTTAATTGGGAGTGCAAGTCTAAGTACACAGGCCAGAAATGTGTGCTCTTTTGTGAGCCATGCTGCAAAGGGTGAGCCCTGGGGATCAGAGCCTGGGGCATTGCATGGGGATGAAATAAAGAGCATTTTATTGTTCTTCAGCCTCCTCTGTATTGCTGTGCCACCCCCTCCACTGTTACCAGAATCCCAGCTCAGGCACACATGTTCATCTCTGCTAGAACAGGGGATGTGCCTGATGGAAACTGCTGATGGATCTGTTAATCCAGGCTAGCAATGGCCTTGTGTGGTGTTGAGGAGGAAGTGTGGAGCTAGACAGTGATTTAGTGTTCCCAGGGCAGCAAGCAACAACAGTTGTTGTGTGCTTAGGCTGCTGACACAACCCTATAACCTCCAAAATTCCTCAGTGTGAGCTGGCTTTTGCTCTTCCCACCTCTCCAAGCAGGTACTCTGGCCAGGCTGGCCATGCCTGACTGAAGGCTGCAAGGAGCTGGGAACAGCACAAGCCATCCCCTGCTCTGGGCAGAGAGTCTTAGTGATAACTGCTTTTATTGCTGCCTTTCATCTTCACCTTCATGAATCTTACGATTTCAAATCATTCCAAGATGATAAAAGCATGTCCATCACGAAATCTTGCTCTGTGTCATGAAAAGAGTATTTTTTAAATTTGTTTGTTCTTTGTGTGAATATTGAATTGATTGTTTAGTTTCTTTCCTTGCCTCAGTCCCACGCTACTCATATTTCTAGGGAGGGAAAAAAATGAATTTTTTTTTTCCTTTTACAGCTTTATAGCTGGGATGTTTTTCTGCTTAGCAAACAGAGTTTAAATTAAACAGGCATCTTTTCTCAGTTTGCTCTCTCTGAATCTAAATCTCATCTAAATCCATCAAAATACTGCACAGTCGCCAGTCCAGCAATGTTTTTTGCAGCAACTCTCAATTTCAATATTGCACTAAGGAAAAGTGTTACAAATACACTGACTCCCTTGCAGGGTTCACTGATACCATTTATGAAATGTTAAAACCATTAAAGTCATAATTTCCTCCCCAGCTAGGCTTAAAGTGGCTCATTTTGTGAGATCTTGAGTACCAAAAAATTTCCTTTCTTTTGCATCTGAATTCTGTAGAGTTTTTTTGATAGGTTGCAGTACTTTAGATTCTGCAGGTTATTGTAAACTGGTTTTTCTCAGACTTAGTTTGCTACCTATTTATTTGGCTATCTAGAAATCCAGCACAACACTGAAAATATTTTCAAATAGGAAATGTAACTAAATACCTAATAAATGTCTATGAAACCTCTTCCAACCCATCACAATGTCAGCTGGTTTACATTCAAATGGTAATACAGGATAGAGCTACCCAAGAGAGAAAAAAATATTTTTAAATAACATGTGAATACTTATTTAGTCATGCACTGGCAGCCTTGGTACAAAAGCAATGCACACTTGAAAAATCTTTTTAGACATTAGATGCAGGGATTAATCCCAACAGCTACGCAGGGATGTTTCCCACATCTTGTGGCATTTGAGTAGCTGTCAGATACAGAGCATCTTTTAGAAAGGCTTTGTTTGGTTTTTGGTGTGGTTTTTTATTGCCTTGTTTACTTTGTACCATCTCCCCTATATTGCTCCATTCCTATCAGTCTGCCTCTTTTCCCATTTATTATATTATATTAAAGTATGGATTTTGCAGCATCTGTCTGTTCCAGGATGTTTCATGCTCTCCTGCCATCTTTTCTGTCTCTTTATCTATTTTATTGTTTTGCAATCTTTTACCCATGTCCTATGTGAGCCAAGTTTGAGGATTTTGCTCTCATACCCTTCTGCTCAGCCTGCTTTGTGTAGGATGGGTCCCACAGCTTCCAAACAGCCTAAAGTATCATGTTGGAATGCAGGCACATCACCTCCTTCATGGTCCCAAATACTACAGCAAGTAATTGGAAATTGCTCTTAATTAAATGTTCAGCATCAGTGATAACACTGTTAGTTATTAGACTGGCTAACAGAGCTTAAACCACAGGTGGATAAACCATTTACAATTATCTTTACACTAGATATAACTTTCAAACATCCTAACTGGGCTGAAGCTTTCAGGAGAAAGCAGGATTTGGGCAAGGCTCTTATCTGAGAGCCTTTTGAACAATCTGAGCCCAGCCTCCCACTCCATCCAGGTCACACTCCCTTGCTGTCCTTCACCACACTGGAGGAAAGAGAGTTTCCAGGTATTGGATGGAGTCTGTCGTGCTGATAAAGAAATCTCATTTTACCATGCCCACCTGTGCATATTTACACACACACACACACACACAGAGACCTCATCATTTTATGGACCTGTCAGACACCAAAGACCAGGGAGGCTGTTGGCACTGGGGATGAGGAAGAGACATTGAAACAGGCCTTTAAAAAAAGGTGCAAACTGTCCACACTGGAGGATGTGAAAGGGGAACTTGCCACAGGGCAGGCAGTGACCACATCCTCCAAATGTGCACAATAAAATTGTGCTGAGATGGCGTTCCCAGAAATGCCCCAGCAAATCTCCTGACTGGCTCCTTGTCCTCTCTTAGTCATAACTCTGAGATAGTGAACCTGAATACAGTAACTGGGATGCAGGTTTGGATGAACAAGAACACCAGGATGGCAATTTGAATGTATCTGTGATAGCAATTGCAGCAAGAGCAAAGGTTTAAAAAAATGTGCAGTGAAGATTTCATGACCTTCCCAATCTTTGTCCATTAAACATTTGCTCAGTAATTCTCCAGAATGCACATAACCTGGTCAAAAAATGAACTAAATACACTTTTATATGTGCACTCATCAAGACTTTGCTCAGATATCAAAAGCTTGAAGATATTTTAACTGAGAAATCCACTTTTTTAGTGCTATTTGACCAGTAGAGTGAACCAGAATGTTGCTTTTAAATTTTAGTTGTTTTCATTATTATTTTTTATCACTATTCTTACTCTACTGTTACTTTTTTATCTGGATCTTTTCTTGTTTTTTTCAATTTTAGAATTTTTTAAACAAGTTTCTGTCTCTAAAGCCATAATTAAGAAAGACAGCCAAGTAGAGAATTGATGTAAAAGCAAATAGTTCTGAAATATCAGTGATTGTAGCTCACAACAGACAAAAATCCATCTGTCACTTTAATTGATAGATGCTAGGCCCTATTTCAAAAATTCAGGGAAATGAATAGCATTCAGTTATTCTGACCTTGCAAAATAAATAGCAATGCCCTGAAGACACACTAAAAACATATCAGGAAGTAGAACTGTTTTCTCTGTTTTAAACAACATTTCATTCAATGGAAAAAAAGCCAAGGAATACATTTTTCCAGATGATTTAAGATGTAGTATGCTGATACTTGTCTTCCAACAGCAACAATTAAAATAGCTTACTTTTGTAACCACAGTGTAGACAATATTTCCACTATTAGCCCATACTTCTGTAAGAGCAGGAGTTGCTCAAAAGCTGCAGCTCTTTTTGCACACAAAAACATTTGCTTTTTCAGAATACGTATGGGGACTTTTCCCCCCCTTTTTTCCTCAAAACTTCCCATCAGGATAGTAATTACTGATAAAGCCCCACAAGAAAATCCAGCTCAGAACACAATATGTAAGACTCCCAACTTGAATGTGCTTTTATACTTCATTCTTCTCAGAATGTTTTAAGGAAACAGGGTCTGACAGGCTACAACATCTTGCATTGCCAGTCAAAGCTTCCCTAAAATCAGAAATGTGCTCAGGTCTAATTTTTAGTATGCAATTTTTATCAATAGCACTCTTTAAAACCAGTAAGAAATAATTTTAAAAACACACTGTAAACACAGATGGAGGTTCTCCTCAGTTAAGAAGTGCTTTGCAGGCTCTAGATTTGTATTTTATTTCATTCTCTCAGTTTAATTCTACCAGCCAAATAAATAAATAAGTATGAATTTGAGTAAATATGAATCTCTCTGTGATGCAGAGAAAAGCAATTGCATTGCTTTAGTGCCGGAGCCTGGGTTCATGCTCAAAGAATGAATGCTGCTTCTGCTCAGATGAATAAACAGATGAGAGGATTTCCAGCCCAAGCTCCATCATGAACAGTGGAAAGAAGGACATGCTCATAAAATTTGGGAATGCAGAAATAAGAAAAAAAATTACATTTTCTTCTCAGCCTTTCAGTTTTTCAATGGGAAGACACCAAGGAGATATTTTAGAATGATGTCAGAAACCTTCAGGGAGTGGTGCTGAAGTTCCATGTGAGAGATCAGAGGAGCTGCCTTCAACATGCTTGGCAGCAGCTCTATCCCTGTCCTGCTCTGGCAGAGGTGGGGGTGTAAAAGTTGACCCAGACTGGATCTTCATGGCAGGTGACCACTATTAAAAATCATTATTTTCAAGCATGTACCACTCACTGGTATAGGGGTTTTATCTATGTTATCTAGCTTTATTTTGCTGTTAATACTGGTTGTTACTCAGTCCCTCAGTTGCTCATGAAGTCTAAAAGGACCATGGAGAGGCAGAACTGTCCTGGGGCTGTTCTACATCGCACCAGGAATGAGATGCCCCACCCCACAAGTTCTGACAGACAGACATGTAATGGTGAGGAACCCTTTTTCTCCTCCTCTTGCAGAAACAGTGGCCCCATGGACCTGAGCCAATGTTTCTGGAAGTATCAGTTTTGTACTAGAGACTGTGTTTCTTCTTTCTGAGACCTCCTCAGATCCACAATTCCATCTGAAACCAGCCCTGCCTTTAGCTTTCCCCTCCTGAATGAACTGGCTCTCTTGGGCTTTTCTGATTTGCTCAGTAGCTTTATGAAATAATGCTTTTAGACTGCATTCAATAATCTGAGACTCCTTAAAAATTGAAATAATGTCTTTTGTACTGGATTAAATCCATCTGAGAATTTTTTTTACCAGCTCCCAAGGCAGGAAGATGCAGCAGTTGATGCAGGTCCCGTTCCAAATGCTGCCCTGGCTCTTCGTTTTGTCAGAAAGATTTATGAAGGAGAGCAGGGGTCACACACATTGCAAATGTGCTTCTGCTAAAGCAGAGTATTCCTGGAGGAATAAACACAGACAGTGCTGAATTACTTTGTCATCATTAGAAATTGTCAGGGTCCCATAATGTTGGTGAGAGCAGACAGGTTAGGACTGCACAGACCAGAAAAGAAATGTTCACACTGAAAAATGCACTGAACTGCTCAGGCCAGTGCACACAGCTCTCCTCAGCTGGGAGGAACGAGTGAGCTGGGCTGCTGAAAAGGAGCTGCTTAGGGGCTGGGGGAGGAGGTTTGCTTGCAAAAAACACTCTCCTTGGTGTGATAATTTCTCAGTGAATGGCTGAGGAGCTTCTTTTCTTTTGAGAAAAAGTAATACTGCTAAGTATTACAAATAATTTTCCAGAAAATTAGGAAAACAGTCCTGTAAGTATTAATGAGTCCTTTCAGCCCTCCAAAGGGAAGTTTCTGTGCTTCACTTTTTTTGAATGTGAAAGTGGGATGTGGTAATCACTGTCCTTTTTAAAGAAGCATGAAGGAAAAAATCATTCATTTGGCAAATATATATCAAAGAAATACTACTGTATTCTTGTTGCCTCTTCTTCCTTATCTGTAAAGTTATTTCAAATACCAGCTTGAAAAGTTTGCTTTGCTCTTACAATATTAAAAGATTTTGCTCAGGCACTGTCTCTCTCTTGGTCCCTCATATTCCACCAAGGCAGACAATCTCGAGGCAGTGGTGCTTGCTGGGGACGTGACTGCCCTGCTCTGCTGGATCATCTGGCTTTTTTGCCTCTCTGAAAAATACACAGTGTAAATTGCTGCCACATGCTGTAATTAATAGTAAAGACATACTGTCATTAATAGAAAGATGGGAATTTTAATGGGGACCTTCAGCTAAAAAAACTCTGGAGTTTAAAAAATAATCCTGCCTGGATTCTAGACTGAAATAATTCACTCTGAGTGATGTTTTCCTGATATCCAGCAGTAATCTAGACCAGAGAGCTGTTTCATTTATAAGTGGTGCCTTGCAGCTTGAAGGCTCAGGTGTGCCTGCCTCCAATCCTTCCTTTGCTGCTCACAGTTCCAGACTCCTGATTTGTCTCCATTAAGACTGCAGTAATCCTTTGTAAATCTCTGCTGTGTCACCCTTTGAAATACCCACAGTGTTCACATTTTCCTTCAGGACAGAGACCCTTTCTGTTGTCCTTTCCTGTCTAATCTGCATTAGGCAGGTCCAGAGTGGGTTTGACTGTCCAGGGTGTGGGAAGTGCAGCTCCTTGGGCCTTTCTGTGTCCCTGTGCACAAAACCCTGCCCTCCTCTGTCTCCAGAGCAACTGAATTTCAATTGACACAAGTGCTCTATCCACACAGGCAGGGCAGGTAGGAAAAATGTGTGTTCAACCTCCCTGATACAAAGAGATCTCCTTCCCATCACAAATGTTTATGGACTCTGAGACTTTTACTGTAAAATAATTTGTTAGGATAAGTGATTTCAGTTGAGAGGGACCTACCTAGTGATCATCTAGTCCAACTGCAACATTTTCTGATTCCACTTTCTAATTTCCACTCAGTAAAAATTCAGATATTTAATTTTACTCTGTTGGAATCAAAACTTTCCCCTATATTTTTGGAATATATTCATTGGAGGTGGGGAAAGATGCAAAAACACCAAAAAAGAAAAAAAAATTCTTCACAGTTTGCTAGTAAAGTGTAATATGTGAGATAACACAGAATACCATGCTGCTGTACAACTGATTTTACATTTCTGTCCCTTTAGAACTTGTGAAAGATTTTGGGATTTGGGCACCAGCATGATTCCCATCTATCCATGAACTGAAATATCAACCCTTTTTCTTTAACTCTTCCTGGAAATATATTATTCACTCCTGTATCCAGTTTCTGAGAAATAATATTATTGTCCAAGTCATAATCACTCAGAATATGACAAGTAATTAATTGTGTCAATAATTCTGGAATCTTTTATATATATATACACATGTACATCTTATCTAATATTCAGTAGAGATTAAGTTACAGAATTTTATCTGTAAGCCACTGCTACCAGCTCTGCAGTTTCCCTTAGACTCACAGAATGGCACTGCCTTGAAAAAGCCTCGGGGCAGATATCTCTTAATCATTGGTATTTTCAGTTCTTGGGGAGCTTATGCAGATATAGCACGCAAGGATTCCACTTGGCCAATCTTTCAGATCACTCCTGTCTGAGAATTCATTGGATTTCATGATTCTTTAGGTAACTAGAACACCATCATGAAAATGAATGCAGGTGGAGTTGAGCTCCTCCTTGCCACCCACTAGGATGAGAATTAGAATCTGGAACCTTGTGACAATTTAATAGGGTTACAGCATAATGCAAGAGGGGAAAAAAACAGAAAGAAAAAAGGGGTGACATAGAAAACCATCTATTTTGATACTTTCTTGAAAATTTCTTTGTCCTAAAATCTGCCAGAACTCTCTTGAGGCTTGTTCCTGTCACTGCACTGATCCAAAATAACAAGGAACAGCAATAACAAAATAAGAGCATTTAAAATATTTGGCTCATAGGAAATAGCTTGCTAGAGCAGGAGGCAGCTTTCTCATGTGCATTTTTCACATCCTGCTACAAAAAGATCAAAACATAGTGGAGGATGTGTATTCAGTTGAGAAATGTTAAAAATGCCACTTCTGATGTAAGACATACTTTTGATATTATATCTGCTGCACATCTAAAACTGTCAGGCTACAATGAAATTTGTCACCTCTATTTTACACTTGTATTAAGTGAGAACACGACAATTGACCTCTACTAACACCAAGTTTGACAATTCTTATACATATAAGTGTTACCAGAATGATTTTATAAACCAAGGCTGTCAAACATTTCCTGTTGTAATCTTTTGGGAGAGAGAATGCTATACTGTATTTTTGAAGGCAGTATTTTTACTGTCTTACAACTCTCCTCAGGTCATATTAAATAATTTGCAATGAATTATTTTGTTAGGCAGAAAATCTTGTCACTGCTGAAACTAAGAATTGCTCTGTCAAGTTAGAGGTGCAGGAAAATCTAATTTGTAAATGTGTATCCTTTGAAATTGAAATAGCTGATCTAAAAGTAAGCAAAGTGAAATGTTTAAAAGTACAAGAGGGAAGGGATATCCTGCTGGCTTCTAACTTCAAAAGTTATGAGAGTGTGGCTCAGGCTTCTGCATGGAATTCCTTTTGCCCATTGGTATTTCTCCAACCCACCTGAGCCAAAGGTTGGTGTCTGCTTGACTCCATCTCGACTGCCTGAGCTGAATTCTCTGCTGTAAACTGGGCATGTGCCAGAGGACACAGCTTAGCTGGGCTTTACATACGTGCTTTACACCAAAACACCTTGTAAATACTGCAAAAGGTGATTTGGGGTTTTCTGCTCTGTTCCCAATAGTTTTGGAAAAGCACAGAAATATGTCCAGATCGAATGCAATCAGACTGAAATCCTGTTGCACTCACTGAAAATAGGGAATTCTCACTGAGAGTTGCAAGGAAAAAGAACTACCTTTGGTATGCTGATATAAACTTTGGGTGAAATCCAAGAGAATATGTAACTTAGCACAAGGCATTTTCTCTAGACTTTCTTACCAGAAAAAAAAAAAAAAAAAAGATGTTAATTAGGTAGAAAAAGAAGTTAATTAAAAAGAATGGGAAAGGAGCCCCACAGTGTGCAGGGTGCCAGCTGCCTTTAGTGGGAAGCAATAAGCAGCATAGCAATACACCTGCACCATGTTCTTCAAGGAAGAAGGGGAGAGCGATGGGAGACAAGTCACAAGCCACTGCACTTCCAGGTCACTCACTTGGTTTATTTTACAGCTTTTATCTTAAGTCAGAGCTCTGTATCTTAAGGGTTGATAACATTGTATAACTAATCTGATTAATGTGTGTAACTCTAGCTCAAGCCTTTAGGAGCCTCCATATCTTGGTGCATAATGATTTTCCTTCTGCAGTGCCTAAGGACAGTCTAAACCAGGCTTCACTCACCTGCTGGCCAGTGCTCTGAGATCCTTTGTCAGAAAGCCCTTTCTGGCACTTATTTATAGGTCAACATCTGGGTGAGCTAATTGCAGAGAGGACCCCTGGAAAGGTAACTAAACAGTTATTGCTTGTTCTGTGAGGAGAAATGATTATGTGAATTACCAAATCTCATTAATGTGCTAGTCTTGGACATTTTGAACAAGCACTGCTACACTTGGAGAAAGGGCTGCTCTGTCAGAACTCTTGGTGAATGTTTCCATCTCTCATTGAATTGGGGGTGATATTACTATCCTCCTGGTGTGTCTTCAAAACTTTATTCCAAAATAGAAGTGTTTTAATCTCCCTTCCTCTTCAGGGAATATTCTTTTAACAAGAATATTCATCTACTTCACAATTAAGCTCCCACACAATTTTGCTAAGATTTCTTCTAAAAAAACTCTGACATATCTATATGTCAGTATTAGGATACATTCAAGATCAATTTACAATTCTAAAACAACCCATATTTCTATAAAGCAACAGTTACTGAGGATGCTTAAAACAACTCTGCAATGATCATATTTGGAGTATGACGTGTTAAGAGTTTCTGATCTCAAGTACCATCTCCATGGCTTATGAACATTCTTTGTGACTTATGGGTATGTACAGATGACCTCATTTCTGATGTGATTGTCCACCTTTAGCATTTGGACTTTCTGCTTGTTTGCTGTTTGATACATGAGTTTCTGTCAAGATGACTTGGGGAAATTAGTGGAACTCTTGTACTCCATGTCTGCATACAAGGTTGAGTAATTGGGGGTCATTACTGGGGCTGTTAAAAGAGGAAACAGTGATATGGGAATCTATGTCCTGAAGGCATACAGTACCCTCAGTGCCTATCAAAAATAGAAAAAGTTTAAATAAAAGCAATGCCACTGCACAGAGGAGATACAAATACAGGCTACCCAGCAGGTGAAAAGAGGCAGTGGCAGACACAAGGAGGGTGATTTTTAGTTTATCACTTGTTGAACATAGGCCCAAATGCTGTTGTAGTATGCTGTAGCTGTAGTAAGAGACTATCCATTCAAAACAGCACTTCTACCAACTCCAAAGGATGGATGACTTTTCCTGTTGGGGGACAAGAGTATGTTGGTGTTTACCAACAAAACTCAGGAATATTGCTCTGAAGGAGACATTGCATCCAATGAGCAATGGTTGTTTTCCAGCAGAGAGTATTTTGCCCCTAAGAGATGCAGGAAGTTTGACCATGCACATACAGTGTGCTCTGTCAGATCTGCTCTGGAGAAGTCCTTTCTTTGGGTGCTCATGTTCCCTCTGGAGCAGATGAGGGGCAGATAGCTTCATTCTCCCATGTACTTTGCCATTATTATCCACAGGTTGTGCCTCCACAGATGGAGTCTTACAACACTGGGTAATGAAAGCTGTAAGGTCACTTTACCTCTCTTTCTCTGAAAAAGAATTAACACTCCTGGAGATGCTGAAAATTTAATTTTGGCATCCTTGAAATGAAGTGGGGAGTGAAATGGGGTGGGGGAGGCAGGGGAAGGGCAGGGGGAGAGGATGGGGAATGTTTATTACCTTGTCCTTGCCAGAAAAGCTACAGGATAATCTTTCTGGGCACTATTAGTGGCTGAGGTGAACTGAATTTATGGCTCACAGTCACTTGCTTATTTTGGAAGGGAATCTGAACTCATATATATTGGAATAGAGTCCAAGATGCCACTTCTGGCATTTAAATCCCGTAATGAATCACAAGTTGAGGATGTGATTCAATATCTTAAATTGCATTATCAGATTTGTGACTCATGGTTAATGACACCAAGTCTGGCAGGGTTCTGAATGATGCCTTCAGGAACAACAATTTTTGATAATTTTTCTTGTGGTCAGGAGGTGAAGGTGGTGTGCACCGGGGTCTGGGTTACTGCAGACAATCAGCGTGTTGCCAAGGAAGGGCTGTGTTTCAAAAGCACTTGCAAAGAGCTGTTCTCACTAGCTCTCACCAGCAGTTCCACATCACAGCAAGAATTTCAAAATGAGGTTCCCTCAAAATATGGCATGTGTGCATTCTGTGTATGCATTGTTACAGGTAACAGTAAAAATGCTTTTAATCCCTCTGCCTGCTCTGCTTCTCAGGGTACATCTCAGCAGAGAGGCAACACTCAGACTCCCCTAATCTCTGCACCAGCATCCTGGTAGAGGCATCATTCCTTGCTAGCCTGACCTATATCCCCTACATGCTCCAGGTTTGTGTGACTGGCAGCAGGTGCAGGACAGGCCAAATGACAATGTCAGAGGTGTGTGCTGCACAGCAGGCAATGACTGCACTAGCACGAGGAGCTGGGCATCCAGGCTTCTTAAAGCAGGATTTTCTAACAGGAAGAAGAAATGAAAATCAAGAAAAATGGCATTTTTAAAAAATGAGATTGAGGAATCTGCACAGCTGCAACTGTGGGTACTCAGAATACACCTTGGAGGAAATTCAGGTGAAAAGGAAGAAAATGAACCAACTATTCGTAATATAGCCAAATTAAAGAAGTCTTTGAGTTACCTTCACAGTCATTTTGCCAATTTGAGAGGAAGTATGCTATACCCAGTGGTATCAAAGGCTGTGCTGAGCTCCAACCAATAGGAAATACCAATTTCCTGGTTTTCGTTGCATATTTAGTCATCTTTATAACACAACCACAGGAATGAAAGCTTGGTCTCTCTAAGGATTACTCCACATTAAAACTATAAATGATGCTGTAAGTCAGGTATTGTAGAAAGTGTCTATGAAAGAATATGAACAGAAAGAAATCATAAGCAGCCCCTTTCTTGTGTACTTTGTCTACAGATGCTGATAAACACAAAGTCATTCAAGTGACTTAGCTGGAAGAATGTTTCTGAGATCTTAAGGTCACAATTTGGGTAACACCATTCAGCAGAAGACAATGTGCTTCTAAACCTCCTTACATGATTCAGACAGTGAATAGTACCACCCACATCTGATCTGTGTTTGGCTGAACTGCCAAAACATTAAAATCTGTGAAGAAAGCATCCTACTGAATCTAAAGTGGATGTCCTGCCTTGAGAGAGCTGTTCTTAGACCAAACACTCCAAGCTGGGGGAAGTCTAGGACAACTCAAAGTCTGGAGTAGGTTGTTAGAGGGGAAGTTAAATAATTTCCTCATTACTGACTCCTGTTAAATACTAAAAGGCACAAAGCTAGTGTGTGCAGTAGCAGAGGACATGCAAGTTGAGAAATTCTCCACCTCCTGTCGTTTCAATAGAAAGTCTGTTCTTTTGAGCTTCTACAGACCTGGGTCCTGAGCCAGCAAAGCACAAACACCCCTCATGGATGGCAGACCTAGTGTGCTTTCTGATTCTTTCAGCTGCTAAGTTTTCTCACAGATATTCTTGTGCTTTCTTTCCAAATGGCCAGTGAGTCTCGTTGAAGACACAAAGCCACAATAACACCTTCCTTTTACTCCTTCACTAAAGCTCTGCTCTCCTTACCAGGGGTTTGGGGGCAGTTAATTTCCCAGTGCATGAGGGCTGTTGTATCCACGCTGATCAAATATTGGCTCATGGTTTCTGTGTGATCCTCCTGTTTCATGGACCCCTGTTTTACCTCTGTGATTGTAAATGCAGCGTGGCAGGAACTCGCAATTTCTGTTCACAGCCAAAACCTAAAATCATTGTCCAGAAAATGGCTGCTAAGCTTAATAGTAACAAACCCACCAGTGCTCATGTAGCAACATTAAGAACATCCTAAGCAGCCCTGAAAGACTGGAAAGATCAACATCCTGAAGAATATTTTTTTTTTTGGTAGAGAAACATGAGCAAATTGTATCTATGCCTCAAGCTGGCAGGAGGGAGACTAGGCTGGGCACAACAGGTAATTAAGATGCATTACTTAGTTCTTATGTCAGGAATTGTTCTCATTTCTTTCTGCTATATTATAATCCCTTTACTGATGCTCAGGTAAGATTTAGTTTCTGTCTCGGGCATGTCACAGTCTTAGTGTGAAAGAAAGACATTTTAGCATCATCTAACATGATGGTTTACATTGTCCAGGCTGGATAAAATGAGTCAAAACCCAGACAAGAGGTGCCACATGTTCTGTGCTTTCTCTGCTGCGAAGAAGTGTTCATATTTCAGATGCAGATAGAACAGATGGGTTTGGTGACAGCTTGACTTGGACGCACACTTTGAAACCTGTGCATTTATCTGGGAAGAACTGTTGGTTTTGTACAGACAATCATTTTGCATTTACACAGATCTAAACCTCCAATTTGTGCTCTTGTTCAGGAACAAGCACTTCAGTCATAGTAACCAATTACTATGGTTATTGTGGCCTGAGTTTTTTTATTCAAAGAAACCTGTTTTCTATTTACACCAGTAGTAATTGTGAAAATCTGGAAGTGACAAGCATGTTGGAAATCATGTATTCACTGGGATTCTCTAATATCCCAGCTCTGGCACACATTTTTTTCTTTCAACATTCATTCTCCCATTCCTAAAATGAGCTGCCAGTCAAGCTCACATCTTTATTTGTACCCTTCCAACAACACTTGGCTAAAAGAATACTTTTCTTTAGCATAACAGCAATTAAAAAACCCCAACACTCAAACACTGTATTATAAACCTAATACAACTGCACCATGGGCAATTTGGTTTAGTTTTTGCCCAGTTTATTCCAAGAAAAAGAATGCTTAGATTTGTGTTCCTTTCAGTACAGATAAATAGAGTATTAAAAAGCAGTGTCACTATAGCACTAAAGTGGAGCCAAGATATTCTCTTGTCTCTACTTGAAGATCAAGTCTTTGACAGTAAGGTCTGACATGGGGTTAGCAGTGATTTCTCTGCTGGCTTTTCCATCATATTTAGTTGCCACCATTGCGATGCAAACCTGACTTTTCAACACACTTTCATTCTGAAGAGCTCAAAGCTTTCCTGCAGCATTTTATTTACCATCACACCAGTATTGTGAGGGGGTCATTCATTAAGATATATGATATGAAAAGTAAATGCAAAAGGGAAAATAATGAGAACAGCAAGAGTTCTATTCCCACAGACTTTACAGTTTTTCTAACCACTGTCCCAACCTGCCCCAGGGAGCTCCAGGGAATATGATGCATCTATTGCTGCTGCTCTTTTGTCCTCTGACACTGATCTGTTGCCCAATAAAACATCTCTCAAAAGACAGCATGGTGTTGCAGCTGGTTTAGAACCTGAGGAAACCAGCTCTTTGCATAAACAGCCTCCATCTTCCCTTTGTTCTTTAAGAAATTAACCCAAGGATATATTTTCATGGTATTATCTGCTAACCAGTGCCCTCCACTTTGTGCAAACTACAATCAGAGGGTCATTAACATAACTGAAGGACATCAGGTAATGTAATATCCTCTGCTCAGCCTCCTATTTTACGTACTTTTGTACTTAACTGAGTAGATTAGGTAAAGTACAATTATTCATGAAGAAAGAATTTCATACAAAGAAACTTATTTTCTTTTGTAGTTTCTCTGTTCTTTTCCCTGCCATGGATCTTCTCCCTCCTACTGCAATGAAAAGGGTACATTAAAATTAATATTCTAAGCTGGGATTTTCAAAGCAGACTATGGCAGTAAAGTGTCCAAAAGCCACTGACATTCAATGGGAGCTAAGTCCTTAACCTCTTTGAAAATTCTTAGCCCAAATCCATTAAAGCATTCTTCAAAGAGAGAATATTCACAATTCCAGGAGTAATTTTCCTAACAGTCTTTTATTCTCATTTCTGACAGGCCCTTCCTCCCTAGATCCAAGCCCCCCGTTGAGGTACAAAACCAAATTGCTTCCATGTCCCTTGTAATTCAGACCTCAGCTTTAGCTCTGGTTCTTTTGAGGCATTTGTTTTTATATTTAATGACACACAATAATTTATATCTAGAAGACACAAAATGAGATTCTGCAATATTGCTTTTCCATCTCTATCTGGTCTCATCTGTCATTACACCTCTCATAAATGGGTGTAACAGAGGCTTTATAAACACACATCAGTTCATTGAGATATTTTGACTCCTTACTGTGAAAAGAAAATTCACATAATGTGTTTTTTTGCTTATGGTCACTTCTGATATTTTGACAAGAATTAATTAATCTCCACCAGTCCACATCCCACTTTGTCGGCCTTTCCTTCTAAAACACAGTGCTACAGCAGTTGTGACTTTTCACATTATTTACTTCAGTCATTTATACTGATTTTTCTCCTCACATCCCAGCAATCATAGCATGAGAAGACTTCACTGATTAAAAGAATCAAGTACAGAAAATGTGATCTGACCAGAATTCTTCCAATTAGTGATACAAATATCCTATCAGAAGGCAGATTTTATTTGCATTGAAAGGCAAAGGATGCTGTAGTAATAAACCCTTACTGGGAATCTGCTACCCTGCATTGACACCTTGTGGCTGGATCATCATAATGCAAAGTATTCACCCAGACTAGTAGGAGTAAGAGTCAATAAAGTGTAAAAACCCATGGGGAAAATATTTTAATTTTAAATCCTCACAGTGAATGGGAGCATGATGAAAGGAATTGATCAAGCTCCACTTTAAATCTCAGTCTGATCCCAGCCCAAACTCACGTAAATATGTTCTTCAGTGCTGAGCACAGAACCAAGACCGAAACGTTTCTGATTTTCACTACAATTCAGATCTCTCTGGGATCCAGCCTTGGAGTGTGTGCCCCAAGCTTGCCTCAGACTGCTCTTCTCCAGCTGTCATGTTGTATTTCAGCTTCCACACCGAAGATAGTGGGACAGCTTTTGTTGCAACGGTATCTGCTGCCAAAATAGAATGAGATTAAAATTACATTTACAGAAGGAAATGCAAACTTCAGAGTGTGCGTGTGAAATAACAGTCTAGAAAGGTCAAACAGAATGAAGATGCAGCATGAGCAGTCTTTTTCCTCTGCTTGCTCGATGGAGAGGAAATGGCCCAGTGCAGGAAGCCTGTTTGAGACAGGCAGATGGGCTGTGACACAAACCCGAGACAGCTCATCTGCTCGATATGTAATCATCGTGTTTGAAACCATTTTCCTACAATCTTCCTGAGTAACATGTAACTACCATGAGTTCACATAGGAAATGAACCACTGAAATGTTAATAAAGGGAAGGATTTGAAAAGGATTCAGATAAATCAGTTACAAAGTGCTCTGGCCAGCAGTCAGTGAATCACTGAGCAACATTCAATGATTTCTCAGGGAGACTAAATCCATCATAATGAGCCTTTTAGACAAATAATCAAATAAAAAATGCTAAACTTCACAAATAAATTACCCTTTCCCAAAACCTGTTAAATCTGCTTTATCATTCCTTTACAAACCTGGAGCCCCCCTGTATCAGTCAGTGCCATCACATGAAAATCTGAAGTTGTTTCAGTGAAGAATCACACTTGAATCATAACTTCTGTGTTCTGTGGGCATAATACAAAATAAGGGCTAATTATGCTGTTTTTGAGAATGGGGGAACTGGACATCAGGAGTCCCTCCTTTCTCCTGCTTATTTTCTCCTTGAAATAACGAGATGAGCCTGCCTGGAGGCTCTGCCGCTGCTTTGGCAGAGGTGTCAGGGTCACCCACAGCTGGAAAGGGCATTCACACAGGATATGTGGTGGTGCTCTGCTGTCTGTGGACCTTGAAGACTTCTGGGATGCTTTTGGGCAAGAATGGCTGAATTGGGGGACTGCCTGCACTGACAACAAGGGTGTGGTTCCAAAGTCAAGTGTATGAAGGGAGGAAGATGAGGGTGGAAAGGATGCCTGGACTGACCTGGTCTGCATCCATTTCTATCTTCATCCAGAACTCTACAATAATTGTTTTGAGGTTTAGACAGTTTAAGCGTTATTAATTTCCTGTGTCTATTTTTATTAATTAAGAAGGGATGTGGTCCCTGATGGTCTTTTGGCCACATGGGAGTTTACAGTAACACAATTCCGTGAGGATGTGGTTAGGAGTTGAGTGATCTGTGGCTCTGCCCATGGGAGAGCTTCCAGAAAAGCAAAGATCTGCTGGATAAACCCTGCCCCTTGCCATGGATCTTAGCCAAGTAGCCCCAGCTTAAGGATAGCTATTAACATTAAACAACCTGCAAAATTTTGTTAGTTCAAATTCTGGTAGAGTTAAATGATGATTCTTTAAGAAGAATTACAGTAATCTGTTCATTGCCATGGAGTAAGATATAATTAAAGAAAGTCCTCCAGCAATAATTCAATTACATGTATTTTTGTTCTAAACTGGCTTTTTAAGGATTCTTTAAGTGAACAATTATTTAGTCACTACAAAATTGTAGCTCAATGCAATTTTAAGTATCCTTAATACTGCCATGCAAGGAGCTACTGGAGAAGAAACCAGTCTTGAAGGAGATGTATAAAGGCAGCATGTCCTAAACAAAACCTGAAACCTTGTGTCACTGCTGTGGATGTAAATAGATTGTGAACTTCTCTCACCTCTCCATACATAATTATTGCCAATATACAGAAAAGGAAAGAACAGCTGAAATTACAGAGCCTTTCCCCTCTGAGTTAAAGAAGGAGTGGTGTTTGGAGGAAGGTGGAAAAGGCATGGAAAATGTTCTTGGGAAGTCAAGAATCCTGAAGTACAGCAAAAAGCTGCAGCTGCTCTCCAGAGCAGTGAGCACCCTGCACATCCCAGTAGCAGGGCTCTTTCCTACTCCTACATAGGAGTGATGTGTGCAACCTGCTGCATTGTAACCCAGAGCTGTGGCCAGACCATGTGTTCTTCACATTGAAAGCAGTTTTCAATCATAGTAAGCTCTTCAATAGAATTCTTCTTGCAACATACCCAGACCTCTTTATCATGGCACATTATTCCCAGCAGCCAGCTTGCACAAATGCAAATGTGATTTGGAGACTGAGGTAAATTCACTTACATACATGTGAGCTGTCCTATGCCTGCTATCCTCAGTGACTGTGGAATTTCCCAGGGATTTTAGTTTTTAAATTTACTAAGCCAGAACAACCAAGGAATATATTCCAGGCCACACAGAAAGTCTGTGTTAGGGAAGGTACACCAAGGTAATGCTCTCACCCCAACCAAAGTTCCCTTTTTCTTTCTTACTCTCGTCTATAAAGAACCTGTGAAATCTTTTCACTCCCTTTTAAATCACTGCCTTCCTAACCTTTGGAATCCTGCCCAAACCCCTTCCTGCCTACCAGATATTCTCACATCCCCTCTGCTCTGCTCTTCAGATAGCTACAGGAGTGAGCACAGCGGCTGCCTGGATGACAGCCATCAACCCAGCCCTCTCTGCTCTGTGGTTTACCCAGCTCTTGCCACGAATACATACTGACTCATGAAAATGATAACAGATGTGAAAAAATTACAGCTTTACCACCTGTTGCTAGTGTAATGGATTTAATTACTGGCAGACAGCTTGAATTATTTTGAGGTCTTTTACAAAAGGAAGATTTCTTTCTCCCCTGTGGGAGATCCTTGTTGAGAAAATTGTGGTTCCATAAAGGCAATTCACTACAGGGGATAACCCTGCAACACAAAACCCTCTGGTTCCTTACAGATTTGTCCCCACCAGGAATTTTCCCTTGCATCATTCTCTGATGTGTTAATTATTTCTTTGCCTAATTGACCTGCTGAATTTATCTCAGTTATATATATACTTTCAAACTGTTCTTAAACTGACCATAATTTTATGGTTGCTTTGCCCACCACACTGATATTCATCCTTATACTGGTGGGTGCTTTTGCTCCCTTCATTCACACAAAGAGCAGTAAAACTCAAGCCAAACACACCCCAGGTACTCATTGCAACTGGAAAGATAACAGCAAATACATCCTGTGTGGGCATCTTTTCATTCCAGCTCTGACCTTGTTCAGTGAAATTGTTTCTACTCAACATCTGTGTGGGTATCTGAAAATTTCTGTATTTCTATGATAAATGTGAGACAATGGATTTAATTGAGCACTAGTATGTTTGAGCAAGATTGTATCTTCAGTCTGTGCTTGAGGTTGGGAGACTGGGAAAGAATATCCTTATTTATAGTGTGATGTCTGCTGAGTGACCATGGAGTTTAAGAGGTTAAACTGAGCTCCTTGATTATGGATTGACCTCAGAGTATCCAGAGAGAGAAGGCAGAGGGCAAGCAGGAAAGAGATCTTCTGCTATGCCCTCTATTCAACAGTGAGAGAACTTGCTCTGAGATCTGGACCCGTTTGGAGAAAATTTTGACCAAGCCCTTTCCTATCTGCATCAACTGAAAAGATCAGTGTGAGCACTCAGTTTCTCTCTGGTTAGGAAAGTAAAAGAGCAAGGAGACCCCCTACATGCACAGACCACTGTCTGCATGTTGTAACACAAAATGAGAAAACAGCCAACATGAGACAGTGAATTTGTGGGTATGTTTATCACAGTGGAAAGCAGCACTGTGTTCCAAGACACCACTATAGATATACAGTCAATTTAAAATATACTTGCTTAGTTAAGTGAGAACTGTTGGAAGAGCAGTAAATGGCAAAAACCTGTGACCCCAGAGACAAGGACAAATAAAAACAGGGAACCTGCAAAAATGTAGCACTAAGGGCCTTAGCAAGCAACAAAAGTGGGGAAAAGTATGTGTTCAATCTCAACACATATGCTGCTGAATTGTTGCCAAATAAGAGCTAGAAAAAAGAAAGTAAAACCAAATGGAAGAAAAGGAATGAGAAAGCATAATGTAAAGAAGATGTAGTCTATCTCCTACTTTTCTCTCACTTTTTCTCTCCAACCCAAATTTTCTGCATAGAGTGGTGTATTTAATTTTCTTTAGCATCATTGTCTACTATGGTGGAAGGCCATTTGTGCCATCATTATCAGCTTTGTCTTACTGAGTGCAGTCTGCAGTTCAGATTTTGCTTGTCTTTTGCCTAGTAAGCTCTTCTCAGTCCTATTTTTTGTCATTATAGGACCATCAGTAGTTGTTTTGTGTAGTTAAAAAAAAGAAGAAGAAAAATAAAAATGATAGAGAGAGAATAAAAGAAATATAGAAGGAAAAAAAGGCTTCTTTAAATTCAGCTGTGTGCTCTTCAGGAAGCTGATCACTCCTCCTGAAAAGAGATATCAGGGGTTGCTTAGCAATAGAAAGATGGCATCCTGCCTGTCAGATGGCCCTTTTCAGACTTTTTCCTAGATAAGAACAATAATTGGAGGGAAGCATCTTTTGTGCCTGGCTGCTCCCTTGCAATGTCTAGGTTAACACAAGGAGAAATGCTGTGCTTCAGCTACTCTGCTGCAGCTGCTGGCATCTCTTTTAATTATGATTATAATACAACAGTATGTAATATTGCTTTACTTAGCATTATCTTCAGCTAACATTATTTTTTAAATATTATTTTTAGTCCTGTAGAGTCATATTTAGGAATGGCTGCCATCTGTCCAGACAGAACAATACAGAAAATAAGTGTTTCAGTAATGATCAGGAACTAAAGTTACTTCTTCTGAAAGAGAGATTGTTAAAATTAGGGCTAATTGCCCTAGGCAAGAACGTATAATACAACAAAAATTATGATGGGAAAACCAACATGTGAGAACATTTGTCTATGTTTGGGTTCAGGAATTTTTGTACTTCCAAGTGATGCCTGCTCATCATTTTGCTCTCACTGTCACAGCCTTCTTAATTTTATTTCATTTTCTCCTCATTGTTATCACAGGGAAAGAGCACCGGAGTTCCTCCCCAGCCCTGCACTTCTGCGTGTGGCCATGCAGTGGCACAGGAGACCGGGAATCTGTGGGATTCGGTGATTGTGAGCGGGATCTGCTCAGGGGCGAGGGCTGGGAGGATGCCAGGTGGCTGCCCAGGTACCCCAAAGGTGGGGTGATGGCACAGCCCCCTCGGTGCCTGTCCCCTGCCCCCCGCACCGGGGCTGCCTGCGGGCACCGCCCGTGCGTCCCACCGGGACAGGGACAGGGACGGAGACAGGGACAAGGACAAGGACAGGGACAGGGACAGAGACAAGGACAGAGACAAGGCTAAGGACAGGGATAAGGACAGGGACAGGGACAAGGATAGGGACAGGGACGGGGAACAAGGACAGAGACAGAGACAGGGACAAAGACAGGGACAGAGATGAGGACGAGGACAGGGACAAGGACAAGGACAGAGACAGGGACAAGGACAAGGACAGAAACAGGGACAAGGACAGGGACAGAGACGAGGACAAGGACAGGGACAGGGACAGAGACGAGGACAGGGGCAAGGACAGGGACAAGGACAAGGACAGGGACAAGGACAGGGACAAGGACAGGGATAAGGACAGGGACAAGGACAAGGACAGGGACAGAGACAAGGACAGGGACAAGGCCAAGGACAGGGATAAGGACAGGGACAGGGACAGGGACAGGGACAGAGCGCTGCCCTTCCTGGCCTTGTTTCCCTGGAAGGCAGCATTATTCGCGCACACTCTGCCCCAGCTCCTGGAGGAGTTTTGTGCCCTCGGCTGCCGGATCCCGGCCCTGAGCCCCGGCAGCGCTCAGCCGCTCGCATTGCCTGACCCGTATGGCCGAATGCTGCTGCTGGCGCGTTCCCCGCTGGCTTGGTGACACTCTGCGACAGTCCTGGCAGGCCTGCGAAGCCTAATGGGTAATGGCAGTCATTTCTTTCCCTGCCTGGGAAAGGCTCAGAGTGCCCCGTGTACTGCATTTACCAGCTCTGTGGGCGTTGCCTCCCTCTATTGACCAGGCTCAGAACACCCATTCCACACCTGGGAAGGAGAAGATATCCACAGCTCCCCACTGCTCATCCCTGGGACACAGTGAAACCATCCTCGGGGCAGATCTTCACCAGGTGACAGAGAAATGGAAAAGCTGTTTCCTTCAGGTGAGGAGGACAGTGTGACAAAGGCTCTGTCCCTTCCTTACATCCTGCAGACTGCAGCAATACGGTGCCTGCAGAATCCTCAGTGCACTCAGGACAGCACTGCTGAGGTCTCTGTAAATACAGAAATGGAAGAGGAATCCACTTTGCGCAGCCCATGCTGGGATGATCATGCTTTCTGTACTCCAAGGGATATTATGCCTCATACTTGGATCATTTTCACTGAAGGAGCCGTTGGAGGGAGAACGGGGGAGAGTCTGCACGAGAATACTTGATGGCTTTGGCAGGATTTTATTTCAGGCTTTTAGATCTCCTCAATGTGAATGAAACAGGTTCAATTTTAGAATTAATCTTTGGTTTTGAAGTAGAGCTTTCTTCACGTTTTCCTAACTCTAAAATTTAGAAAGGTCCTAAAACTGCAAGTCAAAATCAAAGGGAAAAAAAATCCTGAAATGAAGCATTGAATTCCACTGCCAACATCATCTCTACTTTAACCAAGAGGAAACACCCAGGAATTTATTTTGAAGGCATAGACACCTCATCCTTAGAGCACAAAAATAAATTAAGTGTCCAGGCTTTGGAGCAATTTATTCTGATACAAAGACTGATAAAAGGTGTAACTACACAATTAACTGATTCAAATTACCCCTAATGATAATCTCAATGCCAGGAACTTCATTCCTCTAGAGTTAAACCCTTGTGCTCAGAGACACCACACACATCCCGTCCTGAGGAGCCAGTCACGACACACGGATAAGGACACACAGATCCTCCAGGTGGCAGTACAGCCGTATTTTCCCATATACTTTTTTAAAAAATCTGAATTTGACAGAAAAGCTGCTTAGATTCTGGAGAGCTAGAGCTTATGATTTAAATTTATCTGTAAATATTGCATTTCTTTACACTATTTATTTATAGCATCAACTATCCAGTGTATATATATACACACACACGTGTCTATTTAAAACATATGTCTTTGTCTATATACATAGATGTACCCACATCTATTTCCCACTGTAGCTGTGCAAGCTACATGTCTGCATTCTGCTCTGCTCTACCTCAGCTGAACCCTGCTGCAGATGAAGGAGGAAGATATCCTGATGAGATGGAACGAAGAGGGATGACAGCAGTTTAATTTCTAATTAATTAATCCATCATGATTAACTTCTGACATTGAAGCAGTTGTGTTTAGTCTCTGCTGAGTGTCTGATCCAAAGACAGCTGCAGTCAGTGTTGCAAGGGAGAATGATCCAAACTGGGTGCTCCAGTGGAGATGGTGCCCCAGTGTTTTGGCAGTGGGGACTCCTCTGGATGTGCAGGGTGCCACCCTCCCTCACCCTTCTCCATGCTGTTTCCTGCCCAGCTCCAGAGCAGGGAAGCAGGGAGATAGGCTAAAGGGAAATCTAGTTGAGACAAAAAATTAAAAGAAGGCTTCTCTTTGCATTTCACTACTTGTAAAATAAAAAACTGTGAGCTGAAAGCAGGTGTAGCACTACTGGACTCAAGGAAATGCATAATTTTGATCAAGTTATTCCTTTGCAGTGAACAGTTTGTCTTGGCTGTACTTACACTGACGTAGATCAGGTATTTTTCCAATGTATTCTAGTTTCTATAGCCCTGTAAGATACATCAGCAGCAGTTTAGATTTGTAAAAACGAATGACTGACACAGCATTATTATTATTATTATTATTATTATTATTATTATTATTATTATTATTTTACATCTTCCCATAAAACAAAGTGGCACAGTTAGCAGCCTGTGTATTTGCCTCAGGATGCCATTTGGACTTTGACATGCCTCCTGGCTGCCTCTCACCCACAGCACCCTGGGGGTTGCATTTGCTTTCTCAAATCTTAGATTTCTGCAGACACCCCAGAAATGTCCTGATTCACTGTCCCTGTGAGAGTTGCTGGTTGGTGAGCAGCCAACACAAGACACTTGTGGTAGAATATGGCGTTTACTTTGATGAATTAATAAATTATATAGCTGACCTAATATCTCTGAATATAAAAGTGGAATTTCAGCTTGAACATAAAATGTAAATCAATGGTTGAAAAAATATTCCAAAATAGCACCACAGAAACCAGAGGAAATGAATTAATGTATAATTCAAACAGTTTAGCTAGGAGCAACAGTTCTATTTTAATACTCTGAATATTTCTAAATCAAAACCAGGTTCTGATGCTTGATTTCTTTTTCTTTGAGCCTAATTTTTTTTGTTGTTGGAGATATGAATGGTAATTAAAAACAACAGCGAATTACGAAGCTATTAAAAGCTGAGATTAAAAGTTAAATAATGGAAGTCCTGTGATTTATGTTACTGTGCTCCTAAGGCACATTTAAAGCAAACTCACTAAGAAATTCATGCTACTTCCATGTCAGCCATTTTATTCAATACAAATCTCATTTACTGAAGAGAACTTGCCCTGTTCCAGTTAATACTCAATCAAAAATTTAGTTTGTGGTATGGGTCAATATATTAACTTCTGAGCCCTATGTTATTAGTGGCCTCAGGGTGAAAACTATGTTAGAGCTTGCTAAAGATGAGTATTCTATCTCACAGAAGCAAAGGTGATGCGTTTGCAGTGGGCTCTTCAGTCAGAGAAGAATTTTTATGAGAAGTTGCACAGCCCATTTATGCAGCCCTTTTTGTGAGCCTGGTAGTGCCACTTGCCTGACTGTGATGGACTCAAAGCTCTGTGCATCATCAGCTGCAGTGCCTGGTGGAGCTGGGCTTGCTCTCAGGACTGCAGAGTAACCAACACCCCATCTTCCCTCAGCACACCATTCCTGGGGTTTATATATTACAGACATGTAAATACCACAAGGGTTACTACTCCACTTAATGATCTCTGCCTAAGCAAGGTGTTTGGTCTGGCACGGTCTGAAGCTCCTGCCTTGATAGCCCAGAATGTTCATTCATTATGGACTGGATTTAAAAACAGGATCTAATAGAAGGGAGTAATTAAATACATAATTACTGTTGCATAAGTGCTTTGAAACCCTCCCACGTTCCAAATTTATGTAAACCACATGGGAGAGAGCCCTAGGCCCACAGTGAATTTCTTTAGGTTTTAAATAAGAACTTTAGAAATGAAGCTCCCACAGTGTTTCATTATTTTAATTGATGCAATTACTGTAAGAAACAATATCATTAGCCCAATTTCTGTTTTTTATTTATAAAAAATTCAGGTGCAGCACAGTGATATTTTTCTTAGGCCTTCACATGAACCATCAATAAAGAAAGATGATTTCAATTACTCAAGCAGCATGGAGACAAGGGCTATTACTAAATATCATCCCATCTCAACAGGTAAGCAGATAATTTTCTATATGTTGATACAAATGACATGGATATTTTGTTGAAATGCTGTGATGCAGAAAGAAAGAATATATTTGTTGTGGCTATTTTTATTTTCTGGGAATCTATGAAACCAAGATTTAAAAAAAGCACGTCCTATTCTGGCTAACACTGAAACCCTAGGGGACAGGTTTATAAACTGCTGGAAAGCATTCTGCATCAGAGTAATTCAATTCACAGAGGCCTCATTTCTCACCCTTAATGAATTACAAAAGAGAGATTTATAAACTCAGATTTTCGCACTGTCACTGCTCCCCACTGGGACAGACAGGGTGTAGAGAGACTGATGGCACCAAGGGCCCAACATTCAACTGGCAACAAATGAACAAAAAATACCACAGGAGCAGAAACTCTGCTTCATCACCTACTACATTCTCCCCTACCTACCACAAAAGCAACAGCTCCAAAGAACTGGCTCATCTGGCATGGCTTGCAAATTATCACTCACAATTACTTTACTCCCTTTGCTTCTTTACACTTTGAAAAGTAACTGAGGTCAGCCTGCGAGCAGAGAACAAAACCCAGAGGAGGAGATGGCCTCACGGACAATAGAAGGTGCACCCATGCTGATGTTCCAGGGATGGAAATTTATTATACTTCATGAGGCATAATTGCTACGTGTCTCTCTCATCAAGGGATATTTTATCTCAGAGTGCTGTGCAGCTGATGCTTTGAGATTTTCACATAAACATCTATTGAAAGGAGAAGCTATCAGGTCAAACTGCACCTTACTGCAGAAGAGAAAGCGTTGAGGTTAAACAATAAATTTAAGGTTATACACTGACCCAGGCAAAAAATTGGTTAAAAATCAAAGTCAGAGCAAAATAAAAAAAGAGAACCATGGCTTACCCCATATATCTTCTAGCTCACATGTCATCCACCTTCTGTCCCCAGACACCTTGAGAAGAGCAAACAGAATTTGTTGACATAGAGGAATGGCTGGAGTTTGTAAAATAAAGAATCATTTGTTGTAAAGTGCTTCCTTTAACAAAGAGCTTGCTTTACTGTGACTGCTCCTTACTACATGAAAGATAATCTACCCACTGCTCTGTTTACCTGTTTGTTGTACTTTTCATCCAGCTGGTGTTTCATCTACAAGCAGTTTGAAGCGCGCATGACATCTTTGGACAATGTACTTTGAAAAGATCCCATTGCTGTGAAGTCCAGCTGCCCAAAGGGAATGCTTATGCAAAAATAAAATGTAGTGACAAAACATAAGAGTGCAGTCACAAAATGTTAAGGACAAATACAACAGTCTGAATTGTTTCCTTCTGGTTTCCTGGCTTTGATGGTCCTGACTGCACTGATCTCTGGGAGATTCCTTGGGTGGAACTAAGAGCTGACCCAGAGCCAGTCACCAGTAGCTCTGTAGGAGGTCTGTCCTGCATAGATTCAAGATAGTGAAACAATAGATAACCTTTTCTTTTCCTTAATTAAGTCTCAGTCCTGGAGGTTCATATCCCAACATGCTGCATTAAAATCCTGCTATGGGATTTGCCTAGATAAATCCTTAATTATAGTGTCTTGTTGACTTCATATTGATGCACCTTTAAATTGGAGTAGTAATGGATAACTTGGAATATGGGAAGTTATTTTAAAAAAACCCCAAAACATTAGGGAGGTAACAAATAGGCAGAGACATGCCTCTTTTTAAAAGGCACACAGTGCTTGGAGTTCTGTTCCAGAGAGGAGTGATGGAGCAGGAGATGGAGTGATCAAACCTTCTTTACATTGTCTGCTAGACACTGAATCTGTCAGGAGGTGACCAACCCTTAGCTAGGAAAGAAAAAACAACATTCTCACATTTTTGATTATCTAAAAGGTTTGTGAATACTAGGATAGGGATTAAAAATGCTCCAAAGAAGCATATTGTTGAATGCCTGAAGCCTGTACCAACCCTGAGCATACATGTTATTGCTTTTATTGTTATTTCTAATAATATTACTGGAGAAGTAAAGAATCTAAGATGATACTAATGAGAAATTATAGCAGAGATTTTAGGTCCAGAGGTACTGCTCTCATATGGGATCTGTGCTGTGTAGCTAAAAAGCACCAGGGCTTTTTCTAAAAGCATTGATTTGATTATTGTTTCATTTTGCTCACAGTATCATACCTTTTTGTTTTTTAAAAGAGTATTTTGTTTTATTTGTTAATTCTCCTCATTTTCCTGTCCTAAAATCTTGTTTCTTGACATGCTTTGCTCTAATCTAATTCAACTAAGCTGTTCTGTGTCCATTCATACTCTCAGTTGCCTTTCATGACGTGCCCTTGGAAGCAAAGCTGCAACTCCACTGCTGCACTTTCTTTGCCTCTCACTGCCATTGTTTGCTTTCTGCTTAAAGTATTGGCTTGATAATGTTCCCTTGTTCTTTTTCATAGTCTCTGAGCAGAACTAAATCACTGGGATAGAGGTTCATGTACTTGCTCAAAAGTAATTCCTGATAAAGTAAAATCAAGGAAAATGTATTGCCGTTCATTTGTAAATGGAGGTTCTCTTGTCCTGACTTTGTGAGCTTTGATCTCCTGCACATGTCACTCTTCTGTTGTGAACCCAGTAGCAGAAAATGCTTGTGTGCTGTAAAACACTGAGATTATAAGGTAGATGCTGCTGGATAACTAGAAATTCTGTCAAATGCTGGTCACACTGTGTAAATCTTCCCAAATCACATTCACATTAACCCTGACATTACCTGTAGCAACATCCTGCTGATCTAGGCTTCAGTTTATCTCAACAGCTCCTGTACAGGTGTTTTTGCAGGATGCTTTCTTTAACCTAAGTGTTAGTAGTTACAGAGTGAGAATATTTGTCACGTTACCAACACTTCTGACAATCTGAATAAGCAACAATATTATAAATAAGGCAGTTTCCATGGTTAAGTATACAGATTATACAATCCTTATTCATCCAAATCTTTATAATCAGTAAACATATTCCATAAGAAAACCTGGCTGAGGAAGCATTGCAGGGGTAGGTCAAGCAGCTCTGCACTAGGGTCTCACATGATGATGAACATTGTAGTAATTCTTTTTAAAAAGCTGTCCTTGTCAAGATGTCCATTCATCAGCTAGTGCCACTCTTTTTTTTTTTTTTTCTATTATAGAAACAGATGTAGCTGTTCACTATCTAAGGGTAGCCCAAAGATCTTATATTTTTTAAAGGTAAGACTTGTAAAATTTACTCATAAAGACTAACTCAAATATAGTTTGTGGTTATTTTGTTGTGTTGGGCATGACCATTAAAATAACACGTATATCATCAATAGCCAAATTAGTAAAATCCAGTGAGGGACAGAAAAGAAAATTAATTGCCAGAACTTTGACAGTGTGCTGTGCTTGCTTCCTGAGATTTTCAGCCTCTCAAAGTGCTGGATTAACACCCTGGGGGTCCTGCCTTCTCCTTAATGGAAATGCTTCAGTGACATTTTTTGTTCCCTTGGGAAAATAGGACATCTTTGAGAATACTATCTCTGAAAATATAGAAAACAATATTTAGCTAATAAGTACTTTATGAAGATTAATAATCCAGTTAATAAAAGTGCCTGTAGCAATCCCTGCCACACAGTACATTTTAATCCTGTCCTTAAATCCCCTGTATTTAACTAGTTAGCTGTGGTAAGCATGAATCCCAACAGAAACATCACTCACAGAACTCAGTGTTTTCAGGTGTGGGATGCTCTTGTTAAAGTCTTTGGGACCTGTGTGACAGGATTACTGCTAAACTGCCATGCTGAGTCAATGCAGAACAAAACTCCAGTTAGTTTAAGGAAAAATAAAATAACAGATCTCCTCTAGGGTAGATACATTTGCTTCATATCTAAGAAAGTTGTGCTTCAGTTATCTTATCAGGGCTTAACAATTCCGCCCGTGGCTCCAATTTGTTATTGACATTGTAGTCAAAATAAGGCAGAAGATGACCTGTTGTTCATACAGGAGAAGGAAAAAGAGGTAATATTGTTATGGAGAACAAAATGTACTACAGATATGGCACAAATATGTACCATACAGCTCACAAATATGCTGAACCATCAGCTAATCCAATTGAGCATTCAAGGCTGCTACCTGAGAGATCTCTGAGAAAATTTAATAGCATGAGGGGGAAAAGAATATGCAGGACCTCATGGTTGATTCTGTAAGAATGAAAAAGAGGAGGAGGAATTCAGCTCAGAGTAAACTCCTTGTTTGTAGGCCTGTTAGGGAGCACATCTGACAGTGCCTGAGCACTGCTCCTCATCCCAAGGGTGTGGGCATTGATCCTTGTAAGGCAATTTCACACACAGAGAAACCTGCTGCTAACAGCACCTTAACACTGGCTTCACCCTGCTGCAAGGGTGACCTTCCACAGGCACCCCAATCACCCAGCAGCAGGAGCAAAGGGACAGGGCTGCTTTTATAGGCAATAAAAGGTAACACACCACAGGGTTTACATTATCTATCAACAAGATTGTTTTGCTCTTTTATCATCTCCTCTTTTTTCTTTTTTTTTATCTTGTTACGGTGAACTGAATTCTAATTCCAGTTTTCATTCAGACTGCTTTTAGACTCAGCATTTAAAAATGTTCTTCTGTGTTCAGCTCTGCCCTCCTGCCTAAGCAGCCATTTCCCACCTGCCCTGTGTCTCTAATGTTTAGAGCAAGCAAGAACATCCTCTCAGCCTCTGTTGTAGAAGACTCCACAAGCCAAGCTTATCACAATCTTTGTGTCAGATCTCTCTCCCTTTCCTGGTGACCTCACTGTTCTTCAACTGTTTCAGTTTATACTCATTGTTCTCTAACATGAGATGTCAGGAATGTGTGGAGAACATCAGGATATCCACAGGGCTTTGAGGACCAGCACTAGAGTAACAGAATAACAGGTTGGAAGGGACTTCAAGGAATGTCTGGTCCCATCTCTCTTGGGAAAAGCATTGTCTAGACAAGATGGTCCAGCAGCCAGTCAAGATTAATCTTTAAAGTGTCCAGTGTTGGGCAATCTGCCACTTCCCTGGGGAGATTATTGCAAGGGTTAGTTGTTTTCACTGTGAAAAATTTCCTTTACCTATCCAATAGGAATTTCCCCAGAATTAACTTGTACCCCTCATCTTTTCTGTCTGTCTTTTAAATTTCTTTTACCAATGTGTCTAACAGATAGACTGCAGAGCCTCAGCCTCTATAACCTGGTATCTTTGCAGTGACTTCAGTGATTTGAAAAGCACTTTGATCTGCTGAAAAGCTAGATTTGTAGCTTCATGACTTCAAAAAAATAAAGTTAAGTTTTATTTTAATATTTATGTAGAACTATCTTTTAAAATTCAAATGTCACACAATGCAAGACAACAAGAACAGAAAAGGAAATGCATCATTTCTTTAGAAAAAAATCCAAAATTTAAAATTAACATTACTGTCAAGAAAACTGTTGCTCTGTGGCAGTAGGTACTGTTTCTTTCCCTAGAAAGTACTCTAAAAAGTCCTGTGTTATGGTTATAGCATTTCCCATTCCACTTTACTCAGCTGCTCAATATCCAGATCATGAAATACATGCATCTTGCAAAATGGCTGTTGCTATGGAGACCTCAAATATTTAATTGGAGAAAATATAGCTGAATAAGCTTTCATTTACAAGCCAACAAAAGGTGCTTGACAGCCTTAACTCAAGCGATGCTTCCTTTCCTTTTGTTTCCCTTATACTTCCTGTTTTAGTTTTGTTATATATTCACAAAACAAATGTTTCTACTTAATTTTCTATCCTGTTTCTCTTTGCATTTGAACAGGAAACGTTTTTAGGAAATCCAGAGTGAGAACTTAACTCCTGTGTTGGGAATGGTGACCGTTCTATGTTTCTTGTTACAGTAGTACTAATGTTTGAATGGACTCATTTCCTAATTTAACCAGGATAAATCAGTACCCTGAGCACACATACTATGCAATATTATGACTGCAAAAAAAAGTCTATATTCCTCAGCTGTGAGCAATTATTGTTCCTTGCAAATGCCTTCAATGTCTAGGACCCACCTGATGAGTTTGAGATAAGTGAATATACTGCTTTTTAAAGATACCTCAACAATTATTTCTCATTTACACATAGATGAGATAAATCAGCTGGGTAGAAGTTAAATGGAGTTCTTTAAAAGTCTCAGCTCCAGCCTATTTGTTTTTGGGGAAGAGAAGTCTGTGCACATTTAACTTTTGCAAGAACAGTAGTGCAAATCAACCAGAACCATTAAGTTTCATTTTTTAAAACCTGAGCTGATTCAACCCTGTCATTTGCATTTCTTCCTTCCAGAAAAGTTCAAATATCTTCCCTAAGTAATCTCTAGAAACCAAAACCATATTTCTTTCGGAGATTTCAAAAGAAATTCTGTTTCCTGGCAACGTCTACACACAAGGACAGGCAGAGTTCTGCTTCTTCCCCAACCAGCAGTGCTCCTTCCTAGAATGGCTGATAATTGCAGGGCATCTGGGGCAGGAGAGAAACTTCAGCAGAGTTCCGCTCTGGATTGCAAACCCCCCAAGAGCTGGAGAAGGGAGAGTTACTCCTGCCCTGAGTCAACCTCTGGATGGGTGGCTGAGAGGGTAAAGCCATGGCTCAGCCCTATGGAGGAGCCTGATGGCCGCGTGTTCTGCAACGTGCTTTAACACTGCTCGCAAATCTCCTTAGTAAATTACCAAAAAATTAAAAGGGTACTTTGCTGTATCTATCAGTGGGTTGACTGAGTTGTCTCATTGCTATTTCCAGTTCCTGGATAATTTTCTTCCAAAACTACCAGTAAATCTAAACAATAAAATAGCAGTATTTGTAAAACCATACAAATCTGAGATCACTGAATTTCAGTGTACTTACAAATACTCAAATATACCTAAAAACGAATTCACAGGTGTCACAGAAATAGAATATTCACTTGGTGGTTCCTGAATGCACAAGAGACTTCAAATGTTTGTTCAGTTCCTCTGTGATCTCTTTATTTGATTTCGAACTGTTTCGTTGCTTAACATTTAATACAGGAAAAATTTTATGAAATTTTACTAATACTCATTGTATCAGAGGATGGTTCATAGCTTTTAAATGAGATTTCGTGTCTTGCAAACAACCAGCTTTCTAGAGGAAGTCAATGACAATTCCAGAACTGCTTCCTCAAGACAGAGGAAGCCACAGCAAGTATTGAAACAGAGAGCCTTAGAAGCAATTAGATGTAGAAGAGGTATTGAAAGCCTTTATGTGGCTTTACTGATAAACTCTGCAACTTAATGAATTTGCAGGTTGCTGTATCAATGACAAGAAAGTTTTAAATCCCTAGAAAATTAGTATCAATGCATCCTGACAGCTGCACTCTTAGAGTGACTCTAACAATGATTAAAAAAGCATTGACTTATCCACCAAAATCTGGTCCTTACATGAGACAATTAGTTTGGGAAAGTGAAAAATAGTTGCAATATGGGAACTTGACCAAGGAAAACCAGGTTTGGGGGACTTAGCACATGCTGAGACTCCCCACCCACAAAAAAATATTCCTCCAGAATGGAACTGTGCTTATCTATATTCCAGGGATTTTGAGAGCTGCATACACTCACTGTGCATTCCCACTGCTGTGTCGAATATTCCATTAGATCCTGCTGTATTCCCCCATGATGTGCTGCAAGGAGTTGCTCTTTTTCATTGTCCTGTGTTTGTGTTTTTTTCAAAAGAAATCCACAACTCAAACAAAGGGGAATTATGCCTCCCACTGTCCCATCATGGGAACTGTTGGTGCACACAGACAAGCATTGAGACAAAGGATAATAAATGTAAATAAGCTGTGAAATTAATGAAAAGCTGTACATCAGCTATTCTGCATGGATCTCATGAGCAGCTTCATTTGTCTTTCATGAAGGGTCCCTGGTGTCCAAGTGGGTTCATCCCTGTCCATGAGAGCTTGAACTGCATTGTGCAAACACCAGAGGTTCATGCTCTTGCTCTCCTCCAATTCCCCACAGCAGGTACACTCCAAGTGAGACTGTTAAAAAAGGAAAAGTGTAAAAGTAAGTCTGACTTCCAGTGATGTTTCAGGTAGACCTATGGGGTGGGGAAAATGTTGTTTGTTTGGATTTTTAAAATTTTTTATCAGAGTAAAACCAAGAAGCGAAACGCTCTAAATCTATTCTACTGTTAGGGCATCTCTTTTTACAAACATCCCTTTTTTTTTAGCAAGAGTGATCCTTTTTGTTAAACAGCTTGTTAATTCTAGGGAATCTGAGGAAAAAGAATGAATAATATTTGGATGATCTAGCCCCAAATTTAATCTGCAATACTGTAGAAAATGGGAATAAATGGAGACTGTACCTTCTGCTGTTCAAATTCTTCTCCATGGTGTTCACTTTGCCCTTACCCTTGGCTGTGGGCAGTTGGCACAGGCAGACAGATGCTGAGCTGGCATTGAAATTTATTTCAATTTGCTTTTTAAAATATGCATATCAAAAACTGTAAAAACTACTACTACTACTACAAAAAAAAGACAAATCCTCAGCTTCAAATAACATGTTAATTCCTAATTAAGACAAATTTTGATGATCTAGCAGACAGTTTTAGAAAACTGCAGTTACAGATCTATTTCTAGGTTCCTATTTTAGCTCTCAATGCCAGATATTAAGTACTTTGCTTTGTTTTCTCAGTTTAGATAATCTTGCTGGCTTCAAATGAGTCTACCCCATGTTTAAATCCCTGGATGAATCAGCCCCTTAATCTGCCCATATTAAACAAATTGCATTATGTATAAGGAAACTCTCAGGACTTGTACTATTATCTCTTGTGGAAATATTTGAGTTAACTCAATGTCAATAAGACCCACAGCTTAAAACCTGTGAAAGACACAGAGCAACAGAAGTTCATTTAAACTGCAAATATGATAATCACCTGGAATAAGATTTCTAAAAGATTATTTATCAATATAAGTCTTAGGCATCTTTGCTTTTCCTGTAAATTTGAAACTGGTATCTGCATTACAGTTTTGCAGTATTTTATGTCACCAGACAAAATTAATTTTAATGAACTGACAGTGTTTTCAAAAGGCCTTTGGCAGTGTGCAAGCAGACATTGTGCAGACTTTTAGCATTTAAAAAAAATATATTTTTTTAGATATCATGAGTTGTCTGCAGCCTGCCATGAATTGTAGGGTTTGGCTACACTATTAATCTGGAAGCTACACATTTCATCTGTCTGTGGCATGGGGCAAAAAGTTATTCATGGAAGTCCTAGAATAATTTTTATCTGATCTCAGTGAGGACAGAGTAGTTTAGAAAACTTGTTCCATTTTAAAAGAGTCCTGGCCGAAGAAAGCACGAGAACATAAACCATGTTTCTGTTCAGCTTTACATAGTCCCACTTATTTCAGTTCCTTGAAAAGAAACTGTGACAATTATTACACATAGTGTAGTTAAAGAAACTCAATTTCTTTTACTCCTTAAAAGCTGTAACAAGCTATTCTAGATCAAAGGAATTTACTCTTGGGCTTCTCCAAACTCCATGAACAATACAGGTTCACTGAAGTCCTGTTTGAAAATGTCCCAGGCTTCTTATCATCACTGAGTTTTGGAACCTGGAATTTATTATTATTATTTTAATATATTTTTTTCTTAGTTCTGTAAGGGGCAAGGAAATGGTGTTTACATCTGATTAGGTTTTCTTTGTCACAGTGTCTAGATGCCCAGTAAATGGTATATTTACCCTGTGTGCAGAAGGGCACAGATGTATTGCCCCAGTGCAGGCCCTGAGCACACCCTGTGTTTGGATAAAGGCATAGAGATCCCAGGGGCCATTTCTATCAGCCCCTGCAATGGAAACTGTTCATCCCAAACCAACCTGACTTTGCTGGGGAAGTGACTTTGCTGGGGAACAAGGCTCAGGAGCAGACACAGAGAACACATCATCAGCCTTGGACTATTTGCTGCTGCAGGAATTCAAACGACGTGAGTTCAGCACAATGTTTCACAAAGATCCAGATTTACCCCACTGTCTCCAGTGCAGGGTTCTGACAGTATTAACCTGCTAAAAACCCCCCAAACCAACAAATCAATAGCAGCAATGATACTTCATTCAGACAAGATAGGCCCTGCTGGAAATTCCACCTCTTCATTTGATTTTCATTGCACTGAATTTAAATATAACAACATCTGGATCATGGAGAGACATATACACAACTTCAAAAGAAATTATTTATAGTGAGTCCCTGAAGATTACACCAACATTATATATTCCTTTTGTGTATAGCTCCATGTGTTTCTTGCTCTACATTTTCCTAGTGCTATTTTTCAGTAAAGAATGTGTTAAATCTGTATGAATTCAGAAATCCTTATTCAGAAAGCTGTAGCAAAACTATATTTTCTTGAAGCTGTATGGCTTAATAATATCTCTGCAGGTGGAATATTAATGTTTTTGAATTAATTAATTCAGAAAAAGACCAGTGACTTAAAAAAAATCATAAAGGCCTGCATCATCAAACTGTGGGTTTATTAATATTCTACTGAGGAATGATAGTTACAGTCCATGAGGATTGATAGATAGCTAGAAATGTGCTTTAATTTCCATTATTCTTGTCTTTAATATATTGTGTGGTTGTGTTTTAGGCTCATTTCTATTTGACTTTTTTGAGAGAGTCAGAATAGTAGGAAAAGCAAATGAATAGTTTAAACTGTAGCATTTAAAACTTCTATGAAATAAAATCCGTGTATTAGAAACAAAATGGGGAAAGCTCTTTATTTTTGGTATGGTATCTTCTACTGGATTTCATTTTCCCAAAAGAAGAAAACTCATAAAGAAATTAAATGCAGAACCACATTCAGGCCTGAAAACTATTACAGATCTTTGAGCTGCATAGAAATATACAACTGGCATAGAGTGGAATAGAGCATCAAGGATATAATTACATCTATTTAATATGATCAAAACCTTTTAACTGAATTCAAGGGAAAGACAGCTACCAAAATAAGGTATTGTATCAGCAAGGGTTTAATCTAATCTCTCTTTCCTCATTTGTAAGCTTTGCCATTACACATGTTTTTTTAAACACAATTTTCTAAGGCTGCATATCTATTTAAGGTCGAGGATACCACTTCTGCAACTGAACATTTCCAGATATGTAACAAGTAGATTTTCTTGCAATGCCTGGCCTTGCAATGGGGCAATTTATTAGCACTTCTTTCAACTAGACAATTAACTGAAGCCAGGTACACAAGTTATTTCTCTTCAGTAAGGTTAACTTCAGTAAAACACCATACACTACAGTAACATAAAGGTCAGTGGTCTTATGGCAATTATTTATGCCTCTTGTGACAATACAAGTGCTCTTTATACTCTGTTAAAATTGCTGTTATATACCCTTCAATTGTTAGAGGAATGGCCAGAGTGCTCTATGGAAATGATAGAAGAGGAGACAGGGGAGGGTTAAAGCCATTCCATCAGTGTCTGTCTTTGGCTGGTCATGGGAACAGCTGATGGTGCTGATTCAGGATCCAGCCTTCCCCACAGCAGCCAATTCACATGGAAAATGTCACTGTAGCACTTACATTAATGGCTTTTGAGCACAGGGAGACCTTGGTTAGGAGGCTCTGAAACATCAGTCAAGGTAACCTGGAGGTAAAGAGAAATTCATGCTACCAAACAAAGCTACTATAATTTTATATCTCCAAAGGTTCTGCCAATACTTGCAGTATTCTGTGAATTTGGTTTTGTTATTGGTACATCTGCTGCATAGTTTTCATTGATTTCTCATGAAAACGTTCCATTTGAGGCAGTTTGTATTTTATCACAACCCAGGAACAATGGACATACAGCAGCACACTGAATTTTGATCTCTTCGATCAAAATAGTAGAAAAGAACAAACTAACAAAAATAAGCTCCATCCATCTCTATTCCCTACAATTATGTAAACTACCAAACATAAGCAGTTGTTGACTTTTGCTACCATCAGAGTGGAATCTTAATGAGTAAACTCTAAGTGAGATAAAATGGAGTTAAATATTTACCATTCGGGCAATAATCTCCAGTAGCAGTTGGCAGCCATGTGTGTAATGAAGGATCCTTTTGCAATGAAAAAAGCACTGCAATCTTTTCTTTTAGCTGCAATAAGATTTGACTGGAGCTGTAACAGCTTCAGGAGGAGAACCTCTAAGTTTGAAGAGTAGAGAAGCTTGTAAAGATATACTGCTAATCCAAGGTAGTTTAGAGCCAGTCAGCCTCTGTGAGGTTTTTATAGAATAGTGCCAAGACAATATATCTTAAAGAGAAATCTGATGGTTCCAATGAGTCTTTTTTCTCCTTCACTGCTCTCCTATTCCAGTTAAAATGGCAACATGGTACTCAGTCTCGATCTGAGCTCTGCACAGCTGAGATTTATTAGCACAATAATCAGCCCAGCATCTGACTGTGAGTTCAATAACAATGACACTCTTTGAAAAGTTGTTTATACTCCTCAAGTTTGTATATAAAACACAGCCAGGGTTCAAGGTGCCCCTGTGCCCCTCAGTACTCAAGCCTCTTGACCAGTCAAGTGAAATGGCTGTCATGGAAAGAAATCCTTCAACATCATGAAATATGTGCTTCCAGGGTGTGAAGGAATATGCCTCAACCCTCTTCTCATTCCTGCATTCCAAGGTTGCTTTGCATACTTCACAGAAGCATTCTCTGCACACTTACTTCAAGGACTGGGCCAGTCAAAACAGTTTAGCACTGCCCTGTGTTGAAAACTTGATCATTTCTTCTCTTTACAAAATGCTTAAAAGTCTCCATAAATGCACTTGTTGTTCACAATTGCCCCAGAAAAATCTTTGCAGGAGTTTTCAGTTTCCTTAGTGTTTGTCCAGCCACGGTTCAGATGGTTGGCTCACTGGCTTGTATCATTAATTTATGGGCTTAGGTGGATGTACAGTTATTTTTGCTCAGCTAGGTGGACAGCTTATGTGTTTAAAGCAGTGAGCTATATTTCTATCCCTTGGTTTCCTGAGGCTTAAGGAAATAGGTTAATAGGATACAAATAGGCATTGGGCATAGGATAAGGACTATTTTTACTTGCAGCCTGCCATATTATTAACACATTTTAAACATGGAAACACTGATCCACTTTTGATTAGATACACAAGATGGCTTGGAAATTTTTAAAATTGTCACTAAGTACGCTTTTTTTTTCTTTTTTTCAGCTGTATTTTGTTTGAGTAGAAGTGGCAGTTCTGGTCAAGCTGAAAGGCTCAGTATGCATCCCTTAAAAATGTCCAAAAAACTGTTTTGTGTGTCCTATCTATAGTGGAAAACAAAAGTTTAAAAACAAAAGCAGCATGATATAACGGGAAGCTGATTAGTCCATCTAAAATTTTCTAAAATAAAATAAATTTCTACACTTTTCATTATAACACAGAAGGTTCTGAATGTTTTTGTATTACATTATTTCTCATAACACGTTACAATTTTACAGTTTATTATAAACTTGGTTGCTTTGGTTTTTTGAGTCTTTGTTGTTTGGGGTTTTTTTCCCCAGAAATGCAGCCATTGCACATTAAAAGCTAAAACTTTTAAAATAATAAGGTTTATTCAGCACACATCTTTTCTTCCTGCTGTCAGCTGGAATTGACTGTCACAGGAAAGCATCAAGAAGAAAATGTGCTCTATACAGACTTCTAAATTTGGAAAATCTGCATCCTTCCTTCAGCACAGGGCTCTGAGGCTTACTAATTCAGACAGGAAGGTATCATGACAACTCTGCATGCTCTCCTGAAACAACCTGTTCTCTCATCCTCTCCACACACACGGGACATTCTGATCCCTCTCCTGCCTGAGACACCCTCGCTTTTCCTCTCATTCCATCTCCTCTGGACTCTCAAGAGCCTATTACTCATTTAATAGACAGGGATCAGTGGGCTTTGTATGAAATGGCAGCAACAGTGCATTAGTACAAATGTTCATTCTTTGGGTGGAATTAACAGTGTGATGTCCTTCACTACTAAATGCTGGGCATGTCAGGGGCAGCGTCCATTTCTGTCCATCTGCTACAAGATTCAGGCTCTTCAGTCATCTTCATTTCCATCCCTTCCCCTCCTGTTGTGCAGAAGCATGATTATCCACCAAAATATAAAACCTGGACACTAAATGACTCAGAAGTACTGCTCTGAGTGGTGGTTAGTGCTGCTGCAGCCTCCACCCAAGGCATTTCCACCGTCAGCATGTGCTGTGTCAAAGTCCTCAAATCCTCTCTCTAGAATCTTCTTGTTCTGAGGAATTGCATGAAAATCTCTACACTGATACCCTAGCTGGTACAGAAAAAGCCTTGACACTGGGTTAGCCCTGTTCTACACAAAACACCGGGCTTTCATCACCACTTCTAATGACAAATCCAGGACCATCCCAGGCCATGATGGAAAAAGTTAACTTGATCCCAGCCACTCCCAGTACACTCAATCTGTGTGGCTTGATTATAATGGCTGCTCAGATACACCATTTCTCTATTTAGAGGAAGGCCAGGATCACTTATTCTGCTATAGCAAGATATATATATATATACTAAAATCCTTTTCAATAAATCTAAACCACTGCTATGGCTCAATTTCAAAGCTAAAGAGTAAGTGGAGTTAATTTTCTCTAGGGACATAGAAGTACTACTAGTTTATAAGCAGAGGCTTCCCCAGAACATCTTCCAAAGCAGGACTGTGAAAGATAGAGTGAGCAAGAGATGCAGAAGGATGAATTAATGTAGATTAATTTCCTGCAGCTTTCAGAAAAAAAAAAAATAAGGAAGAGAAGCTGCCATCCTACACCAGAAAACTTCCAGGGGGAAGTTTTTTTGCACAGATTTATGCAAAAACCCCATCTGTTTTTGTCCTTCTATCCCCTTTAGCCTCTAGAGACATCCTCCAGTCCTCTTGGATCACTGGTTTATTTCCAGCATCCTGACCTTTTGAGGCCATTTTTGGCCTCTACTTTTTTCCTGTCTCTGGTCCACTATTATCTTCCACCTCTGTTCAGCCTCAATTTTATTCTGAGACTCCAATAACCTTTGGATCTACCAAACCCTTTTGTCTCTACTTTTTCTACTCTCACACAAATTTTTAGCCTGCCACCCCTTTCAACTGCTATGTATTTTCTGGCCTTGTCTCTTCCTCCAAGTCTCTAATTTATTTTGGGTCACCTTTTCAGACCCTTTTTTCTTTGTCAGTACAAGATGTTAACAATTTGAAAGTGGGACACAGGCCTTTTTTTCTGTTTTTGAGTTCTAATCTGTTTAGCCAAGGGCAATTGCTGTCCACTTTAAAGGCAGATAGCAAATATAAACTGGATTTCTCATTTCACTGCTCTCTCAGAAGAGTCAGAAACCATTTTGTCTCGCGAGGCCAAAATCTGCTGGTTTGAATTAAGAGTTTGTGTTTACTAAAGACTGTAATATTTAGCTTTATTTGTTATTTACTTTTCTCTCTCCCCAGTGCTGTGAAATTTTTGTTGGCATCAATTTGTTGAGGAATCACTACAGCAATTTGTAATATATAAATCTGGAAAGTTTTGATGAAAGAAATCCTAAAGAGTAATTTTACACCACTGGAGTCAAAGGAAATTTTGTTAATAATAACAATCAGTGCAAGAGCAAGGAAAAAGTTGTCTTGGAGACATGCAAGCCTTTGAGAAGTACTTCAGATCAGAGACCAGTGACATGATTTCTCCCTTAAAGATTTTTGAATGAGTAGCACTTACTGAAAATGTTTGACTGGGTTGGAAGTATTTGATCATTGCCCCCGCTTTTATAGAAGTTTTATTACCTGAGAGAAAGAACTTTCTGCTAATTTACTTTTCCCATTGACAAGCAGGAGAATTTAGTGGACTGAGGTTCCCAACAGCCCTGCAAAATTTGCTGTACGCAATGTCCCAGCACCCTCTCTCTATAAAAGAACATGAGCAGAAAAGACAGGAGCTGGCAAGGAATGTAACAGGGATCATTCTCCCCTTGCTTCATCCACTTCCCCAACAGCAGGGACCCTCACATGCTGCCACTTACTGCTACTTCTCTTCAAATATATCCTCTAAAGATTTGGGGCCATTTCTCAGTGCTCCATAGACAGAAACCATCCAGCAGAGAGGTCTGAGTGCTTGAGAGACTCATCACAGCCCCATCAGACCCTGCTGACACCACTGAAAGCCTCCCCCAGGCTCCACCTTGCGTGCTGTAAATTGTAATGCCCAAGAGGCAGAAGCACACTGAAAGCCCCCAGCCCCTTTTGGAAAGCAGCTAGGTTACTCTTCACTCATTTGTTTGGCATTTGGAGGGAGTTAGCTGTTCTCTCTCAGCACTGCAATTAGCTCTTCAGGTATTTTGGGGCATGGTGGCTGCTTTTCCTCAAAATCTGCAAGGTGCTTATCACAACAGGAGCCTGGCACACAGGTGGGCAAAACTGTGTTGAGAGGGGGAACCAGACCCCTGAGGAAAGGACCCCTGCCTTTACAAATGGACAAATCCTAGGTGGAATATCAGCCTGTCGTTTTTACCCTGCTGAATTCAGAGTGGAAGGAGAAATGTATCCTCAATTTAGACTTGATAGTAAAGGTAAATATTTATGTCTGTTGATGGAGGCACAGATGAAACCTCTTTGAGAATCTATCATGAGAGGCTACAGCTGAAAAAGATGGCATGGGTGCAGTAACGGGACACCAAGGAATACAGCTACACAATTTGTAGCATTTGGAAATGACAAAGCATGTTGTAAATGTCTCAATATGAAGAAAGTGCCCCTTTTTGATGGAAAAATAGAATGTAATACTCTACTGGTATATTGTGTTGGTGTTAATGTAAGTAATTTTTTTACCTAAACATCCATTATTATCAGAATTCATCATATGCTTTTTTATTATCTACTGTAGTAAATGAAACAGGATCACTATGTAGAAATAAATCCACATCCCATTTTCTGCAGGGTGTAGCTGTGAATAAGGGAAAGATTGGTTACAAGAAATACTAATCTTGATGCAGAAAGGCAAGGAAACTCTAAACTCTCTTTTTTCTAGCCTGATTGATATTTTATATATATATATATATATATATATATATATAGCAGTATCATTCTTATGTTTCCTTTAGATTTCTGCTTTCAGTTTAAGATCTTTTTCTACACTGTGCCTTTTCTTGCCTCTCAGTCTAGATGTCATAGAAAAAAAATGTAATGAATAATAGCAACTTTGATAGGGATATTAAGTTCTATTCCTCACCCACAAGCCAATCTCTAATGGTTACAGACAAATGACATAATGGGGGAAAATGAAATCTTTTATCTGCAGAAAAAAAAATTCTCTGAGAGTCACTATGAATCACTGTTTTTTCTGAGAGCGACCAAGTAGGACTAAAGTATCCCAGCAATAGAACAAGGGGCAATGGACACAGACTGAACACAGGATGTTCCATCTGAATATGAGGAGAAACCTCTTTACTTTGAGGGTGACAGAGCACTAGAACAGACTGCCCAGGGAGACTGTGAGTGTCCTTCCCTGGAGATACTCAAAACATGCCAGGATGTGATTCTGTTTAAACTGCTCCAGGTGAATCTGTTTTAGCAGGGAGCTGGACCAGAGGAGCTCCAGAGATCCCCCTGGAGCTACTCTGTGCCTTTGTGACTCTGGGATCTCTACTTTTATCAGCTGTAGCCATGTGTTCCTATCATATTCCTTATGGGTTGGCCAATGGCACACATTGACAAGAGACAAAGACAGAGATAACAGAACAACAGAAAAGCAGGCAAAGACAGACCTACCAAAAGATTCTGCCAATTTCATAAGTTTTAAAAAAAGACTTTTGTAGGAAGCATCACCTTACAGGTAGGGAAATGGAAGCAGAGCATTCATTAGGTGTAAATATTACTTTCCACACAGTAATTGCTGGTAAGACCTCAAATGTTCTGCCATCAGTCACAGCCTCAGCATTAATTTGTGTGATTCACCTGTAAACTGCAGTAGTTTACACTGGCATTAACACTGACATGGTTTATGTGAGCCAAATGCAGCCCTCTAAAGTTTTTCTGCTACTTGGCTTCTATCAAATCCAGTTTTTTCAACTCAATACAAAAACACCCCTCCTATCCTTTTAATTTTTTAATATAACTTCTGGGATATAAAAATGGTTGGCTCATGTTTTGGACCAGGTCAGAAATGCTTTTCACAGAATTGTCTCCTATCTTCCACTGTTCCATTCTGCAAGAGAATTGAGTGTTGCCAGAGAAGAAGCATTAGAAATTAATTTACAAAGAATGACTAGGAAAGCACATTCAGTGAGCCTCCTGCCCAGCTTTTACTCAATGAATACCCAGTCTCTGTCTGATCCCACTAAAACCCACTGGGATTTCAATGGGGTCAGTGTAATTGAAGTCTATTACAAATTTAATACTCCTTTTTTTGTTAATAGCACAACTATTACATGTTTTGCCTGAAGCATCAATAATGCAGATAGTATTTCAATAACTAAAAATTAATTATTCCAATGTTAAAAAGTAAACATTTTGGTTTGCTAAATTATCTATATTATCCTTTTTTTTTTCTTCCTGTAATAATATAATAAGAAAAGGTTTATTGAATTGAAATGAGAGCTTTGGAAGATTTTAAAGATTCTTAACAGACAAGTAAAATTGCACAGAATGATCACCCCATAGTGTAATTATTCCAAAAATACAATTAAAAGACAGCACTGAGCACTTTCACAGCGCCCAAGGAGACTCAAATATGTGCTTTTAGAACTGCTGGGCAGAAGAATATTGTTATCCTCAGCAGTTACTGGAGGCAATAATTTAATCTCCTTAATAAATTTCTTAACGTCCTAAAACACTCTGTCAGTGGAGTTTTTGTGTGGCAAAGTGATAAAAGTCAAAATTTCCATTGTCTTTTAGTACCATAAACAGAAGTTAAGGATCTGGAAAATATCCTCATTTAAGAAGCTAATTTCAAGGGAATTAAAGAATTAGCCAAAATTATTAAACATATTATGGTATAAAACAAGCTTGGAAACTAAGAAAAATTTTATATTCAAATCCCTGCTGCAATCACAAAGGCATGAGGCACTTTCCTTTGCTAATTATGAATTTAAATGCTTTGGAAATCATTAGACATTCTTGAAATTTTTAGACATTCACTTTAATCCCTTAGAAGATCTTATCTTTAATGTTCATAGAAAGGAAGAATTGAAGGTCCATGCTTGTCAAAAAAACAAGACTGAAATTTAAAAAATCATTCCCTGTAGCTGCACATACTTTCTTACTTCTTTAGATTCTTAATTATGGTTTCTTTTTTCATTTTAGACTGTCAAATAAAGTGTTAGTGATTTTGACCTTTCTTGGAAGTGAGTAACTAACTCATAAATAATAACCAAGAGATTTATTTGAACAAGTCTTAGGTAATGAGCTCATAGGGAACCATTCCCTTCCTTGACTTGCTATTCAACCATTAACCTGAATCAAATTTTGGATGACTGAAATTCTAATCAAGAATAAAATCGTAAAATAAAATTAACCTCCTGGTCCAGTTATAAAACTATAGATTAAACAGTTAGTGGGATTCAGCAAATACTACAGCAGTGACTATCACACATTAAAACTTCTACAGAGACTGATGGATAAAATTCAGCCATTTCTTTATGCAATTTCTCATCCAGAAGCTTTGTATCAAAAAACCCTTTGGGGAGAAAACTATCCAAGACATCTCAATTAAACAATCTGACTTACTGCTATCATACAGAAGCTTGGAGAAGTGTTAGAGATTTATTTTCTTTTTTCTTTTTTTTTTTTTTTTAAGTAGATGTTTTATTTTAGTACAACCCTCCTGACAGCATCTCAGCACCCTTGGTCTGACTTGCTGCTTGGGAAGGTGGCATGAGGGGCTAAACTCTGGGGATAAACTGCAGTAGGAATAAGAGACAAACTGTGTTCTGAAAGGATACAGGAAGAAAAAATTAAATTCTCATCCTCTAGCTTTTCTGTCTTTTAGTTGTGCCAGAGTTACCACTATCAGTTTTTATGTGACAATTCACAATTTTCACTTCATTCCCATCCTTAACATTACCATGGATAACATACATCAAACCAAAATCAAAAATGGACTGTCCATCTATTTCAGTTCTCAGGCAGGTGGATTGAGTTCAAATACAATGAGTAATATTTCTTTCTTTGTTGTAAAATTCAAAGATTTATAGGACGTGCCCATTTTAAAAATAGTATCAGCTAAATCTCTCTTGCTATTAAACAATTACATCAACACCAGTTCACCTCCATGAAGAGCATTCCCTACTGGGACCTGTCACAACCTGAGTGGGTCTTACAAAAACCTTTCATAAGTTCCTGTTCAAACACGCATCCCTCCCACCCAAAACCACCCAGTGACCTCTCCATTCTATTTTTTTTTAAATGCAACTATTTTGGTACAGGAAAAATTTGTACAATGAGAAACTTGAGTGTGACGGTGCTGGATTGTAAATCTTCAGAGAACGCTGATTAAATTCCAGATGTCTCCCACGCTTAATCAACTGCCACTATAAAGAAAATGTTCTCCACTCACAGAAAGTAAGAGAGGGACTATGTTATGGTTCAACCTTTTCAGAATTTATCTACAATTTACAGGTACGAGATGAGTAGACAGATAGCTACCAACACAGTAAAAATGTTTAAAACCGTAATTTAATTGTAAGAAAACTCTTTATGTGAAAAGCAGCAATGACACAAGCTTTGAAGACTTTTTTCCTTATTATTGGAGTTCAATACATTTGTCCAGTCACCAATGCCAATTTGCTTTACTTTGTTATTTCCTACTTTTTATAATCTTTTATTGTCATCGCAAATAATGGCCATCACAACTGAACAAATTCTTCGACTTTTCATCCCCAGGTGAAATGGGAAAGAAAAAAAATAACAGAAACTGTAACTAAACATGAATCATGCAGAACTAAAGACAATGAGGGTGGCCAGCTTCTGAAACTTGTGTAATTTTATTGCTAATTTAGTTTTAGATTTTCCTTCAATAGCTATATGTTTAAAAAAACCCAAAAAACTGATGTGATATTTAAACATAAGAAAAAATTCCGAAGTTCCATTGCCCCAGTAAGCAAGATTAGACTGAGATCATTAAATGTGCAATTTGCCACAACTACTGTGAGCAATGACAGTATTTTGAAATTAGCATTTGCAGTGGTTCCCAATATTACAACCTTTCTTCTCAGTAATTCTTACTTCTCCCTTTTACTTACCAATTTCTGTTCACCTAATGTTAAAAAAAAACAAACCAAAATAAAATCCAAAACAAAGGCAAAAATCCTAATGGCTGAATACTCCTTGCCTTTTTGCTGTAAAATGTCAATGTGAGCCATTAAAAATTTTACAGATCAAAAGGCATTTTAGTAACTTTCTTTATGGCTTGAAAATTAAAGTAAGCAGAAAAGACTGCTATTTCCTATGGAAACAGAAAAGGTTTCAAACCATTTAGACAACACTCATAGCTGAGGTTTAACTTTTGTAGTTCACACAATTGTGGTAAAAATATACACAATGCTTTGTAAAAAGTATTTTGTACAAATGTTCTTCCTTTAGATATCAACGAAATAAACTGTATCTTTGTTCCTTCATATTATTTGTCTTTTCAAAGTAAAGTATCACCAAACTTTTCTTATAAGGATGAGGTTCAGCATCTACCTTTTGTTAAGTGTCTTGAAACCAACACTGAGACAAGAGCCACACACTGCTGCATGTGTTTATAGAGATTTCATTCCCACAGCTGATGTCATGAGTTACATCAGGATAATTGGAGCTATTTATCAGCATATCCTAAATAAACAGGTTTGTTACATTTTAAAGAGTCTAACATCATACAGCATGTGCTTAATGAAATAAATCAGATGATAATGCTGAAGGTTGTAACATTATTGGAAAATCTAGACTTCCAGCAGAGTTAGAGAAGTGCCTAGAGGAAAGGTACTTATATCCTGGGACTCAGCTTCTGTTGGGAGCCCTTCCAGGGCCCGTCTGGGCTCAGGGCTGCTCCCAGCAGATCCAAGCCAGCCCTGGTGCCAAGTTGTGCAGCTGCAGAGCTGTCAGGATTGCCTGTGTGGCAGCCTCGGAGCTCATGGCCTATTGCCACTAATGTCCCTGATGTCCCCACTTATCCACCTCCTCAGTTCCAGAGCATGAGGAACTGCCCAGCTAAAGGTGTAATTTAAAATATAGCCAGCAGTGAAATAGTAACCACACCATTAAAGGTCACTGACTTCCACAGCTATTGAAATAAATGAGATAGACACTGCAGACATGTACTGACACGGAGAGCAGCTGATCACTTGGCTGGGTTGAGTGAAAGAGCCTTCTGCCCCAGAGCTACAAGCGATTGCTGCCCATCCTGCTCCAGCAGTTTCAAATCCAGTAGAAACTGTTAAATGAGATACACTACAGACCTTACAAAAATCTTAGAAAAATGACAGAGAGAAGTGTTTAATTTCAATAGAAGAGGAACAGATTAGCTGGAACAGTGGGTTGCCATCACATATCTGTGTGGGAGCTCCCTAACTGGAAAAAGCTCACAGCCCTCTGGACCAAACCTATGAGTTGTGTTTCATTCTTCTTAGTGAGCATCAGACACATGGGAACCCCCAAACCCAGAAAGGGAAACAAGTTAAGGAGAGAGGCAGGCTCACACCAAATGGCTCAGTAATTATTCAGATAAGCTGTTTATTTTCCCTCTGTACTTTATAGCTCAGGTATAAACCAGAGCTGCTGCTGAGCAGGGCTCTTGTCACAGCATCCTCCCTAGCTGTTTTCATTTTCTGTATCTACTTCCAGTGTGCATTAAAATAACTCAAGTTCATTTGCAGCATCAGCCCTGATCTCTAACTACTGTTATTTTCATATCTAAAAATAATTCAGGTTTATTTATGGCGTTGTTTTGACTACCCAACTGCTGATGTCAACGAACATCATAGAAAGAGAATCAATGACCAGGCTTAGATTATTTTCAACCGCAGACAAGAAAATTTGAAAAGATTGATGATAAATCAAGATGATTCTGCAAGAAAGCTTCTGGAATGTGCTGGCATTTCAATTTTATTGAGAAATAATAAACAGCCTCCAGCGATAATATGTTTCCACAAGACAGTTGTGCTCTAGCAAGTATGTGTATGCCAATGAGAAGAGTTATTTCCACACTTTTCTTTGGATGTGAAGCATTCAGGCCTTGCACTCAGCTGAAATGGCACAGATACAGAAAGTGATGCTCGCATCCCAGACTACACAAAGAACAGGTTTGTCCTATGTGTTCAGCTTTTCTGTGGCCATCAGAAACTGTATGAATTTAAACTTTTTTTTAGGATAAAAAATTATCTCAAGAATTCAGTAGCTGCATTTGGAAACTGCTTCTGGAAATAAATTCTAATATAATTTTCTATGGAAAATTATATGCTTTTTAAATTATGCATTTTAAATCCTTATTATTTTCACTTTCAAAAGATAGCTTAGTTTTAATGTGGAACTTTTGTCTTTCTGTGTCACAGCTGGAAAAGCAGATCTTTCTTACAACTACATCAGTGAATTGTGGCTGATTCATCCTTGACTCATTTTGCTAAAGTTTTAAATATATCCATTTTCTGGTCTCACTTCAAGTAATTTATTTTAGGTTTGGGTTGCTTTTGTCTTTTTCACATAGGTAGAAATCCCTTTTCTAATGGCATTGCACAATTTAGGCTGAAAATAAAATACAATCAAATTTAGCTGCTCAGTCAATTTTGAGAGTCTGAGTAAAGCCAAATGTTGGACATATCTACGTGTATAAGAACAAAGCCAAGATGTTTGTCCTGGAGGCCCTACAACAGTGGTTTCCATTTGTGCAGTAGCTTCATGGTCCACTATAACCTCCTGAAAGTTTTCAATTGTTTTTACTGTGAAAGGTCAGAAAGCCTCAGCACTGACCTTTGAAACAGATTTTTTGGAAAGAGTTAAATTTTGAGCTATGTTGAAAATACTGCTGTTTTCATTACTTAAAATGAGAAACACTGAAGGTATGATGTGAATCAGAGTCACAATAATTCTAGACAAGAAAGCAAACTGGATACTCCATCACAGGAATACATTTAGAATTGATGTCCAGTTCCTCTGTGTCATCCTCTTGAAACAGTCAGACTGGTAAAGCAAAGAAGCTCCTTCACTGCTGATTTTATATTCCTATTTTATATTGAAGATAATGCCGTAAAAAGCTTATAAAAACCTTTGTATTACTTCTGCAAAACAGAGTCTGTCCCTACTATCAGATTTTAAAATATTGATGGAAAACTTTTCTGCCAAAAGAACTCCCAATACATCTGAGCAAAAAAAATTCTAGTATGAGATGTTTCCAAGGATGATGTTTATACAAGCACCAACAAAAAGATATTGAATGCCATTGAACTTATGGGATTTTTTTTCTTGCTGTTAAGAATTCCTTATTTATTCACATCTACGCATTGATGAATGATCTTTTGCTACTAAAATAACCTCGATATGGATATGAGTGAGCTAAAGAGTAAATGGTAACATAACATTTCACAAACTTAACATACAAGAAGTGTTCATCTCAGTGAGAAATACTTTAATAATTCTGCACAAGCTTAATCATTAAGGAGGAATGAAAGGGTATGGCAAGGCTTATCTCCAGTTTGAAATGGATTTGCTAACTTCAACTCAATGTTCTCAAACAGTGTAGAGTAACAGAAAGGGGATCTACAGATTCCTTATTCATCATCTTTTTACAAACCTGATTTTTTATGCCTAAAAATCTGCTATTAACTCATTTTTCAATTGACTAATTCTGAAGGAGCAGAGCAATTTACATAAAAATACTCATTTTAAACATGCTTTTTATGAAATGCTTATTAAGGTCAAGCACTATATTTTGAAGAGCAAAATATGTCATTTCATTGTTACACACTTAATTTTATGCTATTTATTTTAAAAATTCTCCCACAAATGTGCATTAGTTGCACTGAATTCCAGACACGTTGTTTTCTTTTTCCATGTGAAGATGTAAACAACTTCTGCCTGCTTCTATCCAGCATATATGAAATTGCTGTTGCTGTTTGTTCTGTGTCACTCAGAGGAGCCAAAAGCCTTTGGCACCATCAGCTGCTCCTCTGGACAGAGGTGCCTTGGGCTTTACAGGTGTCCTGGCAGCTGCAGAGCACACTGTGCTGGGCAGGGCAGAGCTGTGGTGCTGCCAAAGGTTTGCCAGCACAGGCACTTTGTGAACAAACAGAAATAAAAAACAAGGGGCTGTTGGTGTGGAATGTCCTCACAGCTCCCTATCGTGGAAGCTAAAACCCCTTGTTTGTATCATACATGTGCTGGAAACTTGGAGCTTGCATCTCCTTGATAAAAGCACATTCCTACAGGGCTGGACAGAAGCCTTGGTCATTCCTCAGCTTCTGGCCCCACACAAAAATACAGCTCCTCCAACCACCCTCTCTTCCTGGGGACAGAACTGTAGCTCAAGTCTTATGTCTATTTGATCTGAAGCAGAAGCCATCTGGAGAGAAAATACCAAAGAATTACTGATAAGTAGTTTTCTTTGTGGTTGAAGCAGTTTTATATTTTTCCTAGTCCAAGCCTAGCTGGAATGACTTCCAGCAGGAGACACAGCTATCCACACATGCCAACAAGGACCTGGCTTATTTCAAACACTACTGGCTCATTTTGCAGTATCTGACCCCAAATGTAACTCTCCTGCTTTAGAAGGGAAGTAAGAAACCTGCAGAGAGAAGCCTCCGAGCATGAAGGGTTAACAGATCTCCAGTCTTGTCTGAAGCCCCTCATGTGCTTCAGATGTGTGCAAGGGATGCACTTTCAGGTGGGGTGTGGCTTCTATCCCAGGTCAGGCTGGAAACAGGGTGCACAGAAAGAAGAGGCATCACAGGTGAAAAGCAACAGAAACAGCAAACTTTGTGTGCCTGACACTTAAACCATGACACCAAGTTAGCTCAGGTTAGTCACTGAGCAGCATTCAATTACATTGGTAACTCGTGCACATACAGGGAAAGAGCTGATGTATTAATTCCTAGCATGTTTGTATTAACACAGCTTTATGAGCATGGTCCTGTCCATGACAATTTTTTTGTGTGGTTGTAGTTATGAACACATGCTTAACCCAGAGTACAGGAACTGTGTATTTATTATAAAGCTATTCCCAGGTTAGTGTACTTTGCCTGAGGAATGCTTTTCACTTGCTGCAGTCCCTTTCTTATTAAGCCACCCTCAGTGGTTAAATTTTGTGGAGTTATTCTGGAGGGAGGAGTTCAGGGAGACTCAGCCCTTTCCAGGTGTTCTGAGGCTGGCTGCTACACAACAAAAGAGAGGATTCATTTAGGTTCTCTGCAGTGGCTTTAGCTCCCCTGAATACTGCCTTTCTGCCATGATTATCTGTTGGCCTCACAGACTGGCAGGCTTCCTGTGCCTGATAAATCTTCAACTCTATCTTTTTTGATTCCTTTTGTTTGTGTAACCAACAAATTGTTGGCAGGTTTTTTGAGCTCCATTTCCAGGTTGGGAGGAGGTAACAAAATCGTGATGCTATGGGTCGATGTTCTCTAGCACTGAATTGCATGAAAAGCATCATGAAACTCCTGTTTCTTTGCAATGTCTCATTTAAGGCTTGAGTAAAGTATATCTTTGAGTGCCTTTGTATTACCTAGCCAGGCACCTATTTGAGAGCCTTGCTGTTTTGGAGCATGTGTACTTGTGTACGAAAGCTCTTTTCGTTACCATGGTTTAGAGTACACATATTTCTTTAGCAGTGTGTCTAGAAACAAAAATAATTACTTTATGCACTATTAGTATTTTCAGTGCATTGTTCTAAATTCACACTGTACTGTCTGGATGCCAGCAGCAGTGAGGATTTGCCACAAGCAGCTGCCTGCAGTCCCTCCTTATTTACTATTCACTGCTTGCTCAGCATGAGGAATGCAAACATGGGGAGTCCAGTGGAGATTAGGTGATGATTGGACTGGTCCCCAGCTCCTGTCCTGAGGCTGTAGCAGGGTTTTTCTACCTCTTTCCAAGCTGCTGCCCTGACCTTCTGTCTTGTCTACCCCAGCTATGGGCCACATCTTGCTTCCCAACCCTGTCACTCCCTCTCATGCTCACCATGCAGGCTCTCTTTTGTTAAAAATATTGCAGTTATTTTCCTGAACAGAATGGTTTATAGAAAGAATTAAGTTTGGGGTTTTTTCATGTTTAATGTATGCCTACCATCCTAAAACAGTCCTGTAAATGCACAGGAGAGATCTTGTCAGAGGAATGAATAATTGTACTCCAGATCAACCAAAGATTGATCGATCCTTACTTTAATTTATTTCCTGGCCTCCTCCTTAGTGGATTTTCTGCAATTTAAAAAAAAATGGATTTTTTTCTAAATAGTCACTAAATGCTGCATGCACAAATGTTCTTTAGCATCTCGCTTCAACCTCCTGCTGCTACTTGGAAAGCTTTGCTTTGCCTGTGGCAGAAATGTCGCATACATTAATCACCAGGGAAGATGGTGCCAAACAACAAGGTAATAGCTTTACTAATATTTGTGCCTTTAAAGATTGGGAAACAACAACTGAACTTCAAAAATCTTTGCTACAATTTAGTTTGCTGAAGACAGTTCATTATTCCAATATATGGCAGCACATTGATACCAAATGTGCGTATCAAAGCACATTACAGCAGGCAAAGCCAAGGCTGCTGGTAACTCACTCCTGTCTCCACACCAGCTTAGGGTTACTCACCCTGAAAAAGGAGCCACACAGAGGTTTTACAGAGGTGTGCATCCAGGAAAGGCTCCATCTCTGGGGCCAGACCCACCACCAGAGGGAAGAAAGAATGCTGTCAATGCAGCTGGGAATTACACGAGGCTGGACCCAACTGCTGTGAATTTGTCTTTCACTGCAGCAGAAAACAGGCTCAGCCTCACCTGGAGAAGTATTCCCTAGCAGAGGCTGTTCTGTACTGCTGTCTAGAGGAAATGCAATCCTGCACAGATTGCTACCATCTCATCTTCTTCAGACACACCTTTCCAGCTCCCTAGCTTCTTGCTGCTGCCTTATGCTGCATAGTTTCTGCTCTTCTTCATGGATAAGGTTACTCTATTTTTTATTTGGATATATTGGAAAAATGAAGAAATGTCTATTGTGTTTGTCTGTATCACCAGATTTAATGTCATCAACTGAAGAAATCATTTCCATTTCATAATATAACATATCCATTGGAGAAATTTAATGGAGTTGCATTGGCCATTTATCACTTCATGATCAATTCAAAAGCAAACTGCTACAGGCTTAAGTAATACAATGAATTTAACATGTAAATACAATAATCCATAATTAATTAAGAATGTCTATACTTGAACAGAAAATGGGAAGGCAATCATAAGGAAAGAATAATTTCTTTTTGATAAAAAGCTGCAATTTGTTTTTCATACTTTAATCATTAAATTCACAGCACAGAACAATCTTGGATTTTTAAATTTCCCTTACACTTCCTTTTCATATGTTATGACTTCAGATGGTCACTTCTCTTGTCTCACTACTAAAAATAAAGGCAAAATAAATCTGGAGTCATAAAACCGTTACCTTCTAGCTGAGTTCACATAAAGGAGAAGAAAGAATAGAGACACTGAATCACTAGAAAACCAGTGATGGGAGAACTGTTCTTTTCCAAAAAAGAACTACTACATGTCATTTTTTGTTCAATGACATGAATTACAATGTTGAGCAGTTACAGTTCAAACACACTGAGTTCAGATATAACCACAAAAAGGCAAAGGATTCATATGGTAAACACCAAGCTATTGCCTTCAATCTGACTGAAAAATTGCCCGAAATTCTAGACACACCCTGAAATCTTTCACGACTTTTACGCTTGTTTCAGCTTCAATATTTGAAAGTAATCTAATAATACACTCAGTAGCAAAATTCAAAGAGTGTAGATTTAATTAACTTAATTTCTTAAGGATAAAAGTAGTATTATGTCCTTTTTTTGGCAAGTCAGTATAGTCTGTTAGGATGCTGCATGGAATGCTACAGCATTTCAGTCACACCAAGTTGTGTGTGACAAAGAAAGGCAAAAGGACTTCTTGCTTAGTCCAGCAAGCCTGATACCAAGAAAAAATTTAGGATAAGACTGTTTTTAAACAGAGTCTTTTAAATCTAAGGGTAAAATGTTGGTTATGTGCACTTCAGTTCTTATCTGAATGTTGTTTTTCCAGCCTGCCTTATGTTTCTTCAGGGAACTGCTGCCCCAGAGTGTTTACCCTTGTTGCGAGTCACTCTTCTAACACTTTGTGACAGTAAGACCTACTAATTGATTCTTGCTTATAAAATTAATATCTGGAAGTGGTTCAGAGCTTCCTCAGGATCACAAATATCAGCTCCTTCTCTGCTTCCCTGAGCCTTTTATACGTCTTGTTTTCATTGTTTACCGCTGTGGATAACACCCTGAGCCCCCCATACCAGGAGGTCTTGCTGTTCTCGTATCTCATACCAGGGTCAATTCCACCTGGTGAGTCACTGAAACCACTTTCTTTTCTCAAGTAGTCACTAACTGTGTGTTCTCCATTGTGGCAGAGAAACTCTGATTTGAAACAGGGGGTTTTTATTTTTTGGGGGGGATTCTCTAAGTCTGAACACGCTTGTCTCACTGTACCCTGCAGTTCATACATTTGGAAGCCTAAGACATGGGCCCTATAAATCTCGGTTTCACCATGGAAGCACATATTTTCTTTACTCACTCTTTGTATTGCTTCTGTATTTGTAAAAGATCATGCGACACTTCTTTACCCAGCATCCTGAAAAGGAATCTGTACCCAGAACTAGGAGCAACACCACAGAAAGACCATCAATTAGTAGTAATTTTTCCTTCACACTAGGGTTGGAATCATCACCAGTAAATGGGCCACAAATTGAAAAACGAAGATAGAAAGTACTAATAGCTTTGTTGATTTTATGACTTAATGAAGCAGGAGACCTATAAAGCATAGTACAATTGTGCTTGATTAAAATAATGAATAATATAATGTATTATACACAAAGGAGCAACAGTTCAGTTTCATGCAGATGGCCTGACTTTGGGGAACTTGGGTTTATCACACCAAGAATGTAACATGATTTACATGGGCCTTATTATCCATATATATTCCTTCCTCTGTGTATGAGAAGATGAAGACTCATGGACATACTGATGTTACCTGAATCCTGCTACAGTGAACATGGGACCTTCTGGGGGAAAAGTGACAGAGGAGACTGACTGTTTCTGGAAACCTTGGATAAAGAAACTGGACCAAAACTTCTCTGCAGCCCTACAACTGTCTCTCTTCCTAAAGTGAGACACGAAAAAAAAAATAAAAAAAAATTTCTAGGACTTTTTTTCCCCCTAACTACTTACTTTCTTCCATGAATGTTTCTATGCAAGTATGTGATGTGGCCCAGGCAGTGCCTTCTGTGCTGTGTTCCGGTGTTGAAATCAACCCACATGGGCCTTCACTCATTCCACATCCATACATTTACATTTATGGAGCCTTTATGTAATAGTGCACAGAACCTGCTGCAGTTCTCTGGGTTCTACCAGCAGAAAGAATCATTGATGAAGAGTAAATGAGGCATCTGACTTTTCAAAAGTCTTGCATTCTAGCTGGTGTACAATTGTGCCAGGCTCCTGAGATTTCTGTCCTGCTTATCCTTTTATAGTGTTGAAGTGTCTTTTAACCAAATCAGTGAGGAAATTACCTGAGATCCTGCTCTAGTCCTTTCCTGTGAAGAAAATATAGGCTGTTCTAAGATAATATATATTATTCTAAGGCAGTCGAACAACATATGCAGAAACTTGGGTGAGCTAGTTTGTTCAAGAAAAGAAAAAAAAAAAGTTTTATTCCCTCTTATTCCCTCAGTTCTTGGAAGAAAGAAATCCACTGTGTGGTGTAGAAATTATTTAGCTTCTCCCACAAAATAGATGAAATTTTCAAACTGATTTTGCATAGTTAAAATAGAAGGTTTTTTCCCAACGTTTCCTTTCCCTGCCAAATTTTATTTTTAATTGCTTAGTACTGATCATTAGCAGCTCATGAGCATGTACAGCACTGCTGCTGATGACATTGGATATTATATCAACTCCTGTCCATATCAAATGGGGCTTGCAACAGTTTGGCTCAATTTCTTACAAAAACAAACTATTTTCTCCTTTCCATTCCCTTCCTGATGATTCTCAGAGCATCAAATATATATCCATTTCCTAGTTGAAATATGGTTTTCAGAGAAACAAGCAGTATGAAATGAAATTTCTGTGTGCCACCCCCTGCCCCACCGTGGCCTCCTGACAGCATCCTGTTGCTAGTCTTTGGAGAAAGCTGAAAACATGGATTGGCACTTGGCTTGCACAGCAACATCACTCTGTCAGGACAAATGTTGTGATATGGCCATCACAATAGACAGAGTACAAACAAAAACAGGCTGGGAAGGAAACACTGCTCTGTTTTCTGTATCCTCTATGGGCAGACAAAGGATTTGGCAGGTTCCCTTCAGTGCAGTGAGTGCTCTGCAGCAGCAGGGATTTTATGAGACACTGTGGCATGACTTTCTCACCTGAAATCCTAAATGTTCTTGCCAGGTTTGTGCCCATCAGAGTTGCTCAGAGGGTTGAGACTGTCCTGCAGAAATTGTCTTTATGTCTGATCATATTAAATTGATCTATTCCACGTTCTTCATATTTCTTTGCACAGAAACCCACAAAAGCCTAAGCCTGCAGCCTTAACACTGGGAGCATAGGAACTTGCACTTGCAAGGTTTGGGAAGCAACAAACCCAGATATTCTCCCTCTGAAATCTCTGTCAATACACTCCATAAACAGCATTTTCCAAAGTCACCATCCTCTTTAACATTCAGACACAGCAATAAGCCCATCCTTTGTAGTTATTTGAAAAAGAAACAAAAAAAAAAATTAAGCCATTTTGTCTGGCCCAGCAGAACTGACTACAGAAGCCACTTCACCAGGGCAACTGCAACAGCACATGAAGAAAACATCTGAAAAATAAGAGATCTGAGACAATCTCTCACAGCTACGTACAAGCCTGACAAAGCCATAGAAGAAACTTCACATCTCACAATCCTTCTTAGGCTGAGAAACTCAAGGAACACAAAGCTGCATGTGGCTGTGAAAGAAAACCCCAGGTGCCAAAGTGCTCCACAGCACCTGATGCCCCATCATCCTCTCTTGCCCAGGGAGATGGCTGATTATGATTGTCCATGAAAAGTTCACATAAATAGTGTCCCTTATTATTTCTCTGCTCCTCTAATATCAATTGATTTAATTGTCAAATGATATATCCTTCATCCACCTAGTCTTCCTATTTTTCAAATACAGCAAATTGAATTTATAGTGTAATGCAAGCAAAGGCTGCAATATCTTTGTGTCTTCCCTCTGAATTGAGAACTAACATTGAGCTGCCTATGCCAGTATCTTTCCACTCATTTGGTCCATATCTGGATTATTTGCATTGTATGGATTTGTTGGATATCCTAGAATAAAATGCTTATGCTGAGTAAGATATTTGGAATCAAAAATCTTTGATCAGATCCTAACCAGTAAATTTTTTTCATAAATAAACTCTTTTATACCTCCTGTACAGTCAAAATTCTCCTCACTAAAACAGAGGTAGGTTCAATAAGCAACACAAAGAAAACTACCCTTTAAAAATAGACCAGCCCATTAACTCTCTCATGCAAGTATATTACACAGATTGATCTCTGCAGACACATACACCTCTCTGAAACAAGGATTAGAGGTAAATATCTTATTTGCAGTTCATTGTACCTGTTCATGCCCATGCTCCCTGTGAGGCTTCCAGCTTTCAGGAGTAATTGGCTACTTCTCTCTTTGGGTCAGTGGCCAGTGGACCAGGAAGCCCTTTCTGATAGACCTTTGGATACTACAACAATAATAATGGTGATTAATAATTTTATAATATTTAGTGATTAATTCATTTTCCTATTGTCTAAAGCTGTGTGCTGGCACAAGATGAGATATTTCTGCCTGGGATGGCTCTGTGCTGCTCCAGTGAGAGGTCACCAGCCTGCCCAGATGAGCAGCTCTGTGCTCTCTCCCGGCTCCTCTCAGGCAAAGCAGCCAGCAGCAATTAGTGTAATAGTATAAATTAGTATAACAATATAAACAATTTAATCAGCCTGCTTGAATTAGACCCACAGTTTTGTTTAAAATGGATTACAAGAGAGCATGCTGCCCTGAGAGCCTGTATCTCCAGCAACCAGGCACCAAGGGGAGATCAACTTCACCCCATCAGCCTCCAGCTGGATCAATTCATGTCCACAGCCTCGTGCTTCTCCAACACTTCTTCTGCTTCCTTGTGTTTTATTCTTACTTCAGTTCCTTGACATCCAAATATTAAGCCCAAGAACAGAGCTGAGTATTTTTGCACACAACCACCTCATCTCATGTGCTCCACCTGTGTCCATGGTAACAACTTCCATCTTCCTCTTTGGTGTAAAAAATTTAGTTTGGTTGCAGTTTACATTTTGCACTGCTGTCAGACCCATTAAAATTTTCTTTTAAAAAAGAGTTTAAAATACAAAACACCTTCCTTGCTCATGGGAAAAGGCTGAACTTAAATGACTGCCATGTGTTGAAATGTAAAATTAATTATTGTTCAGATCTGCACATCTCTTGAATAGCATAAAAAAGCAGTCATCAAAACAGACCTGACTTCAAAAGCCCAAGCATAAGTCCTGAAACATTTGCATCCCAACAAAATTAGAAGCAGTCTTCATTATCTGAGCAAACTTTAAAGAGAAGTAATTGTATTAAAATAACATCAACTGTCAGACATGATTGAAGGAATGAGAAATTCTCCTGAATGTTGTGTTCAAATGGTGACTGAGTCAGTGCTCCTTTTTCAAATAGCTTTCAATACAATTCAGTAATACATTATTCCCTCTCAATGGCTAGATTGAAGCCAGGCAGGAATTGCACTTCTCTGAAGAGAAACTCAGCTTCTAAGAGCAATGTGTATAGAACAGCTGATAATTCTCACTTATAAAGGAGAAGCTCCTTAAAAGAAGAAGGCACTAAAGGCATAGAAAACAATACAGAAAACATTCATTTTGAAAAGTGTCCCTTAAGACAGGAGTAAATTTCTTAAATGTGAAATAGCAGCATCCTGTTCTTGGATGGGTAACTTGCAAACTATTTGGTTTTGAAGGCTGATGCTCTCTCCCACCTTTATCAGGCTCTTTTCACATTGTTTTCTTGCACACATCTGTGGTTTACAGAAGCTTCAGAAGGATTTATATATGCTTGTTTTTGATGCACAGGCTACTTTGCTAGAAAGAAAACTGATTTTCTGCTCCTCAGGATTTTATGCTGGTGCTCCTACAAGAACTATAAGCTGTTTACCTGTTATCCAACAGCATAATACAGGCAAAATAGGTTTTCCATTGTTTGTATTGATTTTTCTGCTAGCTCATTTGACTGTGCAAAGCAAAGCTTTAACAACACGTGCTTGAAATGATATATTAGAAAGTATTGCCTCAGTTATTTAGTTCTGTAGATATCATGACAGAACCATATGCCCTCTTTGAGTTCAGAAATATAAATCACATGAGAACAACAAAATTCTTTGGTTTGCAACCTATTATGAGAGAAAGGCTCCAACTGTCAAAATTGAAATAAACTGAGGAAAATGAGCCATAAAAAAGCATTTTGGATTTGTGAGTGCCTTTGGCCCAAAAGGATTTTTAATTGAAAGAAAATGGTTATTATACTACTGCTCAATTAAAAACAATTAAGCTTTTTCACAGTGCACTGAATATCAATATCATAAACCTCTTAAAATCTCAATTACTCCCTGTGGTATTCCAGATGAGTTAGTGAAGGATAAACGGTGCACAATCTACATGTGACTCAACCCAAAAATTCTCTTGGAAAACTACACTCAATAAAAGCTATTGAGAAGTAGGAGCAGATCCCTTCCAACTGCAGGAAATCAGGGATTGTCCTTGGCTGAGAGATAAACAGTTCTTGTAAGATCACTGGTCATCAATGCTCCTCCGTTCTGGCATACCAAGCACAGAACCGAAAGTCACTTAATCAGAATGAAAAATGAGTTTTGCACAGGAAAATGAAGGTTGATAAACTTTAATAAGAAGAAACCTGGATTACTTGAATATATCTCTAATTGTCTTGGTGAAAAAAAGGAAAAAATTAGGTACATTTCCAACTGTCTAAAAAGTCCCATTTCTTTTTATTACAATAGACTTAACTGTAATTAGATAAGTCATTTTGCTGTGCCCATTTTCAAATAACCTAATACAAACATCAGGATAGAGGCACTATTAGATTCATTGATTTCTATATCCTCAAGACGTATGAATAATTTTTAAACCAGTGAACTAGAAAACCACAATTTTGTGAACAAAATCTTTTCATTTCTCCAAAGAAACAAATGAAAAGGGAGCCCCTAAGAAACCATTATTTCTTCTTCATCCCAGAGCCTTTTCACAACCAAGCTTAGCACCTTATGCAGGGCTCTTCAGTTAGTAATCCATTTCTCCAGTTTGCCTCTTGTGCACAATGCTTGGTAAAGCTTCCTCCAGTGTGTGGGGAAGGGAGGGAGGTGCTTACATATTTTATCAAAGCTTATTGCATTTTTTTTGTCACAGAAGAGGAAGTGCTTTCAGCATAGAGCTGTGGGTCCACTCTCTGGGGCAGTCAGAAGCAGCACTTATTTAGACACCTGGCAAACACAGTGGCCTCTGGTGATTCCCTGACAGCCAAACTGCTGACAGAGATTAAAACAAAGCAATAGGGAGATAACACCTGAGTGAACAGGCTGGAGGATGCTCTCACATACAGGCTTCTAAAAGTTGAAGAAAGTAGGAGAAGGTCCTTTTCCAAGCCATCTCTCCTGCCTTTAGCAATGGTTTACCATGAGAATTTAAAATAGAGCAGAGAACTCAACTTCATAACAACAGATAATGCTGCTCTGGGATGCTGCAGAAGGAAAGGGTAAAGTTTGATGAGGAATGCATGAAACATCACTAACTCAGCAACATAAAGACTCTGCCTTCTACCTGTGCTGTCTGCTCCTCTGTTCAAATTAGAAATCCTGGTCTCATCCTGAGCCCTGAGTCTCTAGCACAAGTGCAGGAACACAAAAGGCCCAAAACCCAGGGAAATGTCCCATCAAACTGGTCTGGCAGCTGCCCAGTAAGTCTTTTAAATGCCAGACAAGTCTTTCTGGCTTTCTTTCCCACCTGGTCACTCATGTTGTCCCCCTGGTATCATCCATCTGGTCCCTGCTACAGATATGGACTTTTCCTGCATTCCCCAGATCCTGAGTGCTTGATTTGGACCTCTTGTGTCACCAGCCAATCTACAGGTTAGCTACAATTAAAATTTTTGTTCTTGGAACTCCATCCCCAAATACATCATAATTGTTCAAAAATTCTGAAGAAAAGTTTTAATTGAGTTACGTGCTGAAGAAAATTCCCATCATGAAAGAGTCAAACACATGGCAATCTATGAACTTCAGAAACAGCTTGTTTATCACATAGAAGACATTTCACTGAAGTTTTTTCTGCCTACTGTGCCAAAAATCTTGTCTTTTCTCCCTTTTCCCAACTGTATATAATACAGGATACTGTCTCTCCACAGAGCCCTGTTGTGTTTATATCTTATATGACTACGCTAGGGCAATGCTTTCTGAGAAAGGTGAAAGCTTTCAGGAGAGAAAGGGCTGCCATTACTTTGGAGATGTAAAACTTTTGCACTCTGATGACAATGCTTCTAAATATAGTCATTTACACATCTTCTCAGGCTTGAGGTGCAGTATGTTGTTAAAGAATAAACCTGTATTTTCAAGATTCATACATTGCAAAACACCAAAGTCCATTATCATAGCTATATAAAACTGCACATATGAAAATAAAGCAGCTGTGGGTTACAATCTTCAAAGGTAACTCCATAAAGATCTTTACAACAACTTTTCATCTCACTCAGTTCTAGCATTTTTTATCAGTTGACCTCATATATATGTATTTTAAATAGTATTATATACATAGAAAGAGATCTAGAGTAAACCTATATGGCAGGCTAACAGGTCTTAACAAAAAAAAATGAAAATTATCAGAATAAATAATGTCATTCTGATCTTCCACTCTCATATCCTTACTTTACATCCTCTGGCTATAAGATTTTATAGCTCTGACTAGACATCCCATTTAAAATTCTGAGTGAACTTCCCTGAATTCCAATTAATTATTAATAGCAAAATGTTGCTTATAGAGCAGATGGATTATTTTTTCCATAGGAAATTTTAAAGCCAGACAAACATCCAGGAGCTACAAAGTAGAAACATGAAAAGCATGCTTGTGACATTTCTCTTGAATTCATTTCAAGAGCTCTCTCTGTGAGTTTTTGTGGAAAACAGGAAAGGGAATCGTAGTACATTGCAGGAAGGTGCACTATATAAAAAGTTGACTCTTTCAAATACACCACACAGTGTGATGTGCAAATATATAATTTTTTCTTTTTTCACATTGTTCTAGAATTTCAGATGTACTTCCTCTCAGAAGAATGCATCTCATTAAATATAAGGCACAACAGCAACAGCTGTAGCTTGAAAACAGGGACGGTGGAAGTAGACAAGTGGAAAGCGAGTCCTCCTCTGGGTCTAAAGAACAGAGACCTCAGGCTCAACAGCTTTCCAATACATCCTGTTCCTGCTGGGCCTCTTGGCTTCAGTGAACCTTCAGGTAAAAATAGTCCAGAGGACAACAAGCAGAGCAAACTTGGGTACTGACAACGGCTTTTAAGGATGAACAGAAGTACTATCCTAACCTCTTACAGTGAGACAACTCCCAATCAGAAATCACATATCATTAATGGATAGATACAGTTAGCAAATATTTCATAGCAAAAGCAGCTTGTGAGACACTGAGATATGGGTGGGCTTTTTGGAATACTCTGTCCTTAGATAGATATCTTCTATCCTTCTAGTCTAGAAGAGTGAAGCACTTAAATCACATTTAATTTTTAGGAAGAATTACATTAAATTTTTATTTATTTAGCATAGTACCCCAGTCCTTTCCTCTCTCTAGGGTGTGGAATACCATTCCACCAATTTCCACCTATATGTTCACCTCTGCCCAGCAAAGAACACTTGCCTGAGTGTGCAGTCTCAGTGACATTCTAGTTTTGTGTGTTCAGACAGTTATTGCCTTAACTTAGACTGCTCGTTTGAGGAATGAATGTAAAGAGCACTTTCACCTTTTCTGGATAACAAGTTAGCATCAAGCAGGTTTTTTTCTGTTTCCAAGACAATTTTATTGACTTGGTGACAGATTAGCAATTAAAATACTATTGCTTCCACCATCAGAAAACTATAACTATGACATGGCCTCTCCAGCATGTTACAGTCTTTTGGAAGAGTCTCTGACCAGTGGTTTATTGAAAGATTAAGACATGGCTTGGGTTCACTGTTAACTTTCTGTGCAGACATTGGATATCCCGATTAACCCTGGGAGGAACAAGGTTTACAAATGGCCTACCTGCCACTGGTCTAACCCTAGAGCTGAAAAAGAACGAATGGCAGGAAGGCGAGAATACAAATAAAATCACTTTCCCCTCCCACAGTGCTCACTGTGTTCTCAGCACATGTACCAAGAGCCTCTGAGTGAAGACATCAAACAGAACCTCTCTGTACCCTGAACTGAAAACAAACTGCAAAGAAAATTGCTGCATTAGGTAGCTGACAAAGGTGCCACTGGGTCTGTAGTCAGCCCAGACTGAATGATACAAATATGCTCTTTCAATAGCAGGTGCAAATCCCCATTGACTCAGAAGCAGCAGGAAAACAAGCCAAGGGAGACTGCCAAAAATAACAATCAAAAGTCTCAAGAGACACCAATTCCAGTCTCCTAACAGGTATGCACACCCAGAGTTTATTGTTGACATAAAATACTAGAAAAACATCATAAAATTTGCATCTCTATATCCCTAGGAGTTTGAAACTGTCAAAATACAGAGTTCAGCCCAAGTGCAAGCCATATATGATGATGGGAAATATGGTATTCCCTTGGGCCAGTGCTGCTCCACCGCTTACATATGCCCAAAGTATCATTCACAGCAAATGAAATAAACTATATTATGGGGATGAGCATTAAAACAACTAAACAGGGCATTTCTCACTCAGAGAAAATCTCATGCATGATAATTTCAATACAAAGTTATGTCAATTTAGAACACACACAAGAGCTCCTCTATTAACAAAGCCCAAGCACTTGTCAGGACCATATTGATTAAAATTTTTTCCACTTACCCCAAGCACTGAACAAATGATGTGCCTAATATGTGCAAAAACAAATTAGAGGGCAAGCAAAAGAGCAGCTGTCTCCAGTTGGATCTATTATTAGTGGGAACTTTTCATTGTGCAATTGTTTAAATGCCCTGTATTGGGATCCAGAAGCAGTGTGACTACTGACCTCTCTTTTCTGAATCACATCATAAAATCATAAATAAAGAAATAGTCTAAAACAACTGTTTTTGTGGACTTCTCAAGGCCGAACTCAGTGTTATGGTAGCATGTGGTGGGCTGTTAGCATAGTGTAGTTAACTAACAGGTCATAGGAAACTAAATTAAACATAATTCAATCACTTGCATGGTAAAATGGGGTTTTAGGAGCTTTGGTTACCTTGAAGTCACAGAACCACCACAATATGGGTCAAAAGTCTGGACTGACCCATGGCTCAAAGTGGGCCAACACAGAGCAGGTTACAGCAACATACAACATTTTCAAGGAACTTCTTTTAATTCATTTAGGTAGAAGAAGTACATAAAATTTGGGTGAGGGCTAGAGGTGGCATGTAAGTCTGATGGCCACCTACATTATAGCCAACAATTACAGCTGGCAACAGATGATTTTCCAGTGGATGTCATTTGGAGGTACTACTATATCAAGATGACAAAAAAAATATTACCTAGTAAAAATGAAATTAAAACTTTAGGCAAAACAATAAATTCTAGTATTATTTCTCATATGGATCTTGTGATACTCTGATATTAGCCCCTGCACTAAACGTTGTGCTGTACTTCATTGTGAAGCCTGTGAAGTCGGGCAGGTGCTCACAGAACAAGCACAGAAAAACCCATAAAACCATTTCTGAGGACAGCCACACTTGTACCATTCTCAGAGGGTCCCAAGAGCCTCATTCAGAATCTGAAGACAGAATTCAGGTTTTAAAACCAATTTTCATTAGATTGTTTATATTTAACCTCAGAATCTGAGAGGAGTTTAATCTTGATCACACTCTTCACAAAAACTCTAGGGAAACCTAGAAGTGATTCTCAATTAAAGAACTAGAACAAAATTGCATGAATGAAGTGCAAGAAAATAAAGTATTATCCAGGCTTCCAGAAGGAATTATGGTTTTCTAATCCATTATCTGTTTGTTTGATGGCTTAGATCTGTATCTCTGACACACAGCTTTCAGGAATACTGCAACATTCCTTGCAGCCTTGAGCTACTCACATATGGGTTTGGCTACCACAGGTCTGGCCAGAGCTGGTGTAGGTGAAGAAGAAGTTACAATAGTAACAGTAATGGTAATTGCCTGAAAAATCTCAGAAATCTCAGAGATTTGGGTTTAATAAGAAGCCAGCATGGAAGTAATGAAGCAAAAAATATCCAGCTACCATCAAGATTATGTTTTGGAACCTTTTTTCTTCATTATTCTTCAGTTAAATGTCTAATGTGATATTCAAGACCTCATTCCTATCTTCCACAGATTACAAATTATTTTTAAAAGGGATGTTTTTTGTTAATTGTCTGCACAGTGATGTTCAAACCAAATAAATCAGTATTATGTAAGGCACCACTAAAAGGGCACTAATACAAATGCTCTTATTTTGCTTGGACCTCAGGGCAATAAACAAACTTGCATTCTGAAAAGCAAAATTGTTTACTCCTAATTAGTTCAAGTAAAAGCACAAATCTAGTTTCTACCTTAGGGTATAGATATCTGGAGAATTTGCCATGCTGATGGCTACTGGTTCAAGTGAGATTATGAAGGGCAAAATTTATTCCTGACTACAGACAATGTTACAGAGTTTTAGAAGTTTGTCTGCAAAACAACTAAATCTGAGCAAAATTTTATCTAAAGTCAGCTGATGAATTTTCCGTGCATTTTCTTCTTGAATTGGAAATAAATCTAATTTTCAGGAGCAGCTTATAAACTCTGTGTTAGCAGACCACAGGCCAGAGATGTAAGAGGCTGGGAAAGCAGGACACTTCTTACTCTCAGGCTCTCCTGCCATCAACTGTGCACTGAGAACACATTGCAGCTACTGCCAGTGGATCTGCTGTCACTGGAGCAGGAAATCTGCTGGCTTTCAGGACATCTAACAGCCTTCCTCTATTATCTGTGACCTAAATATGATTATTTCCTTACAGTAAACATTGAACAATTTGATCTATTAAATCTTTAAAACCCATCAAACCAAACCCCAAAGCTCATTTAAAATTAGGAAGCAAACTGCTTTTTGGAAATATATATATACACACATTTGTGTGCATGCACACAGAACACCTCTCTGATTTTTACTCAGAAATTAAAGCAATTCCCACAAGAAATTCCTATCAATCTGTTCTCAGAGGTTATACCAACACACTGCAGTTTAATACCAGAATTAAATTTACAGTTCTTTTCGATGTGGTAACAAACTCGTTATATTTTTAAAAATCTACTCTGGCAAATAAGACTTCTTCTGAGAAAGAGGAAGGAACTTTGGAATAATAAGTTATGGTGAATATCTCATTTCATAGAAGACTGAAAATACTTGTTTCCACATTTATAAGAGTAAGTGGATTGCACTCATATCCTTAGATAAACAGGCAATGTGGTTATCAAAAAAGCTTTTGTTTCCTCAGATCACCTATTAATCTTATTTCTTCTTCCCATTTTGTAACCTGGTGAAGTTACAGCGTTGCCATTCTGGAACTCATCTCTGCCATAATGTGGGGACCCAATCACGTTGGTCCCAAACTGCTTGGTGACCTCAGTTCAGTTCTGCCCCATCAGCAGATCTGAAGGTACCTTTGTCAATCAAACAGAGGAAGCAAAACTGGCTGTGGGTGGATTTGAGAAAATCAGTACACATTAGCATAATCCAGAAATGTCACATCTGAGCTGGCAGGCAACTAAATTAGATACAGAATGACAAATAAAAAGGAATCAAACATATATCTAAAATTAGAGGTGACTTCATGAGGAAAAATACTTTTTAAAGATAAAAGAATTAAAAGTATTTGTCATACATCCCACAGTAGCTGAACAAACAACCTGGGTGAAAAGTAAAAAGAATTAAGTAAATAACATCTGAGAAATGAAAATTAAGCTGATACAGTTATTGCAAGTAAGCAGTAGCTAAAAGAGTTAGTTTGAAAACAACTGTATAAAAGTTTCACCCTTTATCTTTCTAAGGAAGCACAGAACAAAGGAAATGTATCAGAAGTCTCTCTCTTCTGTAATTTACAAAAAGTTGTGTAGCATGGGAATCAAGAAGATTTCCCTCTTAGCTCCACCTCTGATCCTTTTTTTACATCTTCCACGTCAAAGTTTTCCTCTCAAAATGGCCCTGATTTAAAGCCTATTGAAAAAAATGGAATTCCAATTAAAATCCATGCCTATGTCTTGACTATTGCAATGTGACTTTCCAAGAGGCAGCTAAAATGAATAAACTTACCAAATTTCATCTTGCCATGGGAAATTGCTCTATTCAAGCGTTGCTTAAGATCACAGACTAAGGCAGCAGCTAAGCAGAGAAAATAGGCTTATGCCATCGATTTTCTACTTGGCTCACATGTATGGGCACATTTCTTTGAAAAGCTCAAAATTTCCACTGTATTTCTACAGCATTTGCATGAATTATGTGTTTTCTGTGAGTCTGGAAGGAGAACACACAGCACTGTCTACTCTAGTCCCATTCTCTCTTTGAAACTCTAAGCCATCTTCTGCCTCCAAAAACAACGACTCATTCTCATGAAAGCTGAACTTAGCTGAAGAATATTATAATCTACATCAGTTTTTCCCATATAAACAAGAAAGATAATTCTTTGTTCTGTCACTTAGTGGTAAAGGGTGGAAACTCAGTCTGATACAAAAAGAAAGGTTCTTCAGCATTTTACCAGGACTCACTAGGAAAAGAGGAGAAGGTGGCAGATGTATGTTTCTAGGAAAGAAGCACATATGGTTTACAAATTTTGGGCATCACAGAGAGGAGAGAAGGAAGGAAACAAAGGTAAAGAGTTGGGAAAAGGAAGACAAAGAGGAACATGAAAGAGAGAAGAGTTCAACAGTGCATTAGGGTAAGGTGATGAGATTTACTAGTAGTAGTAAGCGGACAGATTTCCAGATAGGATGAAAGAATGGAGCTTGCTTGCAAGGCTGATTTCTCCCTTGCTTACACAGCTGCCAATGCACCACAGATTTGTAACTAGTGCACAATTTCTCCAAGGAATGCCTACAACATCCAGAGTCTGATTTGAGTTTCAATGAGCCTTATGGGCCCTGAGAAAAAAATACTAGAGACACATAAATGTAGAACAGTAGAGTGGATGCTACCCCTTAAACAGCACTCACTACCATTGCACTACCACAGGCATGCACTGAATTGTCTTTCTTGGATAAAACCTCCTACTCTCTAACTGACTCTTTGTTCCTACCAGAAACCCACTTGGATACCTGCAGACAAACAGCCTCAGGTCCCAGGACCCTGAGGAATTTACCTAGGAACAGTCTGTATGATTTAAAGACACCAAAATGTACAGCGGTGGTGCTCTCCTAATGGATTTGCAAGGATCTCTGCAGTGAGAAACTTCCCACAGTAGCATTTAACTGCCTTCAGATTTAATGAGGTTGCTATTTTTCATTAAAAATTTGCAGATTCCTGTGACATATTTTTGCAATAACCTAATCTTTCATTAGTCATGGAGATGAAAGCATTCAATTAGCTGTTTTGACACTTTTGACTGTACTAAATAAAATCTTCAAGTATTTCCCAACGATAATGCCTGCTATCTAACAGATTTTGTGGAAAGATTGTATCTAATGAAGGCAAAGGGGGACATAATCAATTATAACAGTCCAAAGAATGATAGGATAATGTCATAGGAAGAGCCTTGATGGAAAATTAATAGTTGCTTGTTAATTGATGACTAAAGTGCTTCAGAGTCAGTTCTGTTGAGATCTTTTCTAATATGAAAAACCCCACCAGAGCTAGTGGGAAGAAAACCTCAGAAATATACCTATCTCAGCACATTATAAAATACATTTTGAACACAAATGACACACAGCAGTGACACAGATGACAAACTTCCTTCCTTAGGGAATACTACGATACAACACCCAGCGGTGGCTCCTTCCATCCTGGCTGCAGCTATAGCTCAGATAAATCCAGCACCCTTCTGTCAGTAGCAGCATATATGAACTGGGTCAAAAGAGGTACAGGACACCTCAATGCAGATCCTTCTGGGAGAAACGTGGAAGCTGTTTCATGAGTCCATGAGGCAGATGCTCCAAGTGGTGAAAGGCTAGAGGAGCTCAGTCACCCCACAATGAACACTATTCAACCAAAGCCCTTCACACAGTTCAGCTGCTCTTCTAGGATCAGAGGAGCTTCTCCAGAGCCTGGTTTAACCAATTTTAGCACAATTACAATCTTCCATCACTGAGATGAGCTGGTAGAATCTCTTGGTGAGTGAGTCACCAAGATGAGCCTGGATGGTTTGTGTGTTTGGGGAAAGAGTGTGCTCGACTCTGCTGCCATCCCTGCACAGTCACCGTGGGATGAGCTCTAGGCTGCACTGGCACCAGCTTCACTGCACACCAAAATAAGAAAGGGAGGCACAGGAACACGAGGGCTAATGTATTCACAGGGAGACAAACTGCCAGTGTCTTTAATAGGAAAGGAAAATCCCTGAGAAAGGAAATTTTTTTTTTGTATAGCAATTCTAGTTCAGAGAAAGTGATTCCTGTTTTTTTTTTTTTTTTCACTTTCTGTAAAATTAACCATACTCTTCTGAGTAGGAGTTTTTCTGATGAAGGATTTTTAAACATTTTAGAAATTTTTTTGTAAGTTGACATTTTCTTTCTTGACACTCAAGGAATCTTTGGGCATCACTGATATCTGCTAGACAGTAAAGACAAATTTGGGCACTATTAGTCAGGGAAGTTCTTCAGAAAGTCTTCAGAGTTGCCTTTGGTTGGGATTTTTTAAAACTGCAAAATATAGAAGATTTCAAAATGTGAACTAAGAAACTCTACTGTATTTTTATGTTGTATTTTGGTTTGCTTTGTTTTTCCTTTTGATGTCCACATTTCCTAAGATTCTTTGCATCAAAAACCATGCCAACACAGCTTAAAACTGAAGAGGTTTTGGCTGAAAGAAGATTAAAACTTAAAATATGAAACAAGATCATTCTTCAAGTATCTAACCTGGCTGCTCATGCTGATCTTCTGAAATCAAGAGGACTCAAGGTAAGAACACATATTTATTTGCAGGATATACATGTCTAGCCAGTGCTAATTACTCCATGAAAAGACTTTTGCAGTAAAGAGCAGATGGCTTCTCATTATAAGGACCACAGTGAAAAGATATATTCTGAAGCAGACCCCCATGTTATCACTGGAAGAGAGTAAGATCTCCAATGACAATGAATATTTAAGGGTAAAAAAGTGCTCTATCAAGAAACCTATTGAATTGAGAATGCTTTATAAGACTTTCCAACCACCATGTGCCCAGAACTATTCTTACTGAGCCTTGAGTGTGTCCACAGCTAGAAGATTTTCAATATTCAGCAGAGAAATGTAAGATCATTTTTATTAATCATTAGGAAAAAAGCATATCATAAGCCTGAAAAATATTAATAAATACTAAAACAATGACATCTTTTGAGGCCAAGTCTGTTTTAGTTGGGTTTCCGTCATCAGCTACAGCTTGTTTGTTCACCTGAACTGCCTTTGCTCCTCAAAGTTCAGACTACTTTTACCTAAGCAAGGGTCTCTGTTTCCTTTTTTTTTTTTTTTTAATCAAGAGTTACCTTTCTACTTTTCTGCCTTCTCACACCCTCTCTCTATTCAGGATCATCCCTATGATTCCCATTTTCTGCATTAGATTTTGGAGATCACTTTGTCCCTGGAGCTTCACAGCCAGTTACCTTAGCTAATCATACTCATTTTCAAAGAAAAAATGAGTTTTCTGTAGAGCAATATAACCTATAGCACAGGTGGTTAATGTAAGTTTTAACATATGTCTAGGTTAATTTTCACACTCTCCAGAAATGGATATGAGTGCTGTAGGAGAAATCTGAAAAAACACTGGTTTTCAAATAAGCTCAATTTTGTTGAAATCAGCTATTTCTTCTCATCAAAATTCCAGACCTACCTAGGTGATACTATTTTAAATCTAACAGTATCTTGAGGAAGATAACTAGTACCTTTTTTTCTGTTTCATTGCCAATATTATATACAATCAGCATGGGTTTGGTCTCATTTTTTTCCCCTTAATCCAACCTTCCCTTTCTCCCTGAAAGCGTGTATACTCTAATCTGCCATGAGAGAGAGACACATTACGGGCTAAAAGAGGCTTGATTGCCACACACATAGAAATGTTCTCATAAAAGTCTGAGCTGAAGACTGCTGAAATCCTTGGGTATTTTCCACTCAACAGGCCTTGGATAAAGACCAGACTAACCATAACTAAACAGCTCCTATCAAAAAAATACTTTCCTGATCACTAATGTTAGCTGCAGTTAAACATACTAATGAATAATTAATTCTGCCCTTTGAGAATATTTTCTATGACTGATGCAAAAAAGTATTTGATCAAAAATTAAATGTAAACATAAGAGCTGCAAATTTAGCAACAGTGTTGAATTTTGCATAAGGAAACACAAACTAGGTCTAGAATCATACAGATATATCAAAGAAATGAGTAAGCCTGTTTTTGAAAGGCAAAGTTATGTCAGACCTGAAATAGAAGACTGGGAAAAATGTGACTATTTCAAGGCACATCTCCCTCCCAAGGCTCCCACACTGCCTATTCTGTTATGGAAATGTGTGTTGTTCATCAGAGTGGGCTGATTCCAGAGGACATGCCTCTGTCTCTGGGCATTCATTTTCATGAATGAAATGGGATATTAGCAGCCTAGAGTGGAAAACTCCTCAATCTCTTGAAACAGGATATCAACCCAGAGAGAATGTTCAAGGGATGAAGACATTCAAACACATGCAAAGCCTGCTTTACAATAATTCCAGGCTTTTCATTATCAGACAAACAATATAATTGAAAATACAGGGAGGTTAACCTACTAGGGTTGCTATTTTACCAAGTCTCTTCTCTCCCAAATGAACATGGACAATTATGTTAACCCCCTGGGCTGCCAAATAAGAACAAGCAGAAAGGAGATGACTGGAAAAAGCATGGCAAATGCCAGGGCTGTCATCTCTGACCTAGGAAACCTACAAGGCTCATAAGATAAAGTACAGTGAATGCATGTTAAGATAAAGTATTTACAAAATCTTGTAACTGCTTAGGGAAGCCTCCAGAAAGCACCCCCTTAGATACATTTGCATTTTTTAACAAATCCATTGAGCAGATTAGTTAGGTGAGGGGAGAGTGACCATCAAGATTGTATTTGGAAAAACCAACATCTCTTTCTAAAATTACTCTATTGTTAGATAAAGGACAAAATGATCAAGAACAGAAGCGAGAGGTTGGAGGCAAATCCCATTTACAATACAAGGAACACAAACCACAGACCCAGAGATGTCTCTGAGAGGGCAGCAAGTGTGAAGTGGAGAGGATGGCAGACCTTTAAGACACATGGTAAGGTCCAAGGAGCTCTTCTTCATGCAGTTCTTATGATACATTATTGTTTAAATATTTTAATAAGGCAATACTTCTCCCAAAACTGAAAAAGAAAGGTTGCAGAGAATGAAAGATTAGAGTCACGCTGGCTGACAATGGAAGGATTGCTATGAACTGCTGAAGCAACCTCGTCAGCCTGTGCTCAAAGCAGCTTTTCCAATCATTGATGTCACTGTTTTATCTGTAAGTTGTAGCAAAGCTGCAAATCTGTTTTCCAGTAGAAGAGCTACTTCTGAGTTGTGCCACATACAGAGTGCTGATGATAAAGAAATGTAGGCTGTTACTAAAATAAAAGCAGACTCCCTGAGAGGTATGTAGCAATCTCACACCTGACTGAGCACGGAAATGAAAGGCAGAGGAACAGGAAGTACAAATGGCTGTTTGCACAAATTCAAAGCCAAATTATATCATCGGTGGGAATGCATATCCAGTCCAAAGCACACCTGTGCAAGGCTCACCACAGGGTGTGCAGTCTGAGATGGACATTGCAATACAAGGGATCTGGCCACAGTCCTGACTGGGCAGCAGAGCTTTTCTGAGAAGCAGTGCCTTAACATATGGAGCTATGGACCAGAGCCAGGACATCGACCATGTAACTGACCCCTGGTTATACAACTGATCAGCTGGACTTGTAAGAATGTGTTCTGTAAGAATGTGTTCTTAGATGATGCTGCAGAAACAAACCAGCCATAACTTAAACACTGCACAACTCTGTTTATATACTTCCATGCCATGTTTTTATATATATATATATGGAAGTATGCAAACAGAGTTTATGCAAGAAACCAGTGGTAGCAAAAGTCTATGATTAAATGACCAATAGCATTTGAGTTATTAGTTATTTGACCAATAACATTGAGTTATCATAGTTATTTGAGGTCTGATTGATCTAAACAACCTGCTCTGCAGCTTCAAATAGCCTCATAACAAGAGGGAAGTGTCCCCAAGTCAGCCAGTAACAGAGGACATTCCAATTCAGGATGTGTTGCCAAGATCAGGATTCAGACTGCTGGAATGGCCAGCTTTGGGCCACCTTAGGAATGTCTACAGAAACTGCAAACATATCCCTGAGTTAAAAAGCACAGACAGAGGTGTGAGTGTTTCCATCATGTTCCACCCCAGTTGCATAAGAGAAATAACTGCACTGTCTGGGGCTGAGTTAGGGTTTTAGTCTCCTTAGTTTCCCTGGATAATCAATTAAGAGGAAAAAGCTCATTCAGGTGAGAGTTTGGATCAAACCCACCTGTATTACCTGTGTTAGCTCCATTGGAGAAGGCACAAATGAAGCTGGAGAGCTCAGGGATATCAGCCTTTTCACAGCTTGGGTGGCTAGCACTGGGTACCCCCAAAAAATAATGTATACAAATACCTATCCCACCCTCAGATTTCCTGGACTCAGCACAGGCAAAGGGATGTGCTGGCAGGAAATATTTATCAGCATGGATTTATAATAAAGTCAACAAGCAAGTGTTCTTTATTCTTCTACATGCTCATGGTGGATTTAGACAAGAAGTGACAAGAGAAAACCATAAAATCATATGATTCTACCATCTGAACTTAACTGGATTCCTAAGGATAGGAATTGCTGTGCAGAAACAGTTTTCAGGAAGGGTTACTTCCCAGAGAGAGAGGAAAACTACTGGCACAACTCAGTGAGGGCATAGCTGAAGTTTGATAATCTCCAGGAACAGGAAAAAATCCCAAACCCAAACAGCTGATCTTAAAGCTCATTTATCCTAAAAGAATTGAAGATGATGGTAGAAAAAGCAGCAAATTTTTAGAACCAGAAAATGTTGAGTAAGTCTATTTGTACAGACATCGCTTGTGTGGCTGACTGACCACCTCAGGGAAAACAGGTGCTTCTCAGCTTTCTGGAACACAGAGGCAAAAATCTGGGCAACCCAAGTACTTTAGGTACTTCAGTTAAACAGACAGTTCAGTTTACTCCCTTGACCTGAAACTCATACTAAAATTGTAGTGCACAGTGAAAACCCTTAGAAAACCAACTTGTGTGTGTGTTTGCAAAAATAACACTCTTTTCAAAGGCTTAAATAGCTACATGGTTTCTTTTAACCAATAACTGTGTTTCTATTTCATAAGTTTATGTTAGTGTATTCAAATACTGTTTTGATTTATCATACTTGCAACTTCAAAATTATATAAGTCAGAATGCTATGATGGATAATACCAGTAAGCAGCCAACATCTAGGGACAGCCTCAGCATTTAGGCAAGAGGGACAAGGACTTACATCCAAGAGTTAGCAGGGGGATCCTGGAAGACAGAGAATTATTTTGAATGATTCCCTAGATTTGTCCATGGAATAAATTAAGACATGTGTAGAGTCAATTCTGTTTAGGTATTACGTATCTTTGGTGAGTGAAAGAATCAGGATTGTGATGGATACTTGAAGATGAAATGCTCATTTAAAGAAGTTTGCTGGTATTCCTGGAATGGAATTTTATGTGCACTGCAGATATACATAATGGTTCACTAAGGTGCTTTCAGGCATAAAATCTATTTTTGTTATGGTCACTGAATGTAAAACATTTTAATATCAGAATTAAAACCTTCCCATAGTTTTTCTATTTATGTGTTCCATCTACTCCTGCATGTTAGGAAGTATGATGTTCATGCAAGGAGTTGCTAAGGGTTTTATGGTCTTTGGAAGAGAGAAGCAGATGGTCCCAGAAAGACGAGCACTTCGAACATTGCAGTAGATTTGGGAAACAGACCTACAGCTGCCTAGGGATATAAATGAGAATTTTAAAAGGTTATTAACTGAACTACCACAAGCTGGGAAAATAACTCAAAACCAGATGCAATCACTAATTGCTCACTTGAACTTTGCCTATGAAGTTATTTCTGCAGGAAGAATATTTTTATGCTGACTCTAAACAAAAGTTAGAAAAGGAGATAATTAATAAGATTAAGAAGGCAATTAGAGCTGGTGATGCTTGAAATTCTCTGTGAATGCTGCACATTTGAATTCATTAGGTGACAGTAACTGCACAGATTGATCATACATGGAAGCCCTTTGTCCTGGAATGGACATCCACAAACTCAACTGTTCATTTTTATTGGTTCACACACAGTTAGGAGAAACCACAAATACGAAAATAGCTTTCAAATACTCAGAAGAAGCTGGATTTTAGTTCTCCCATCAAGCATAGAGACTCCTCATCCTATCTGCCACACCTGTAGCATAAAAACTGTTACCACCACTGATAAGAGACCTTTTATCTTGACAAGGTATAGTAAAGCCTTTTGTCCATATCTCCAAATTAAAACAGAAAAATAAATAAAATCAAATCAGATTCATCATGAAGTTCTGACAAACAAACTCAACCTTCAGTCTTTAAGTATTTGCAGTGAAAAAGCAACCCAACAGAACAGGATGAAATGTCATTGATGCCAGTGAAGGATCCACAAGAGAGGCAAAAATGTTAGGAAATTCAGCTGCAGTGTAAAATCCCACCAAATGGATTTCAGAGCTATTCTGCTGCAAGATTTAAAGGGAAAAAAATTATGAAAAGTGAAGCTACAAATTTTTGTCTTTGGTAGACAAAATTTTGTCTTCTTTTGTCTCTTTGCAAGAGCTACAAGACTGCAGGAAATCTGTTACTGTGAGGCAACATCAGCACTCATGAGGTGTTACATATCCCTCCAAGCAGATGCATAGGAACACACAGAATAAAGCTTCCTTAGGCTGCCAGCAGTGTTCAAATACTAAGCAGACAAATGCCTCATTGCTTAAGCAAAACTGTGTGTTGGCTGTAAAGAGTGTACACACTTGTCCTTTGCAGCCAACACACAGCTGCTCAGAAACACCAGCAATAGAAGACTCTGGAGAATGGGTTCGTTGCCAAGAATTATGCCACCACTGCAGACATGAAGAGCAGCTTCACAGGATCAAAAGAGAACACAGCTCTGTTTGCACATTTGAGGCCCTCTTTTGTGCAGCTATTGCATTAAGGTGGGATTCCTTCAAAAGGAATACTGAGTGGAACAATAAAAATGCCCACATCTCAGCAGGGATGCCATCACCATATCATTCCAAGTAAAAATGAACTACTCCTGTCATACTTTGCACTTTCAGTTATCCACTGCTTACAGATTCCACAAATCTCCCAGCAAGGGGCTATCAAGCAATACAATTTACAATTGCTATTACCCAAATGTGAATTGACAAAAACGTTCAAAATAATTTTGTGATTTTATGTGAATAGCAGAAAATTTATCCACAGAAAATCACGATTTCCCTTTTAAGAGCTCTAGGAATATAGACAAGTTAGAAAATCAATTCAAATGGAATAATTCAGCTGGCTGCCCTAGCCCCTGTGCTGTGGTTCCAGAGTGGGCTATCAAGCTGTATATCAGAGATTTTTTGCTGTATGAGGAAAGTCCCAACCTTCCTTTGAAGATACACAAAAATGTGTGCATGAAAAGCTCCAGGCCCACACTCCCCTTGCTTATATTTCCAAATATACTCAACAACCTGCAAGTTAAGGCTACCGATTTTAACACAGGGAGTTTTCTCCCCTATGAGCATTAAAATATGTGCCATTGCCACCAATCTCCTTTTCAGCCTGAGCTTAAACATTTGTAGACAGTGTAGCCAGGCGTTTTCCTACCTGTACCTATTTCCCCACCCAGAACTTCCAGACTTTACTAAAGACTGTTTTTAAAAAATTCGGCTGTTTAAAATTCTCCCTTCATAATGTCCATATACCTCTATGTGGAATTACAGATGTATATTCATGTTGTCACATTACAACAACTATTTTGACTATGTAGCCTGATCTTCTAATCACCCCTGAGAGTTGTTCCCCCATTTTACATACCAGAATGAATTATCTGTCAAGGAGAAAAATTAAAACTGTGCTCTCCATGAAAGTCTGCCTGATTCTTCCTGTGTTTTCAATGAGATATCTATATACACACTGCCATATTAGTTTGTACTAAGGTTTTACAAAATAATATTTCAGAGTTTGTTAAATCTTATTTTTTCTGATATCATTCCAACTAGTTTTCTCTCTCTCTCTCTCCACCTGAGTCACATATACTGTCCCTTCAGTAAAAATATCAAATTACGTAGGCTTGCATCCCAAAAGCAAAAATGCCCCTTTCAGTGTTTTCCCCTTTTACAGGAGTCTTGTTCCTTCTGTCAATGTGATCCAAGGACCTTTATAACATCTTTACCAGGAAAATCTACCAAAAGAAAGGCTCCAGCACCTCCACCTTTGATAAGTCAGCCAAGAGCCGGCACAGATGTAATCCCTGACTGAGCATTAAAAGCACACAAAGCTTTAAGCAATTTTTCCTCCAGGGTCAGATGAGTCAACTGCTGCTTGGCCCAACAGGAGCTCAGGGTTGGCAGCTCCATAAAGAACTGAGCAAAAACACTCTTCAGCATCATTTGTATTCCAAATGGAGATGTAAATACAGCAGCAACCCCCCACTGTTTTTCTGTCCTTCATGAAATCATTTTATCTTTGATGATTTGAGATTATGTATAAAGATTGAGTGCCATATTTTCCAGACTTACTCACCCAAGAGATTTTAAAATGCATGATTTCATTGCCCAGTAACATGTCACTGGGGGTTTGCCAAAATAAGATATTGTTTTATTAAACATGGAAAGGTAGTGCATATTTATTACTTGCATTTATGTAAGCAAATGGTAATTTATATTCTTAGAACAAAAGACCACCATATATCCTATGGCTCTCCCTCTGCTGCTCTCCAGTTTCAATTATTTGAAAAGAAGAGAAAAGAGAGAAACACCTGAAATCCTGAATGCTGCTGTGATTGTGATAGTATTCTGCAAAAGAGAAAGTGGGGTTTTTTTTTTTTTGGAGCTCTGGAGCCACTGTGGGTTCTTATTCTACACCTCCCAAACAGCTTTTCCAAGTGCTGGGCTGAGCACTGCTCATTGAGGTCAGCCCCTAAAATTATTCTTGATTTTCCACACCATCAGATCAAAATGAAGAAAGACAAACTTCATCCATAAAAATTTAGATAATCACCTGCAGTTTGAGGGGTTTGTAACCCTGCTCTTAGCACTTTTCTTTATGACCTTTATAATGCATACTTAACACTGTGGTTTAAACCTTGGGCACATCAGAATCTGTATTAAAAGTTATACCAAAGATGTATTCTAAAAGGTCAAATCCTGTTAAGAAATGGATTACTTTTATTCAGAACTGGATACTTCAGATTAACTAAATCCTGCTCACTAGATTTTGTTTAAAAGCATTCTTCGAAGCAAAATCATTCTTTACAGTCAAACCCATTAAATTAAATAGAGAAGGGGACAGGAAACTTGTATGTCATCAAATCAATTCAAGGCTCATGGTGCTGCCTTTGGTAATACATATTTTCAAAAACATGACATTACTTGTAGTGCAAAGATTTATGTATTTATTTATGTTAAATCTATTCTCAGACTGAAGATTTGTTACCAGTTTTTTGGTCAACTATTTTATGTTTCATCTTTAAATGTCCTTTATTTACTGAACAAGTATACCTACTTCATATTAGTCCCCCTACTCCCCCCACCACTGCCAGTATCATATCTTTCCAAATCTTCCTTTACATTTGGATCAGACAGCATCTGGAGCTCAGGTCAGAACATGCACAACAGTTCAGTGAAAATATCAACATCACTGAAAATTTTGACAATTCCCATCCCTCCATTTTCCAGTCATCAGCAGCAACACGACAGCAATAGCTTTATGTATTATCCTATTAAAAAGTCAGTGGTGCCAACCATACTATGCAGTGATATTTTGTTTCACATTTAAATGTCATGTTTTAATATCTATATAAACAAGTGGCTGCTCTGAATCTATGACAATAAAATAAAGTTTTGTGCAGTATAGTTTGATGTAAAATTTGCACAACACAGAAAACTCATTTCTGAAATATCCAGGCACCTGTAGTATCTAACAGGCTGGGGCAATTGGAAAGAAAAGGGAAGCTTATACTTGCTTTGCTCCCTAAGCAGATTTGGGGCAGAGGTGGCAGCTCAAACTCTGTCCTCAAAGTCTGCTTTTCTTTGTGAATAAGCTATCCAAATTAGGATCACAGTAAATATAGATTGCTGCATCTTCTCTGCAGGTTCAGTTGATGGAGTTTTGCAGGGATGAGTCACCAAACACAGACCCTGTTCTGCACCTCCCAAGCCTCCTGGACCAGCTAGGAGTGGCTGCTGTAGGAGGCAGGACACCATGTTAGAGGGACATCTGGCCTGATTGTCCACTGCCTTCTCACATCCTTAAAGCCAGAGAGCTGGTACCATCCTGCCCACCCTCTGTGCCTGCCCCGTGCTGCAAACCCTGCACAGCTCCAAGGAGCCACAGCCCGTGGGTGGGTACAGAGAGCTCAGTGAGACTGTGCTGAAGCAGCCACAGCCAGCTCACTGCACTGCACACTAACCACGAGCTGAACAGACCACTTAGCTCAAGCTCAGCAGCATTATTAGCGCTCTTCATGGCTTGGCACTGCTCTGCACATCATTAATAAACCTTTCTGACCCTCTACCCTTGTGCCTTACAAGTCTCAGGGCTCTGAGAGCTGTTATTGGGCTAATAAATCCACCTGGAGCATTGAGAACATGATTGTACTCAGCCCCATCAGCACAGTGGAGGTATCTCAGCATCCATCAGCAGGGCTGATGAGCCATACTCTGCACCATGACATGATTTTGCTGCTGCTTCTAGAGCCCTGGCAGCTGCACTAATGTATTCAGTGTGCTGTATCTCAGGCATGAAAAACCTGTAATCCAAAGATTGGCCTTGTAAAAACGAGATCTTGCTGTTCCTGGCCCTTCCAGCTTTCAAAGAGACCCTTTTACAGCATCTTTCCATGCTGTTCCCATTTTTCTACCATTTAACACACACTAAACCACTGCTGACAGCCTAAACCATAGCAAATGTACCTGGTAGTTCTTTAACAAATATGATGAGACCAAAAAGAAAACAACTTTTAGAGAGGTAACAAGACCAAAGCTTGACTGTGACTTAGTGCAGAGCCTCTGTGAGCTGAGTGCTGCTGACCTACTGGGTGATTTCACCATTCTCCTGCCACTTTCTCACAGTGACCATGCACTAGGACTCTGAGACTCACTGAACTCCTTTCTCAAAACACCCTTCACAAAGGAAGACTAGCACTGAGTTGCTCTTTTCTTGACATTGCTGTCATAAATAAAGTTGACAGTTATAAGCAATTCATTTGAGAGGTGTTTCATTCTGAGGCAAAACTTAAATGATTAAACAGCTTTTGCAAACACATGTTTAATTTCTGGGAGTTGAGTTATTTTACAAGACAATGTACAGTTGTTTGGTTTGTTGTGTTCTGGAAGTAAAAGAGACCAAGTAGGAGATGTCACATCTTTGAATTATTGCAGATGATGGACAACAGACTGTGGGACCAATTTAGTGATAATGTCAGAAGCAAGCTGCCAACAGATAAATAATGATGCTTATGTAACAGTCAGACAGCTGAAGCATGTCCTGCTCAATCCACTACAAAGATAGACTTTCTGTACTGTCCCATTCAATTATTCTCCTCTTGTTTCTTGTTTCCCAGCAGATAATTGGATTTTAAGAGAACCCATCTCCAATTTCCAGGGCTTCATTTCTCTTCTGTTTTCCCACTGATTCCACACAGACTCTTATCCCCATGTCCTGTACAGAACCAGCCAAAGCCTTTCTAAACTTCTAAGCTACCCCTGAAGTCAAACAAAGTGGGAGGGGGGACAAAAAGGGAAAAAATAAAAAAAAATAAAAAAAAAAAAGAAGAGTCTTCAAAGGTAAAGGACTTGATGCTGCTAGGCAGGGAGGAGTGCTGCTAATGTGGTGAAAACATCACTGTTGCAACTGCTAAAGAATCTGCAGCAACATGGGTCTCCACAGAATCAGTCTCTTAATAAGAATAAAATATAATTTAGCTGAGAAAAAGGAACTTCAGCTTTACTTCAGCACATATTCAAAACAAGTGTAAGAAAATAGTGGTGGTTTTTACCCTAATAATAAGAGCATTATTCAGAATGCATTCCTGTAGCAGCTTTCCTTTCATAACAAAAGGAGGTATTATAACACACTGTAGGAAACGATATTCCATTAAATATGATGAAGAATTTATTCCATTAAAACATGATGAAGAAGTTTCTCTATTCAAGACTTATGGCATATAGCTTGCCAGTTTTCAGTGATTTTTTTTTTTTAATTGTTTGTTCGGGGTGTTTTCTCCTTAGCAGATAATAAATTCTTGTAACAACTTAGAGAAAGACCTCAGTTGACTACAATGCTGTACCTTCTTGGGTGGACAAGAAGCATTCATTAAAATGTCTTCTGAAAGACTGAATTACCAGTTGTACATTATCCAAAGAAAAAGTCCTGCTTTCATCCCAGAAAGGGAATATTCTTAAAACTCTCTGGGCAATCCTTTCCCAGCAAGTACTTGCCCATAAACCAAAGGAACTGAGCACATCCCTGTCATTTATGAATCTGTGCTTTCCCTTCCCACACCACACAAGGTTGTGATGCTGCCTCCATTTGCTAATTCTGGGAGTGCCATGTCTACAGAGGCCCAGTGAGTCATGTTGGGAACAGCTATAAACTGATGAGCATCAACCCAGCACCTGCAGCAGCACAGCACCTGTGTGACACAAGACAGCACACCAGAAGGTGCAGAGATTCACAGCTTTAAAATTTTAACTCTATCAAAGACACTTTGAATAGCAAAGTCTTCAGTTGTGGGCTCTGCCGAATGCTCCAGGTATACCAGCAGCTCCAGCTGGTCTGCTGGAGGGTTCATGTTTGTAGGGTCTCTGAGAATGGCATCAGAAAAATCACTGGAAAACTGGACATAATCTATGCAAAAGATTTGACACCTTGAGAAATGAGTAGCCCAGGGAAGGATCAGAATCGTTTTCATTTCATTCTTCCTCTCAAATCTCACTTTTCAGAAGCAGCCAGGGAATTTCAGGCTGCTAAAATAATTCCCAGGAGCTGCTTGGACTTGCTCAAGTGTGAAGCAAGAAACCATAAACAGCTGCCTGCCTCTGGAATTAATCTCTGCAAACTGCTTGCCCTCTGCAATACAGGCAAAGGAGCTCCAATGCCTGTTTTTATCAAAGGTTTATGTGGCATGCTTTGACACATCATCCAGACAGAACACACAATTTGTGTCTTGTTATCATCTCTTTATTCTAATTCCCTCTGTAAATCCACAAAGTCGTACCTTTGTTAAAGCTGCACATAAGTATGCGCTACATAAAATCTCAAATATGGTCAATAATAGTAATATAACAGCTACAACACCACCTTGCTATAAAGCTTAACTAATGAGATAGGCCAGAAGAAAGCACAATGGTATCCTCACCTGGTGGACTTTTCCAAATGAAAGGACTCATCCCTTTTGACAGGTCCAAAGCCAGCCCAGGACACACAGCCATCTGCGCACAGGACGGCAATAAATGTGACTTCAGTTTCTGCCTGAAGAAGGTGCCACCTTCAAGCTGGGAGTAAACATATGCAAGCCAAGGCACTCCAGAAGAATTCAGATATTTTCAAATCACCCTTATTCCTCAACCATCACTCTTTTTAGCTTTGGAAAGTGTCAACTCATCTATTCTTATCTTCACTCTTTATTTTCCATAAACCTGCTTAACTCCCTTCCTTAGTGGTTTGGTTTGACTATAAATGAACAGCTTCCTTTCCACAAAGGTCACATTTTCTCTTGAAGGGCAGTTTATAAAGCTTATGGCAGAACTCTTAATGTTGCCTAAAGGTACTTAATTCTGATTACACTCTTTGCTATGATAATGCAACTGCCATGATATATGCTGCCCAAATCAAAAATACAAATTCATTATCACATGCTCTTGCAGTCAAGACTCATCTTTAATTATCTATCAAGGTTTCATGAGTCAGGGCTGTGTAGAACAAGTATTGTTAACTAGGATTACTTGACAGCTTATGGGACACGTTTGTATCAGTTAATTATGACAACAATTAGCTATTATGTATTAGAAATCTGTATATTTCCCATTTAAAATCCAGGGCTGTTTTATTAAACATTACATTATTATCGGCTATTCAGAGAAGTAGAAGGGTTAATAATGAGATAGGTGTGCACTCAAAATGGAGCTGATGAACACTGAAATCAAGCTCTAGCTTGACTTCTATCCAGTTTTGGCAGAAATGACATGGGAAAAAGAATCCCCATGGCAGGGAACAATGTACTTGTCTCTTCTGCAACAGCAAGCAGCAACTCTTAGTTAGATAGTGTTTCTGTGTCCCCACTGACAGAGAGCATAATTGGAAATGTTAATATGCTTGACACAGAAAAAGAATATAATCCTTTCGAAACATCAAAATTGCTTCAAAGAGCTCCTGATGCATTGAATTTTTTCCCTTGACATTAAAATAAAAGCAGAAAGAATACTAGCATAGACTCCCTGTGTAGTACACTGTCCTGCCAGAACTGAAATAGAGCCTGCAGGACAGCAATCAGTTGGGAGGTCGTACATTCATCCAGCCCAGCTGAGATTACTTCAGAGCAGCACTGTAAAACTCCTGCTCAGAAATCAGCCTGCACAAAATGCCCTCTAATTCCAGATACAGATGCAGCAAAGCACACAGAGCAATTCCATTCATTGACCACATGAATACTCTTAAACCCAACAAATTTACCTACCTCAACACTCTAGCTTACACTATTTATTTAAACTTTATGTCTTAAAGTATCTCATGGCACTCTTCTTATCAATGTAATAAAGATATGAAAAAAAGGCCCAGGTTTAGGTGTGCTGAATTTCTCTTTTCAAAGGTTTTCAGGGGGAATTTTAAAATGTTTTTCTTCAGCCTACATTCTGCTGAATGATGGGAAAATTGTACAATTAATTTCATTCATACCAAATGAGGGCTATCACATCCTAGTGAAGATAAGAAGAAATGACATAGCTACATCACAGAGGTACTCCTTGAGAATGAGCTAAATATAAAAGATCTAATTGTCTACTTACATACGTTTAAAAACTTCAGCTTTTGCCAAAGCTTTGAAGGGAAGTCAAGAGTTCTTATCAAGAGATAGATTCTCTACAGGCATTGGCACACTGCTAATTAGGGCTTCTACCTAGCCCATATTTATAGCAGAGAAGTGCCACAACACAGATTCCTGGCATAAGCAAGGAGGCTGGGTGATTCTCAAGACGTAGCTGATTTTCCAGTTTCCCATCCACTCTGTTTTGCCCTGTCATGGCATCTAGAATGTTGTACTCATGTAGGTCTGTTTTCAGACCATTTCCCCCCCTCTCTGTGTTTGCTTGTCTCCTGTTCGTGTTAACCAATGTGTAAAGTTCTGAAGAGCACTAATTAGGTGGTGACACTGACACTCTGACACTGCCTGAGGACCTTCCCTGGAGTCCTCACCTTTACCTCTGAACTAATGATACGTAAATATCATCACTTCAACCTTCACAGCTTGACAAAATCAAAGCATCCTGAGGGCAAATGTAGGTATAAAAGAAAGCCATTTATGTCTTCACTCAGTTGAATTTGCATAATAAGACTGTGCCTCAGGCATTTTATCTGTCATTTTAATGTGTCAAGTGAAAGGGTTATTGGCTTATTTCAGAGAGGGAACTGTCTCATTGGGAGGGGACATCTTAACTTATATGTGACCTGGCTTTCTCCCCGAATAGCCAGACTTCGATTCAAATGCAAATATCTTCAGGGCAGCTTTCAACATGATCAGTGTGTAAAAGTCATCAATAAAAGGAACCAAAAATGACTAAAAAATAATAAATGTCAAGCATATGAGGTGTCCATTAGTTTCTTCCTGACCTAGATCCATAAAATAGAAAGCAAACAGCAGGTGCCTGGCAAATTGATCTTCAGGAGTGCTTAGAAAGCTTAACCTTCCTGTGCTTAGTCATCTACATCACTCCACTGCATGTTTAGTCCCTTGAACACTTCCAGCTCTCTGTGCTTTTCTTTTCAGCTTTTTATTTATGGAAAAGAGCATCTAATTGACCAAACCCTGCTCTATGGTTCTCATTACTCCAGCTTTGTTTGTCAGGGGAGAGATGCAAGAAAATTAACTAGGCAGAACTTTAATCTTCTGCAACACCTATGAAATTTATGCAAAAGTTAGAACTAGTAGCAGAGACAATTTTTCAGGCAAGTTCGTACTAAGAAATTTTGAAAATGTATCTGTGGTGTGAGGAAAGTTTCAGATGTGAACTGAAATCCTTGGCCTGTACCTTGTATGGAATATCCCAGAGTTACCAGGAACACTGCAACTACATCTAGTCTCTATTCCTTAAAGATTTAAAAGTGTTAAACGTTTTGCAGGGTGGACTGTACATTGTCCAGTGTAAAGCCTTCATCTTCCAGTTTTAGTGAAAGGATTAAAGCTCTATCTGCTTCCAATCTCTAAATTAATCTGCACAGGCAGAGTAGAGTGAGTGTCATCTTCTTGCTGTATTTTAGCAGGTACAATTAGACATAGCAGGCCTAATTGCAGTGTATTTTCTCTGACAGAGATAGCCATGTGAAGGCAGGAACAGAACCAGGCAAACTCCTCAGACTGGAGACAGTGGCAACTTCTGTTCTCAGATAGGCAGAGGAGTTATAGGGGAGGTCTTCTCCTCCCCTTACAGAGTTACTGTGAACAGAATCTGACCATTCCTTTCCAGGGTACATGTCAAATAACATAAGCAAGAAAGAGATAACCTAAGTATCTACTTGCTTTGCACTCTCCACTGCCAGATTTCTTCAGAAGAGCCTGACTGTTGTGTGTCTGTACTCCATAACAAATACTAATTCATGCAGAAAAAGCTGTTAAGTTGTATTCAGTCAGCTCTGACATTTCAAAACTGTCCTTTGGGTCTCAGAATCAAAAATCAACTTTTTCTGTAATGTTTGTCAAACAAACTGGGACTTTCAAGTAGTCTTCTTTGCACAGAAGTCCAGGAAGGTTTTTCTTATGCTTAAATGGGATTTCTTGTATTTCAGTTTCAGCCCATTCCTTCTTGTCTTTTCTTCGGATACCTCTAAAAAGAGTTTGGCCCCGTTGTTTTTACACCCTCATTAGACAGTTATGGACATTGATAAGACACTCCTCACAAAGCTTTTCTTCTCCAGATTAAACAAGGCAAGTTCTGTCAGCCTTTCCATGTTTGAGACATGAACCAAGCCCTCACTCATCCTCATGGTCCTTCACAAGGCTTTTGTAGGTCTTTACCTCTTAGACAGGAAAGTCCAGAACTGAATCCAGATTTCCAGATATGTCTCAGCACTGCTGAGTGGAAGGACAAAGATCATCTCAACTATGGAAATGCTCTTCCTAACACAGCCCAGCAGGCTGTTACCCTTTGCTACCACGAGGGCACATTGCTGGCTTGTGGTCAACCTGGTGCTCACCTACACCCTCAGATGCCTTTCTGATGTCTCATTGCAGCCAGCCAGCCACTGATGCCCTGGACATAATGCAGGCACATAAACAGATACAGGGAAACAATCCTCAAATCATGCCTTTTCAAGGATGTTAATTAATTGGACAAGAAGCAAGAAACAAGTCACAGATATAATCTAAGGATTACAGCAAATGCCACCTGGTAACCAAAAGAGGTTACCACAAAGAAAAAAAAAAACAAAAAAGAGATAATCAAGTTGCCACATCAATGAACAGAGCTCACTCAGGAAGGAAATACTAGATACAAAAGGGTTCTCTACTGCAGCAGGGCACATCATCACAAAAAGCAGTGTCTGGAATAAAAACAAAGCAAACCCAGAAATTAGACACAAAATTTAAGCCACTGAGATAAAGAAAAAGATTTCTTTCATCTGTTGTTGGAGGCACAGACACCATGTCCTTGAAGATAAAAGGTACAACAACCTTGTCAGAGCTACTTTCTTCAATTCATACCATGCCCTGATCCAGTCTGATCATGTACATTTTATGTATATTAGTCTGTGCTTAGACCCTATTTTTAGGCTGGATGAACCAGTTTCCTTCCAGTGCTGTAGTTCATCCAGGGATAATTTGTCCCAAGGACTGTTCTGTATCCAGAGTATGGTAAAGATGCTCTGTTGAACATTGAACACCATTTGCTCTACACACTGGTCCATCAGCATCCCAGTAAGTCCTGCACACTCAGACACTCCTTAGTCTCCTACAGGCTGTGCTCCAGCCTCTTTGAGTCCCAAGCCCTTCTGCACAAGTTCTGAGGTCACACTGAACAGGAAGGAAAAGGCTTCTCTCTCCTGACAGGGACCAAGCAGGTTCCTGTAATTCTGGGTGTCATTCCAGCCAACACACAGCATAAGTGCATCCTGCATGGCATTAGCAGGAAATAAAAGATACTGTGTGTGTCTAAAACCTACCTAGCAGAGGCAGAGAGGCTGAAGACAGTGAGGAGAAGAGTAATGACACAGCCCTACTCTTTACCAGTTCACACTACAAGAGAGCACATTTCAACACTCAATACTGCAGCCTCTGACTCCACTTCACTGGAAGTGGAGGTATATTTAAGATTTATTCACACTTCACTGGCTACTGTCACAAGCTCTGCAAGCAAATCAAGAGATGGTGAATCAGTTCATTAACAAAACAAGAGGGGCTAATAAATGCCTTAGAGATAGTTCCTTTAGGGGAGAAGGGAAAGAGACACTGGAGTTCTCCCTAGAATGCCAGTGGAACAAATGTCAAGTATAAATACATCTTAAATTAGCTGCACTGAGATCCCTCTCTAAAGATCCTTTAAAAGAGCACTCTTTTTCTAACTTGGTAAACAAGGTACAGGGTAAACAAGACAGGGATGCAAACACATTAATCCAACACTGGCATGAACAGTGTAGCTGTCCTTTGTTTCCTACATGATACTGTACAGATTTCTCAGACATGATCAGTTTTTGGGAATCTCTGCCACCACTGGAATTCAGAGGTCACACACCTGACTTAGGAGCACAATAGCTGTACTTCAGCAAGGCCATGAAATTAGCAGCCAGAAAGTAAGTAGTTCCTATAGTTCCTATATATGATTTATTAATAAAGATAAGGAAAATATTCATAACTCTCTTTTTGCTTTGCTGCAGGTAGAAATTGATAACTTTTCAGTAAATATGAAATTGAGGAGGTAAGCTTTGCAAGGTGCACCTGAGAGGAATGCATTGCAGACTCATAGAATGCTCAATGAAACTTCCAATTATAAAGCAATGAATGAAAAATTAATGTAAATGTGTATTGCCAAGGGCATTACAAATCTAAACATTACGATTAAGATCAAAGTTTATTTCCCTGGGAGAATATTCATTGAAGCAATCAAGAAATTTTTGCATAAATCCCATTAACTTTGTATAGCAAAACCAAAACACCCAAATATAACTTCCTAACCAAATTATGATCTTGGCTCTTGAACAAATAAGAATTATCACTTAAAAAGAATGACAGGTTTACGGCTGGAAAATAATGTTCAGGAAGCCGTATAAAGCAGCACCATTTTAAGCAGCCATCTCTCTTGATTTGAACCAAATGAATATTTTAAACTGTCTTTCTTACAATACATTGATCAAACTCGCCCTCTGAACACAGCAAGTAAAAATCGTCTAAAAGTCAATATTCTTCTGGCAGTATATCTGAGGGGCACATCCTCCCACATCACAACCCGTCCTTCATCTGTGCAAGAGTCTGACTGACTGGTCGTAGCTGAATAACATTATGTCTTGTCTAGTATTACTGAAATGTGTTTTTTTAAATAAAGGGATGGCATTTTTACAATACTGAACTCTGCATTCCAAAGTTCATTTCTTACTGTTAAAAGCAGAGTTCATATGCCTGAACTGATGTTTGACAGCTCAGGCTGGTGGGAGTTGGCATCAGTCCTTTGGTATTCAGTTAATGGCTGTGAACAAGAGACTGCAGCTGACAAAGTCAATATATGAAACCTTACTGCTTGTTCCAGTCCTGCCAACACCATGCAGACAATGATAATCAAAAAATGGTTTTCTAAATGCCTATATAATTTTGGTGAAAAAAACCCCCACCAACTTTTAAGGAAACTCCTCTAGGACTTGAAAACCGTTTTTGGAAGCTTTCCACACGTTTCCCCTTCTTGTCAGATGAAGAAAAGAGGTTTGCTTTTGCTGAAAAAGATGACTATATTTGATCTGCTACTTGCATTAACACACTACTCCAAATACCTCTTCTACAGATTACTTATGGCCTTAAGCATGCTATATATCCCTGAACTCTTTGTAAAACAATTAAATACCTACATAAATACACTGAAATGGCTCAGTTACACAGACACACAGAGAAACATCTGACTGAACTAAACCATGTCTCGGGATGAGAGAACATCAGAAATGGTTCCATGCTTTTTACAGGTACACACAAGACTTTCCTCAGTAACTCTGCCAGAAGCCAAAGACCTGGGAACAGAAGAACATCAGTTCCATACTGTACAAGTTAAAAACACAAACTTTGTCAGTGACAGTTTACTTCCTATCATGGCAATTCTGCAAACTGCTTTCAAATTAAAGCACTGATATGTGTTCATTAGTCAGATTGTAATGAGCAAATTACAACTTCCCCTAGTAATACTGCATTCTGCCTTCACCAGGGGAGAGTTAACAAGAAAAAAAACCAAATCCTTACTGTAAGGAAATATTGAAATAAATTAAACATTATATTGTAGAAGAAACTGGAGAGGTTTAAAGAGGCAAGATCATTAGATACTATTTACTTCCAGGATTTTGAAGGATTTAAGGAGATACTAAAAACTTGTTTTCATTTCCTCCTGAACTTCAAAGTACATGAAATGTTAGCCTTTAAAAATAATTAAAAACAAACCCCAAACCCAACAACAACAACCAAACCAAACAAAAACAAACATCAAGCAAACAAAACCAAAAAGCAATCTGAAAGAAGAAACAGCTTACTGGGAAAATATCCACTCGTGAAAGTATCTCAGCCCTTGCAAAAGGCCATTTTCATGGGGGAGAATGAATACATCAACTGCTTCAGTTCTGTGTTCAAAGGCTGTTTGGAAAGACTTTCATGTATGTCTGATTAGCAAAGGTGAAATACAGCCCCCAAGGCACTAGCAGAGATTTCTAGCTTGCTATTTCTTTAGAGGCTTTTAAAAATCAAAGCAGAAATTCAACTGGCTGTTTAATTTCTAATATTTTGGACACAGATTGAAAAAGTTTGAGACCAACAAACTAAGAGAAATTAAGCATTATTGTAGTATGATCTAATCAGCTTGAGATATTCCCATTCAAAAAATGTCCCAGACACAAGGACAAAAACATAACTATTTGCTCATGTACAGGACTTTAAAAGTCGCAAGGAGTGGAAGCAGGATGCACACCACAAGAAATGCCCAGAGGCTGGCATTCTTTGAACTGCCTCACTGCACTCTGCTCAATTCTCCCACAACTCCAGCAGCTCTCAGGATGATCAGCCCTAACTGTAGGAGAAAAAGATTAGGAAGAGAAGAAAGAAAAACAAAACCAGTGAACTTTCCTCTTTCCCTGTTCAACTGCTTCTTTTCTGGGCAGTTCAGCAAGTAAGTTTCTGGATAGCAGATTTCAAGTCTGAGTCAAGTCCATCTACTGAGTTCAGTCAGACTTGATAAGGACAGATATGATCCAACCTCTTTAACTGAACTGAAAAGAAATATAGATCAGAAAACAGCCAGATTTCTTGATTAAATAATGAAAGTAGATGTGTTGCATTTCGTCTCAAGATACACCTGGACAGAGCAATTATCATGTCCCAGTTGTCTTATCTGGATAGATAAAAATTCTGTAGGGCTTTTTCCTACCTCTCAGAATTGGATTTGCTGCTTGGATTAGAACTCAGCGAAATTACGATTTTCACATCTTAAGTTACCATCCAATATGAAAACCTACTGTCTACACAGTGATACCTGTAATATTAATTCTTAAAGTAGCTGAATTCTGAGTTACATGCCTCAAAAGTGCAGAAAGAAGAGTGCAGAATTGTTTCTGTAAACCAAGAGCTGCAGAAAGTGAGAAATTTTGGGCACCAGTGCCAGACTTCAATAAAGTGGAGTGCCAGACTTCAATAACTCACTCAGGAGTGAGTTCAGTGGAGGACGAGCTGAGCTGTTCAGGGCTGGAACATTTTCCCTATGAGGAGAAACTGAAGGAACCTGGCTTGTCAAACCTTGAGAAGACAAGGCTTCAAGGAGGACTTGAAAGCATCCCTCCAAACACACAAGCAGGCTCTTCACAACAGTGCATGAGGAAAGCATGAAGCAGCCATAAATTGAAACAAGAGCATTTCAGACTAAATATAATGGGAGAGAAAACCTCAAGGACAATCAAGCAGTGGAAGAGGTTGCCAAGAAAGGCTGTGTGGTCTCCATTCTTGTTGGTGTTCATGACCAGAATGAATAAATGCATGAGTAATCTGATCTGATCTTCTGGCTGTCTCAGCAGGAGGCTGGATAAAAGATCTCCTATGATCCCTTTCAACCTGAATTACCTAAAAATCCAATGGCAGGTTCATATGTCAAATCTAATGGTATTTTGCAAAAAAAAAAAAAAAAAAAAAAAAAAAAAAAAAAAAAAAAAAAAAAAAAAAAAAAAAAAAAATCACTACTTAGGCCACAGTATATATAATACATGAAATTATATGTAACAGGGAAGAACTGAAAAAAAAAACAAATCACAACCTTCTAGAAAGATTAGAAAAAAGGTTGAATTTAGATGCTAATTTCACCAACTAGCATGTTTATTTTCAAGAACAGGGCTGTTCCCTCAGCTTATTAGTAGTATATTTGCATGAAAATGTGATCTATGCTTCCTCACCACTCAATTATCTGCTCTTCCTGATTATGCCTCATTTGAAGCCACAGTCTGTAAATAACTGTTATGCTACAGAGAGATGATGCTGAGTTCAAGTAGAGAAAAGTTGCAGGAGGAGAGAATACTTAGAAAGAATTTTTTTTCCCCTAAACATCTGTTTATCCATAAAAACTTCAAAAGAAAGAGTAAAGGAAAATATAACTGTGAAAAAAAGAATCCTGCAGTCAAATAAGAACCTTTCCATAAGGCAAAAGCACCCAGACCAACCATCTTCCAAAAGAGAATTTATCAGAAAAATGGAAAAAGACTTTTTATGAAGGCCTGTAGTGACAAGGAACAAGGATTTGAAACTGTAAGAAGAAAGATTTAGTTTGGATCTAAGGAAAAATTGTTGTTACAATGAGCGTGGTGAGACACTAGAACGTTACACACAGAAAACATGGACGCCTCATCATTGGAAGTGCTCAAAGTCAAGTTAGACAGGATTCTGAGCAACCTGAAAAGTTAATAGATGTCCCTGATCACGGCAGGGGGATTCAACAAGATGATCTTTAAAAGACTCTTTCAACCCAAACAAATTTAGGATCCAATTAAGAGATGGGATTAGAATAAATTTTGCCTCCCCACAGAGAAATCTCTTTGCAAATGCATTTGCACTGTGCCCATTGACATGGGTTTGCCTAAAGAAAATACTTGCTAAAATGTTTGCTCATATGAAAGAAAATTCTAAGCTCAAGGGAAAAAAATTATCCTTCTTGGGAGGTATAGCCCAATATTACATTAAACTATGTAATTTGAATAAAAGCAAAATCTCTCTGATCCTGTCAAATCAGCAGGTAGAAATTTGGACTACTGAGTTCCTCCTGATCTGCAAAACTTTTCAGAGCACTCAGAAAGTCTTAGGGTAAGCTTGGCTACCAGTTTTACAAAAAAGCATTTCCCTTTTCTTACTGCTCTGTTTATTGCACACTATAAATACACTAAGAGCACAAAAGAGTGAAAGATGACAGTTTCTTGAATATTATGAAATACAATGATTTTTCTGTTTCACATATGATGTCTGCATGAACAATCATTAATTTATTTGAGAATCAGGGGTGTTGTTTAATTGTCTTTCTCACTCACTCAATTTATTCATAGAAGTAAATTCCTCTAGAAATAATTTTTCAATATTTTCTGGTGTTTAAAAAAAAAAAGTTGGGAATTTATATAACAAATAAAAACGTATTTGCAGTGGAGGCATATCATCATCACTACTTTTTAGTAATAACATATAAATCCTAAAAGCTTTCAGAAGTTTCTAATCCAGAAATAATATTGGTATGACCAGTATAAAAAGGCAATGTCTTTATTGTCTTTCAGAACTACATCTTCTAGTCTTACAGCTTATCCCTTCCAGTTTGCCAAGCAAGCTGACCTAGATTTTGAAACAAACAGGATCTAAAAATAGACTATTTGCTAAAATAAGTGTTGCACAGAGACCTCTGCAGTCAGCAATACTCTAAGTCTCCTAAGAAGGACATTCTCCTGTAAAAACATGGCATTTTTGTGCCAAACTTCAGCTTAATGCATTTCATTTATGAAAAAGTGTTCTCTTTATTTCAGTGTGGTAAAGTGAATAAGGTCCTAAAATACACCAATAAAGTGGTGACAAGACTTACCAGAATATATAGAGTGAAATTCTTGGTTCCACTGATATTCACAGAAATGTTGTCATCAACATTAAAAGAGCAAAGTTTTCACTCAAAAAATTAATTCCCACCGACAGATTATGGAAGTTGGCCCTTAAAGCCAGAACCAACCTTCAAGTCCTAGCTTTTCAGCAGTAGGCTCTAAATTCTCCAGCCCCCTTTTTACTAACCACTATCTTGAAAACTTCTGAGCATGATTACTTTGTTTTTCCTTCTGACTTCAGGTTTGGCTCTTGGGCACAGCAGAAGCCAGGACTTATCTCAAACTTCCTAACACTAAAGTCAGCAAAAGCTCTTTCAGTTGGTCCTGTGTGATGGTATTTTAAGAGACATGGACCACATAAGCAGCATCCTTTGAAGAATCAGCATCTTAACTCAGAGAAAAACACAGGAGAGGTGATTCTGTTTTCTCAAAAGACTGTCTTCATTTGCAAGCCGTTCTCATTTCTTGATCAGAAAACCCTACTGACACTAGAGCTTGACATGACAAAATACTGAAAAGTTCACATCCCACACTACAATAGTGGGCAACGGTAGCCTAGAGCTGAGCTACAGAACTTCGTTAGGTCTATTTCTTTCCCAAGATAAAGAATGGTGCCATAGGCAGGTTTTATTATTCCACCTTCCATTGGCCCTAAGCTCTTTATTTTCCAGTGACTTGGAAGCCCATTCAAAAAATAAAACTAACTGCACAAGAACTTCAGTTTGTATAAATTAATGTGGCTCCACTGAGTTTACTGAAGGATCAACAAGACAGCCTGGAAGAAAATTTGTCCTGGATGTTTTAGATGTTGCATTTAGCTGGGTATTAATGTGACTATGGTTGATACTTGTTCTTGCTGTCTCTCATATTCAGTTTCTTGCTGTGAGAAGTATCTGATGCACACTGGTGGTTACAAATGAAAGTGCCCACAGTAATGACAGGTGAAATGAAGCCAATATCAGAGGCTGTCTGCTAATTCAACCAGGGAGCATCTGAACCCTGCTGCCAAATTGGCTTTATCTTACCCCCTTTTGTTTTTTTTTTTTTTTAAACTACAGTGTCTGCTACATTCAGAGTGACAAAAAAACCCACATGACATAGCAACAGTGTTTACATCTTCCTGGTTGTATAAGACTATTTTTTTTCCTCACATTAAGAAAAAACCTTCCCACAGGGACTTCAGGTGAGCCAACTCCTGTTCCAGCTATAACTATTCCAGTTATAGCTGGAACAGGATCAGCAGGATTTAGCCCAATATTGTTTCTTACAGGTACACAGGACACCAAGGCAGTGGGCTGAGCTACATCATGCAAGAAAGTCAATCTGTGTCAGTTCTTTGACCACCATCACATTTTCACTGTAATGTCTAATAGCTGAACGATTTCATGCTAATCTAGCAGGGATTTAAAACAGGAACTTCTTTCTACCAATTTATACTACCCTTCAGGAAAAAGAGTGGCCCAGACTGTAGCCGAGGTAAATCAATGCCAAACTCAAATTATTTCATACTAGCTGGATCTTTGACCAAAGAGCTAAACTTCATTTACAGAAATTTTAGATTAAAATGTCACACAAAAAACCACACAGCATCCAAAGGGTGCAGTGAAAGAATCAAAGATCTGTGCACTCATTACTCCATGCACCCACTCATGAACGCACACAGACACCCTAAGCACAAACATATGCCTGTAAATGAAGTGACATGCCAGTGAACAACCCAGGCTGGGATCAAGGTGGGAGCCCAAATAAGCCTTTACATGCCTGCAGACTGTAGGAAACTTCCCTCACCAGCACATAAAATACGTGAGAAAAAGGAAAAACACTGTCACAACAAGATTTAAAAAGTCAACCAACCAAACAAAAAAAATCCCCACGTGGAATGAATCCATGTTTCACAGTCAATCTTCCTAATGTGAACCTTTGTCGTGGTCAAGACGGCCACTACACTCAGAGCGCTTCTTCAGAAACTACTGGGGGCTTCAAGTATCAGGATTTTGTTATGCAAAAAGTCTTTCTTACCTTTTCTGTGTATTTTTCTATGTGCAGCTCCACCAGCTCTGGCTCTTTCTCTTCTTCTCTCTTCCTTCTGCAATTCTGGCTCGCTGCTTCCTGTTCCTGGCACAGCCACCTGTCCCTGTCTGTCCTTCATACAGTGGCTCACCTGATCTGCCCCTTGCCCAACCTCCTGACCCTTCCTCCTCACAGCAAGACCAGCAAACCTCAACTGACTCCAACTCTTTATCACACCCTTAGCCTTGAGGGCAAGGCTGTTCCCACTCTTCGATGATTAACACAGCTGCAAGGTATCAGCCGCAAGATTGTCTTTAGCACTATCTCCATCCACAAACCTTCCTAAATGAAAGCAAGCCCTACCTTTCCCAAGAGCACAGACATCCAGATCTTTGCAACTGTCTGATTTTCCCAGGTGGAATTACAGACTGTCGTATGTTCAGATATGTGTGGAACAGAAATGATGCCAGGGGTTTTGGCATCATCAACTCATCTGCCTGGGAACTTTGTAAGCCTTGCAGAGAGGATATTCCAGGGCCAGCACCATTCAAAATGGAAGATGATCCAGTACATTTCCAGTGTGGGGAGGTGGCATCTTTAACCCTTTGCCCAAATGAAAAAGCTGTAATGATGAAAGGTTGAGCCTTAACTTCTGGGCACTGAAATCCTATTCAGCAGCTTTGGGGATGAACTTTTCTTGAATGTTGACCCTAGGCAATAGTTTGTCTTTTTTTTTTTTTTTTCAGATTTCCCACATTTATTTCGAGTCCTGACTAGACCTATCATGAACAGAGCAGTGAACAGTAGCTAGAGATAACAAATGGCTGAAGCCAACCCAGGAAATCCAGGGGGCCCAGAGGAGTAAGACGAGGAAGGAAGTGCTGAGGGGGAAAAAAGTCAGAAGAGGACCAAAGCTTCAACAAGAATGAGGCAAAAAAGGGAGACGAGGTTTTTTACTTGTGGAGAGGGGCCCCCTAGATACTTTTTGTATCCCAGGCAATGACATTTGCTAGGAACCCAAGGGTCTGAGTCTAACCATTCACTAGAAAGATTTCATTGAGTATCAGATTGGATGCTAACAGCAGGTAGAAATTCAGTTTTCACTTATTTTAAGTATAAGTTAGATTTTAAATTATGTGTTCCCTGAGAGATAACAATTCCACATTCCATTTAAGGATATAATTGTACCAGCTGGTAGTTTCAGAAAGCAGTAACTATTCTTTCTGCCAGTGTTTTCCCTAACAATCTATCATTTCAACTAATGCAATTAGGGTGAGAGAAGATTGAGTATTTTCTAGATTTAGTTTCAAAACAGCTCTTAAGTAGGTCATGTGAATCACAGTGTCTGTCAAAAGGTCAAGTTAGTGTGATTTAATCAAATGTGGCCAGTGGGGACACTTTGCAGAAGTCACATACAAACACGTCAGCACATCAATATGCTTATTCTAAAATATACATCATTTTTTCAGCCCATGAAAAGAAACTCTTAAGAAAATAACATGAATTTTAAAAGAATAAAAGATTGCCTGCTACGTGCTATTATTGGTCAATTAATAAAACACCTAAATCTATCCCATACATCTATCTACAAAAGCAAGCCAATCCTGATAAATGGCCAGAACCAACAACAAATGAAGCAGCATTATAACAGATGGTCTCAGAGTTAACACCTAGTTGTTTATTTTAAGGAATCCATTTCCTTTTATTACAATATAAGTAAGTTCCTCATTATGTATATAAAAATCTGAGAGACAAAACAAATGAAGATTCAATATATACAAAAGATATCAAATATCATAATTTTGCATATTTTCCCCTCATGGATAGCAAAATTAATGCTTTGCAAACATGCTAACTTAAAAGAACAGTTTATATGAATGTGTTTCACAAATTATACCTTAAATTATTTACAGTATGATATACTAGCTGCTGTGCTCATTTATTTTCTATAGGGAAAATTCTCTAAGCACCATCAATATGCAGTATGCTTTTTAGTCACGTGCAAGTTTTTCTAAACATAATTAATTTGGCATTACAATTAAAATGAACATGTAGCTGCACTTGCCAGCTCCTTACCTATTATCAAATTAGCTACTTACCCAAAACAAGAGAAACTGCTGATCCTGGCATTATAAGTAAGCAAATTTTAAACTCACCCTCCTTACGGCAATGCATTTATTTCGGTTTCACCACGTGGATTTGCTGCAGATATTCCAATAACCAATAGCTAAAACCTTAAAATGAAGGACCTTGTCATTAAGTATAATCCAAGCAAAGAGCTAATGAAGATGCTGCAGATGGTAACCACAACATGCATAAATAAGTAGGAAGTGTAGTAAATCAATGGATTACGATCCAGGATGTCTCAACATGACAAACTCTTTCTGAAATGACACAAGAATATTCCACTGCAGAAAGGCTGTTTCCTCTGAAGCAAGGCTAAGCACTGTATTTTATAAGGAAGTTAATACACTTCAGTTCTAGGACTTTGACTTTAAACCAAGAGGCATCTCTGCATGTTTGCTGGGTTCCCTCTGTCCTTAAACTCATGGCAACATGTCCCTATGTCGAGGACAATACAGTCACACCACCATTGACTTCAAAATATGTGTGATTAAATCCCTCAGGCTTTTTTCATAATACATTCTTTGCATCAGTGAAAGGATCGATGTGGGAAGCACTAATTTAACAACCTTCTGTACAGCCAGCACTTGCTTTTTTTAATAATTAAGGAGATCAGCATCCAATTCATTGCTGGTGAAAGGGCAACTGCTCTGAAAACTATGTACACAATTTCTGCCTCCAATTCCATGTATTTCTTCATCACACATTTAAATTTAAGTTTTCCTGCCAGCAGCTAGAGGACATGTTATATACATATAAATAGGTAAAATTGTAATTCATATCACATCTTGCAGAAAAACTATTTTTGTGAGGATTTTCTGGCCTTGATATCAGCATGAGCTGGCAACTGAGAAAACATATTTAACATTCTTTTAATTCACTAAACTGTTTTGATTCAGAAATTCTGCAAAAGATCCGACATCTAATTATCATAGTTAAACAATAAATCCAGTGTAGATATAATGAAGATATATATTTTATTCAACAGAGTAAAAACAGACTCAAAACCACATTAAAAACAAAGAGCAACAAACAAGTCCCCCAGTGAGTACCAGCACATTCTGCAAACCTGTAACTGTCTCTTGTGTATATCTATGTTTCTGGCTTTAGTTCCATTTCAGCTTTAGAGAAAGAACAGCTTACGACAGTTTAGGAGGCTGTCAGCAGACACAAAGGAACCTTTCTGTATTTACTCTCTCAAGAGAATATCAGCAGAAGCGGTTGATATGATCCTCATCATTACATAGCATTAAAAAGACCCAGAAACATTTCACTGCCTATCCTTGCAGTAAACAAAAACAAATCCCTTGAACAATGTATATACTACTGTCAGAAGGAGTATTTCAAGTTAGTGCAACAAAATATTCCAAGGAGCAAAGCAGGGATTAAAAAATACAACAATGATACTAAAAACAGGGTTTTCTTCACTACACTGACCTCCTCCAACTTGGACATGATTAGAACCCAATAGAGACACACAAAAAGAGACTGGCTGCACTTGTATTCCCTACACACACCTATACCTGCACATTTCAGCAGGTTATGGTTTTCTGCCCTACAAACTAGGACTATTGGGACATTTGTTTTACTTCATTTTTGCACATGAGGGAGGGGCCAGGCAATAAACTTATGCATTAATCCTTCTTCTTCTGAAAAATGAAGTTTTTTCTCATTGATGTCATTGGCTTCATTCTGTGCAGTTCACTGGTTTCTTCATATCTGGGCAACTGGTATGAATTTCAAGGGGCAAATAGATTAGGCCCAGTTCAACAGGACAGAACAGATTTCAATAGTAGTGCAGAGAAGTTTCAAGAAAGATGTAAAAGATTGATATGTAAGTAAGAGTGACTAGTGCTTAAAAGTTTTACCAAGAGGCTAACACTGACGTGTGTGAAGTCTTCCCTGCATAGCAATTTTCATTTGTCAGAACACCACACAGGACAATTTTAGCACTAAAACAAAATCTCAAGAGGCATGTTGGAATTTTTTCCCCCTGGATAGGCAACATGATTTACATAAGCAGTAAACAGCATCCTTGATGTTTTCAAGACTGTTCCCAGGATATTTGATAAGCTTGTAAGTAGTTCAGACTACAGAAATCCCAGTTTTGGTTTTGGGGTATTTGGAATTTTTGTGTGTGTGTATATATATATATATGAATAAGCTGCCTTGATTTTATAATTACTTTGGTTGGTACTTTATCTTAAAAACACAAATATTTGTATGTAAGCCAGTGACATTTGTCATATGTTTATTACTCAATACAGCTGGCAATGGCTGCATGAGTAGAAAGTAAAATGGAACAGTATTTTCATCAGTTACACAGCAACAAACATAAAACCCACAGATGCTTCCTCAGAGCTTCCTTCAACGGGAAAACTCCAGCAGTTTCTTTGACCACTTGATGTAGAGACATTACAGATCATTTTCAAGTGTGTAGACTTGACCTTTGTGCCCCTTCCTTTAATTTACATCATGACTTGAGACTGCCCATTCAGCCTCACAAGACAGAGTGTTTTGGTAGTGGGGTCCTGTGATGCTTCTGTTCTCAGGACTAGAGGACTGAAACCCACTCATACACTAAAAAACACAAGATTAATAAGAAACACATGAAATGTAACCACTCCATTTCACAAATGGAACTTTTTCTGAATCTCTTCTGCACCACTCACCTGGCATTATACATTTATTTATTTCATTAGAAGCTTTGAAATATTATCATGGGTGGAACTACAGGAATGAACCAACAGAGGCAACACAGAGCATTCTGCAGAACCTGGCAAAATCAGTTTGTAACTTGCAATGCTGATATCTGTGCTAATTAAACAAATGAACAGTTTCCTTAATACTGTGTACAAGTGTATTTGATTCTTTCCTCAACAGTTCTGATGTACATTTGATCTAAGCAAATAAATCCAGACAAATAGGAAAGTTTGAAGCTTTTTTTTTTTAAATTACCTTATCTTAAAATTTTTCTGACTCCCTGTGATTTTACATTTATTTAGTTCTTTACACAGACTAGACATAATTATTTTCATTTTTTCCAGGAAGAAAATCTTTGGTCCCAATCACTACTTTCCAGATGAGTTTGATATGAAGAACATTGTAATTATCAGAGTCTGAGATGAGCTTCTGAAATAACCAGTTTTTACATACCTAAGTAAATCTTTCATTTCTTTAGCAACATCCAATTTAGCAGAATTATAATGTTATGAACTTTGTAGGTATTTGACTCCCACTCACTTGGTTATATCTTCTGGAAGGTTGACTGTTCCACTGATACAAAAAATTATTTCCTCTTCATGGTTATCAGAAGGTGCCAGCTCAAATAGACAGAAAACTACCTAGCTTGTTTGAATATTGAGAAAGGTGAAAATGAACTTGGGGATTTAGGTGATGGGAGTTTTGTTTGTTTCCTTCCTTGTTTGGTTTTACTTAATGCCAAACACCTACAATGAAATTTATGTGCTATTTCTTTGAACAGAGCAACCCATGGAAATCTTTGAAAAGTATTTTTGAAGAAAGAATTACTTTGTTATTCTTTGTTATTTGTTTGTTATGTGGAAGGATCAAATGGCAAAAGCTCAGGAGTGTCTGTTTAGTCAATCCAAGAATTCATCACCTCTCAAGTATATTTTCATTTTTATTTTTTAAGTAAATAAACATTTTTCCACTAGCTTTTGGTCTACAAAGCAGGCTGAGAGACATTTGAGAGGATTCTCTTTTGACATCACAGATGTAATTAAAAACACAAAAACAGAAGCAATTTTTCCAAGAAAATTGCAGTTTCATATCAAAACCAAAACAAACAACACTGCACTTGCAGAGCTTCATCATCCATCACACATAAGGAAGGGAGGATAACAGTATAAATATCATACTTTTTATACAGAAGTGCATCCTACCATGAAAAACTGAAAACAAGAATGCCTTCAAAGTACAGTACATCCTTTGTCAGCACAACAATAAACATGAACAGCAACAACTTAATGCTAGATCTGGCCATGGGGTGGGATGGTGTGCTGTTTGTGTTGAAAAAGTTGTAGCAATCTCTGTTCAAGGCATATTATTAGGAACTCTCAGCTTTCAATAAGGCCAACAAAGAACACCAAAGTACAACTAATAATTGTTAGGCTCCAAAAAATACTCATACAGTGAAAATGCTTCTGAAGTTACTGAAGAATAACAGCACAAAATTTTGATGTATTTTTCCTTACAGCTTCTCTGTATGCACAGAGAGGGTGTTATATCTGTTTCTAAGAAACTGGAAACAGAATGGGCAATGAGGTGGGTGACTAAAGGCCTGACATACAAAAATGGAGAGGTATCCTAAGGCTGTTAAACCACCTAAGCAGTTCAGATACCTTTTAACCATTTAAATTATAGGAGTAGTTCAGTATTTAACAGATATGTATTTAAGTGTCCATTTTATTTTCTTTTTTTTTTAAATGCAAATAGTTCTGCATTTTTCTTTTATCTGACTGTAAGGGAAGTTTTAAAAGCCTCTTGCTGAGCATTGTCTGCCTGGATGATCCATAGTATCCATTTATTACTGAGTAAATAATATTATGTGATAGTCCTGAACTCTTTTTGACGTCTTCCAGGTCACATGCAGAGTGTGGTTCTGCTGTAAAAATAGGTGAGTATTCAGAGTGACTGACATTTTCCAAGAGCACAGGAGCTCTGCACATATGGGTGCACCTGTGGTGTAGCAGACAGGAGAAAGGGCAGGTGAGGAAGTAAGGTATGCAAACCTGCTCACTTTCCTAGAAATTTCCAGATGCAGCAGAGCACACAGAAGGAGCTGTTACTGCCACAGTAATTGCAAAAAAACCAGATTCCCTGTCCCTCAGCTCTGAAATCCTTCTCCATATCAAGCTAAGCTATTTAGGCCTAGCAGCAGAAATGGCATTCAGCCCTCTGTGCTACCTTTGCTTTCCGTAAGGGCTCTGAGCCAAGCTCTCCACTAATCTACCACAGCACAGAGGAGATGAGCACCAGCACACAGACTGCAAATCAGATCATACAATCACAGAATACACTGAGATGGAAGGGATCCATCAGGGTCATCATGTTGGCCCTGCATAGAGCACCCTAAGGGTCACAGCAGGGGCCTGAGAGCATTGAGCAAATGCTTCCTGAGCTCTGTCATCCTTGGTGCTGTGAGCACCCTGGGGAGCTTGTTCCAGTGCCCAACCACTCTCTGGGAGAAAAACTGCTATGGTACTGCACACCTTCAACAATAAACAACCTCCATGGTTTGGATTGGAGAATACAGCAGACACTAAAGACAGGCAGGAAATTCAGGTAAGATCTATGAAGGAATACAGACACCAACCTGCTGAAGATAACTGCTCAGCCATTCATGGGACACACTGGGAGAGCTGGCAGTTCCTGAGGGAGATACAGCAAGGCTCTAAAGAGAGCACATCAGACAGGAGCAGATAAATCACAGTATTCAAGACTTGGATTCAGCTGAACCATGGCATTTAAGATATCAGCTCTCTAGATCTGAGTCGTAGATTTTGCAATGGGTGCAGAACCATGAATTGCAATGAGCTATTCTGTGAATGTTAGGCAACCCATCCCATGTCTGCACATAACTGATGGAGAAAACCTCCTCTGGTTATCAATGTTAACAAAATTAACCTCCTAAATTTCAAAAAGAAAGATCTTTCTAAAGGAAAAGGAAGAAGGAAAAGGCCTGCTTGACCAAGAAGCATATCACTGTTCTTCTGGCTAAATCTGCACTACTCAGATAAGGGAGCTGCACTTCAGTAGCCCCATGTTTAAATAGAGTTGAGGATTTCCACAGTGTAAGGCATGTCAGTGCTAATAACTTGGCACAAGTCAGCATCTGTTATCAGAAGAAACAGCCTATTTACTTATCCATAAGTTTCTGGTTTCAATATGCCTCATCCAAATTACATGCAGGACAAATTTGCACCAAAAGTATACAAAATTTCCAGTGTACACAAAGGGGTATTAATAGCATTGATAGACACAGTGCCACAGAAATTAAGGTAAAACATATCCATTCCACTTAGCAATCCAAACCATTTGTATACTCATTCAAAGTTTTAGTTGCCTTTTCCCCCCAGATGCATTGAAAAAAAAAAATCAGCATTAAAAGAACTGTCTGTAAGCCCCTCCAACTATCCTCCCTAGTGGATTTTTCTCAAAGTGATAAAAAAGATTTCTCAGTTTCAGACAGTTACCCCCTGAGGTACTAGTCAGAATAATACACCAAACCAATGAAAAACTGCTCTTTCAAGTGCTCACCTGAGAGACAGGATTCTGAACTCTATCCCTGACACTGTCTCCATTTTAAAGCTTGGTCATTACTAAGCAACTACAATTCAGCACTCTATGGTATGTATATTTATGTGTGTATATATATAATTTATGTATTTGTGTATATACATATATTCATTAGTCTCAAAGACTGCAAACAGCTTCCAAAAACAACTATTGATTTTGACTACAACACACATTTCTCTCTTTATTCTGATTTCAGCCTACAGTTACAAAACATGAGTACTGATCCCCTCTTACCAGTTTCAGGGTGATGGAGGTTAGTTTATTAATGCTCATGAGATTGTGTGAGGTAGCCAAATTGAAAGCCTAGAGAAATGCAAACATACTGGATCAGCAGGAACGCTTTGACTAAACTACAGTCTCAATACATTGCTCAATAAAGCTAATCAAAACACAATAGCAGGAAAAACCAATACAACAGCTAAAGAATATTTATAGAAGTTTCATGGAAAAAAAATTGTCAGCATTTACCTGTACATATACAATGATAATTATTTTCTTAATAATTTTTATTCATTTTGCTGTGTTTCTTTGTTCCATTTTAAAGTCACTCAATATCTCAAACACAGGGCAGAAGAAAAATAATAAAAAAAAATTAAAAGAAATGTTCTGTTCTCTAATGTTCTTTGATTAAGCGAATACAGCACAAAATAAACAATAGGAAGAAGGCTGCAGGTATAGGAATGATGCAGTGAAATCCTCAAATTGCTTTTTAAAGATTTTTTTTAAGGAGTATATGTGACAAATCTCATTGATGATATGAATTTCATGTTAGCTCATTGTCACATATAAAGTCAGCTGTGTTGTGGACAGAATTAATTCCCACCGTTCCCCCATTGTGGTTTAAATCTGCTGGTGTTTGACTTAGTTAAAAACCAACAGTAACCGAGCCTGAGCCCTGCCCTTGCACACACGATGAGTTTTGAGTGTGGTACCTGAGGCACAGAGTTGTAACTGATCTGGGACCTCCAGGAACCACAGGGTCTCTCCCAGGTCCCTTGTCCTGGTCTCAGCTCGGTGCTGAAGCCCCCAGCAGCTGTGCAGTGACTGGGGAGCTCTGGTTGAGCACGGTGAGGCTGGAGCAGTGCCCAGAGGCAGAGCTGGGGTTCAGCTCCAGCCCAGCTGTGGCCACAGCCAGCCATGCCTTGCTTCCAGGTCCCTGCAAGGTCTGCAGGCAGCTTCACTCTACACTAGAGCCACTTCTTACTCCTATTTGTGTGTGGAAAAAATATCCCTGTGGGAATCTCTCAAAAAAATGTTTACAGAACTAATTAAGTGGAAACTGCTACTGACCTTTTAATACTAATTATTTCTGACAGTGTTCTAGAATAATTAAAACAGGAAGAATAGAGCTCTTAAAGGAAACAGCTGTAGTGTGCTGAAATTCTGTACCTGCCACAGCTGCTTCTCTGGCCCCACAAGGAATTTTCAGTCACAAATGCCTGTGCAAAGCAGTCAGCACAGTGGTCTCTATTCCTGCCCCTCCTCAGTGCTCAGCCCTGGAAACAAACACAAAATGCCCCTTTGTTCTGCTGACAGCTTTCCTGACTGCAAGGAGAACCAAGTGTGGGCTGACTTGCACCAAGGACTGGCTGATCTTGCAACACAGACATTAGAGAATTAGATTTTCTGTCTACTTCAGAAAACAGGCTATCCCAGCAGCATCCTGGACCCACCAACCAAAGCATCCAGCCCACAGTACAGGCACATCAAGGAAACTAGCTCCAAAGCAGAGAAACTGAACAAAGCAGTAAACCTTCATGTCTTTAATTATGTACAGCAATTACAAAGGAGCCAAAATCTCTTTATGTCAGTAGATTGAGTAAAAGCCAAAAGGATCACTTATTCATTACCGCTTTGCAATCATTTCATACTTTGTTGAACAACTTAAAAGCCTTGAGAGAACAGACTACTGGCATTTTTGCTTTGAAAGGTTAAGCTCGAAAAGGAATTGGAGGCTGAGGAAATAACTTTACTGTCTGAAAAATATACATTCTATGGATTGCAATTAGAGCTGTGGAAATAACTGTCTTGTCTGCCCACTGGCCAAAAGAAAAAAAAGGGAAAAGAATTCATTCTAGGTCAGCAACATTACCTCTCTGTACAATCAGAACAGAGCAGAAATGTTCCCAGTCAGGGATAACAGCTCCATTCACATGGGTGGTGACTCCTAGACCAAGGTAAGATTTGTCATCTAATCCATCACTTTCTTTCTGCTCAGAAAACACCCAGGTTCATGAGTAGGCCATGACTAAAACATTTTAATACATGCTTATGTTTGTTTTCCAGTTCATTATTCATTTGCTCTCTTCTGACTTCCCCCATTTTTCCCCTTTTAACAACAGCTGCTCCCCAATCTACTGTTCACATTTCTCGCTTCTCACTTTTTAAATCAGTACAGATTGCAGCTCGAAAAATGGGCTGAGATGCACACTGCCCATTGAGCTAAACACTTGCAAGGACCAATAACTCTCACAGCACAGGAAAATAGAAGATGACCATCACAATCAAATTATTTGGACTTTAGATTTCTTCTTTTGCTCCTCCTCCTTACTGGTAATACAGAAAATTTATTTGCTTTTGTTATTTTTATTAAAAGCGAAGATCCATGTCAATTTTTTTCTGGTTTTCAATATTTTTGTCATTAAATAGAACAGTTATTTTTCTTGAAACCCTGCTTGTAAATACTGTATTAAAGCTTCTAAAATATGTGAAAGAGCTTTGGTTTGTCCATAACATGCACTTTCATTCTTCATTCCTCCACCAGGGCATGATAAAGATGTAACTCATTCTTTACACTTGCTTTTTGAATGAGACACTAAAAAGACTTAATCTGATCAGTATTCACGCAGGATGAGAGGAGAAGCAAAGAGTTGAATAAGCCTTAAGGAAAGCTCTGGTCTTCAAACAGAGACCAAATTTGTTCAACTACAGAAAAAAAAAAAGTTTGATCAGTGGTGCACCACATGTAAAACAATATCATATACAGATTTTAATTTTGAAACTCATAAATTTTTGGTTCCTCCTCAAGTTTCAACCTATTCTGCTGCTGCTGGTTTGTTTTTTTTTTTAATCCACAGCCTGTAAAGTCAAGTGTCAAGTCTATACAGTGCCATATTCTCTCAGTCACCATTAGTGTTTCAGCCTCCACCATTCCTAGCTATATGGCTTCCTCTGCAAAAAAAAAAAAATAATAATAAAAAAAAATACCGCTCCTGTAAGCAGTTACTTATCAGTAGAGAATGTGTTACTCAGAAAAATCACTGCTTACCAAGGAGTCAGCTGCTCAGCAAAGCTGAAGTTGTTTGACTCCATTACTGAGAAAATCACAAAAGAACAGAAGTTTTAAACACACTTCTCAATGTGGTAAGTAATCTGTGGACATCTGATCCAGCTTTTATAGAAAACACTGCACAAGATATGTTTTTACTCTTGTGATATAGAATACTGAACAGAATTCAGTTTTTCACACTGCTAACCTACAGGGTAATACATGTGAAACACACATTTTATTCCAAATCCCTCATCTATGTTAGCCTCAAGTCCTGAAAAGAAAATCAAGAGTACCAAGAAATATTTTCCTCATTATCAAGTATTGCCTCTATACACTAACAACTATCTGCTTACTAAGGTGAGAAAACATCACTGATCTCCAAATGGACATTACATTTTTTCATGAGCTAGAAATGAAATAACTGTCATTTGGTTTACATAAACAGAAGTACTTATGAGTGAAAGGCTCTTGCACCTTTACTGTAATTATACCACACTCCTGAGTGTATAATTAAAAGGAGATACAGCAATCAAACATTCTGTTGTTCCTACACAAAAATCAATAAAGAAAAATTTGTATAGGATCATTACACGAATTGTAGGACTCCACTTCCATTGCAACTGATATATTTCTATGACATAGTTTAGTAAAATTTTTAGGAGTGTTTATTTGTGTTTAAACTTCGTTCCAAAGCAGCTCAAATAAGATGGATGCCCATGGGAGAAAGCTCCTTTAGCTTTGAAAAAACAGCAGACTAAGGAGTTTGGGATTCATTTGTACCAGTATTTGAGTACAGAGGCTTTGTACATGCAAGTTAAGCCCTTGCTCCTGGCAGGCATTTTGAGAACACACACTCTGGCAACACCTCATTTGATCCCATGAATTTTATTATCTTCAGGAAAAAATTGCCCCAAATCTGTGACACATGAAAGCTGAAATGTGCTGCAGGATTACCTCATAATAACAAGCAGCAATGAAACACTGGGGGATATCCTAAAGACTTCTAAATTTACCTAAACAGTAAAGGATGAAAAAACATATAAGATGTCATGCTGGAATGGCACAGCATCAGGTGTGAGTTGGCAGGAACAAGACCAAAATGCCAACACAGCCACAAGGGCATCACAGCAGCCTAGTATAGCAGCATGGGATGCACCCTGTCCAGCTCCCTGCTCTGATTCAGTAAGGACTGCTTAAATTCCTAAAAAAAGGATTAATTTTAAAATAATTAAACAATGACAACTGTTTCAAAAATGAGAATTATACCTGGATGAGAAAAGTAATGTGATATTACATGTTCACCTAGCCGAACTCATCATATCTTTTTTCCTTTACCTAAACAACCTTAACTTAAATAAGGAAAATCTTCCTAAATTAATAAAAGTCACTCCAGGCACATTCAAAAGAAATCTCCTCCATTAAATTCAGCTTTTTCACCTCTACGACAAAGCTGAAAGCCTTATATCTTATATGTCTTTTCTTTTGTGCAGCAGAACTAAATTTTGAGCCAGACAAAGATTTTCAAAGTTCAGATCTGTGATTCAGACCTATCTCCTATTACATGCTCACAAGTAAGTACCATCATAGAAAAACAGCAAGAATTTTAAGGCAGTGGGATTTCCTTCATTAATCTTTGAGAGCACTGAGGCAAGAAAAATTCCATCCTGCAGTGCCTCAAACTATAACAATCCCCCAGCTAAATCGTCTAAACTTTTGAGATTAGTGCTGGTTGCAACATTTTCCTGTTGATAATTTTCTGGATTTCTATGTATTTCTATCCACACTAATACTTACAGTGAAATGAAATAAAAGAGTTATAAATTTATTAGAAGGTGATATAACCAAATTAAAGACTATACACTTTACTGATTTACCATAAGCCTGAACTAGTTACATTTACAATATTATTTTAGTAGATTCACTTCGCTTTTGACAAAACCCATCATATTGTCAAGAAATTCCACAAAAATTACTGAACAGAAACACTCTTATGCCAGCAGCCTTATCAATTCACTCTAGGGACAAAGAGTTTCAATTCATTTTAACAGGACAATAATCACAGTCGAAGCATATGTGTATATAAAAATTCTTAGTAGCAAGATCTTAGCTTTGTATTTTACCTGTTTCTGTCTGGTAAATGACGAAAGACGATTTTACGAGTTGTTTACAATTGGAATAGTTAACAATCATTTTTCTTCTACTTTTATTTGCTGACATCCCATTTTAAGCACATAAAAATGTCAGTTTGCCTAAAATACTAATCTGAACACATACGCATAATTACTTGAGTCTGGGTATTTGAGAAGTGGTTTGTAAGCATATGGTTTAACATTAAAGAAGACCTACAATACTGCATGAAACCTAAACAGTGATGACTTACCTTATTTAGGCCTGAGTTTCACTTCTGCTCTGTCTTGACTGAAACATAGCACACGGAGCTTCAAGGGCATCTGCAAGACCCATTTAACAGATTCAGCAAGCAGAGAACGAACGTGGATCTTGAATTTTCAAATTATTTGGTGAATTATGACTTGATTATTAATCTTTGCAGAAGTTCAAAGTTAGATGCATAATATATATGGCATAAAATTCTGATTTTATCACAAGAGCCATACTGAACAACCTTTCCTACTCTCAGACATGAGGACATGCAGTATTTTGCTAGAGGCAGCAAGACTGGGGAATAAATAGTTATCTCTGGGCATGAGCTGGGATGAAGGGAGACAACAGGGTTGCTTTAATCTCACCCAGAAGCTCTTTACTTGGCACCAGAATTGGTTTCTCCTGCCTCAAGAATGCAGAACAAGATCTCATGGGGAGCAGAGGGAGGCTTGGGAAGATCAGCAGTGCTCCAGGGAGCAAATAATGCTTCTGAGATATAGGAGGGAACAGCAGGGATAGAAGGCATCTCTTGCCTTCTTCCTTTCCCTTCCCAAGGGTGACCTCTCTACTGCCATAACTTTTGTTCCTCTTTTGAATGAATAAAACATCTACTGCTACACCCAAGGTCTGGTTCCCACAAAGAATTCATCCTATTTCTTTCCCTATCTTCTGTGCTTCCTTACATATGCCATTTATCCTATGCCTCTGTCTTCCTAATTGTATGAATTTGAGAACAGATCAGGGTCTAGAAGCAGTGAGGTTTGTACCATATACTAGATCTGCTCTTCTTGCACCACTCTGTGAGATTTAAGGCAAAGGCTCTTTGATACTGTCACCCCTTTCCTCTTCACAGATCAGCAGATGAGCAGCACACCAGCAAGCACAGTGTTGCTTAAATTGCATACATACCTCTCTCCAGCTACTACACTCAAACATGGTTATGATTCTACCTGGAGCTTGTCTTTAACATATTTTTAACAGCAAAACTCTTAAAAGAGACAAGTACTATACACTCTGGGGCATGTGCCAAGACATGAATGGAACTGTGGTTTTCTACCTACAGATGTATTAATAATTTTTGCTTCCAAAGCAGACCAAAAAATTATAACACCCTCCCCCTCAAAGCACCTCAAGACAGAAAGATTTCCACAAGTTGTACAAGTTTTTCTTTCACATCAAATGGTTTGGCCTTTAAAGAGAATATCAGACCAAGTGCCTTTTCTGTAGCTACACTTGTATGAAGGTAAAACAGCCACAATTCTGCCCTGCAACACTGGTGGGCTTTTATCTGCCTTTCTCCAAATCTACTGCAATTGATTGCTGTTTGGATGTTTTTTCAATAAACAAAAAAGTAGATCCAAGTTGCAAACCATACCCTCCCCTTCACCTCAGGGGCTACTCTGAATGTTGGTTAGAGGAGGGTTTACTGTGCAGGCTCATTATTTCTATACAATGATTTCCTTCTTCTGCCAAGGCTATCTGCAACTACAGGTGTTGTCATTTAGATAATTAAACCTAGGTTGTCCCAAATCCTGCAAATCTCCTGCAAATCAGAGTTTCAGGCAGCTGAATTACCTGATTTGACTCTGCAGTGATCATGTGAGAAAGTGGAGGTTTAATTAACAGTAGAATGATCAATTTGTTCTATCCATGTTCATTAACAGTCTCAGTCTGTTTGTTAGGGACATTAGGTAGCATGCTGTAAGACCCAGAATATTCTTGTACTTCATCAGAAAAAAAAGAATTTAAAGCAAAATCCAAGAAAATCCACCCATACAGATTTCTTTTTTTTGTATTTTCCCAAAACAGCAAACATCGTGTTAGCTAAAAGTATGAATATATGTGCCTAACAAACTCTGCTAATATTGCAGAGAAGCAAAGTGAGTCTGAAAAAAATGGTACCAATTAACACCACTTTGTAGTCTCTTACAGCAGGTGTGGTACTAGATGCCAGCACAGCCTGAACATCACACCTGCTTAGGTCTAATTAATACCATTAAGGGATTGGTGTTCAGCTCACACACACACAACCCCACACCCATCACAGATTCCTGTGACCTGCCTTAACTTTAGGACTTCAGTGAAAGTTTTCACTATCATTTTATGCACAATAAAGGCTGAAAAGCATGTAGATGTGCTGGTTTCAGTACCTGAAACTGCTTTTCTTAGAAGAGATCACTGGAGTTCCTGCCAGTTGCAGTGCTGCCATCAGTATGCTAAATGTACCGTGTGTCTCCCTAAAATAGAAGCAGCCTCTGCAGCCCTGGCCCAGCAGGCAGCGTCTTGGTTGTTCTGAACTGATTTATCTGATCAGGTGTCAGAAGCTGAACATCAGACCTAAGCTGCTTCCCCAGCTAACTGGGATGACAGTACTGCTCATTCCCTTAGCCACAACAATGAGCATCAGTAAAGGAACATGATTCAGGCCACCAGAACACACCAGCTCCAAAGCACAGAAATAATGTCTTTATAACTGGAGATGACCAAATCCTACTAAGGAACAGAACAATTCCCAGGAAATATATATATATATATATATATTTATTTTCAGTATCAGAAAGCCAGATTCATGGTGCACTATGTAAGAGCAACTTATAATCTGTTTCTTTCTCCTTTACCCCCTGGCCGATTTATGAGTCAGAATATGACAAAGCTATTGCCTAAAAAAAAAAAAAAAGCCATGCACAAGGATTCTGGCACAGTAATGTGGGAGCACAAGCCTTCTGTTTGAAATAAGGAATAGCCTCTCTACTGGAAAGATGAGTAATATCCAGGAAAACTGAATTTCAGCTCCTGTAATTGACCTAGTGGCAGCAGAAAGGAAAAACAAAAAATGTCGGAAAGAAAAAAAAAAAAAAAGCAAGGGAACCAATGGCATGTATCCTTTGACTACCTAAGATGCCTATTTTTTTGTGATTGAGAAAAATAAATAGGAATACACTGATGCCTGAACATGCAATTTTTCTGACGCTCTACCACTCCCTTTCTCTTGAGCTTTCAGCAATTGGCTGATTTACAGAGATACAGAGACTCTTTTAGGACTACAAGTGAAAAAACCACTGTGAGATAATTGTAATTCCTCATCACTTATTGCTGTTACTTTGAATGTTCTTTATGTTACAACCAAGAGAATCCAGCCATAAACATCTGCACTGTTTGTTTTGTTGGGTTGGTGGGGTGTTTTTTAAATATATTTCTCTTTACAGCTAAAGGAATCCATCAGTGATAGTGAAAGAGAAAACTGTAAACATCTTTCTGATAACTTTCAATAATCTGAGATAAAGAAACAGCAACAAAAACATCTTGGAAGTGAAAGCAGAGAAACAGCCAAGCCCTTCCCCAGCCCAGCTCATTTGGGTATTGCTTCTCTTAGATTGGTAGCCAATATTAATGAGGGCATTAAATAGCAAGGGAAAACAGCAAAAAGAATTCAAGCCTCAGAAAAAGCCTCAAGAAAGAAGGGCATTGGTAAAATGAGTATAATGACATAATAACTGTATCATTCAAGGTCAGACTGAATGTGCCCCCTCATTGTAACAGGTAAACACATTCCAACACAAAGCTCAGACAGCAGCTTTCTCCATGGCAAATACAACAGCCAGCACAAAAATACCAGTCTTTACACAGCCTGCTTTTACTCTGCAACTCTCCATTTCTCACTGTCCACATCAGCAGGTACAGGGTGCTTCAGCTGCATTATCTGCTGGCTTTGATGATTTGCACAATTACAGGGTTTTGCCCATTTACTGAGATACTCTGTGCCACCCTTTAGAAGTGATCTCTCTCTTCCACTATTGAAATAGCAGATCACAGAATCTGAAAAGACTATCAAAGAAAGGACTTTGAGTTCTTACTCTGCTTGTGCACATTTCCCTTTCTCAGCTAGAGCTGGCAGCACACAGGCTTAATTCAACTCCCCTTAATTACACTGACAGCTCACTCAGATTCACTGACTTCAGCTGGAGTACAATTAAGAGAATAGTGGATAATTCAAAGCTTAGAATTCTTTTACTCCTAAAATCTGTGGAATAAATCTCTTCCACCTAACTCATAGACATACCTTGGAATGTATTGCTTTTTCTGTCATGCATGCAAGAAAGCTGTTAATGTTTGACATCTTATAAGATTTTCCTTCTAAAATATTTATCAGTACAACTCCATGGAGAACTGCACATTATTGTGTAGGTTTAGGATCAATTTCTGTGAAATTAGTTAGGGAAAATTATAACTAATTAATATGAATAGTGAATTTGCTCTCATGTTCAGTCAGCTGCAAAATTCTAATCTTCATTTAACATGAACACACACTGCTGATTTTTCTACCAGGGAGCAAACACAGGGCATTTCTCAAAGAGCTTTAATGGATGAGACGAAAGATAAATGTTTGAAATAGATAAAGGAAAAAAAAAAGTTGGGGGGTGGGGAAGGAAAGCAAAGGCTTCCTATTTTTCCCAAATGCTGATGTTTGCAGCAAGATATTAAATTCCTCTAAGACACAAATTATGAGTAATTAAACAATTCTCACGTCCTCCTTATGCCTACATAACACTAAGGAAAAAAAAAGGATATATTTCTGTGACAGAACACAAACTTCCTCTGCTTCACCAGAACAAATAAGGGAGAAAACAAAACACAGCAGCGCTCTTTGGAGACCGTGTCCCTCTTGAATGAACTCCACTCACCTAATCAGTTCATTTTAAGGTAAATGACTGCAGGTAGCAACCCCACACATGGAAATGAATCCCAAGCATGGGAAATGCACAATAGAAATTCAAAACTAGTAATTGGACATTCATTTAAATACTGCATTAATAAAAGTTTTCTAGGATTAATAAGATTATCAATCATAACATTATTAATAACACCGCTTTGGTCAAACTCTAACTTTCTTATTCACTTCTTTTCCAGATAAATCTGTGTTGACTTTCATAAAAGGTTATTGCATGTAGAAACCCTCTGGGCTTCCTTTCTTGAGCTATTATGTGTGGCTTTCAAATTAACACACATGCCTTTTCTTATTCATTTTATCACTCGTATATAAAGGAAACAAATATTTTGAGAAAAGATCTACTGCTTCTCCCATGGAAAAAATGCATTTCACAGCTCTGACTATAGATCCATATTTGAAGTACAACGCACTGAGCAATTATTTTGAACAAACAAAGCACACAGAGCAACAGAGAACTGACACAGAATATGCTTTTTCTAACTCAGGTAAACCCATACGGGGATGTTGCAGCCTAAATTGCAGAAAAAGCACTACCAGCCTCATATAGCACCCCAAAGCCCCAGGCTATCCACTGCCAGTCTTTGGTGACGAAATCCAAAGTATCTGGCTTTGGGATAGCTTGGGGAGGCCTTGAGCACATTTTCTCTTCATACTTCCCATTTCAGAACACCAGGGCCTCAGTGCTGGAGATCTCCTGGAGCAAAACCTGAACAGATCCACAACGGAGCTGGCTGCAGCTTGTGGCTCCACAGGGCTAAAATGTATTGTTTTGCTTAATCCTCACTGCACAAATGCATGCCAGCACCAACAGTGCTGTTGCAGATATTAAGAATTTTGATAATCAAACTAAAAAATGCTTATTGTCAGCTGTGATGCCAGAACACTGGGGGAGTGAAGCAGAGCGAGAATAATTTAATTTAAAATGCTGACTCTAACTTCAGTTCTGGCTTGCCCCTCTCCTTTTCTTCTTTGTTTGCATTAACAAACCAAAATAAGATTTTTGTGTGGGTTTCAGTTTTTTGCTCAACCATGTTTTTGAGAGAAAAGAGAAAACTTGTTCTTCACCTACAAAATACACTGGCTGATGAGAAGGATGTTAATGGTAGTTCTCTTTGCTTCTACTGTTAATGGAACAAGCACGCAGTAACGAGAGGACGTTTCCAAAAATTTTCCTACCAATTTCTCAGCAGTCAGAAGGGCCTCCATGTGCAAACTGTGGAAGGCTCAACACAGAGCAGATTAGCTATGTTGGTATAGAGGAGCAGGCTCTATGCATGAAGACTGTAACAGGAAAAAAACACAAATCTATTTCTATTTCCTTCAGTAAACACTTTATTGAATCTAACTTTTTCCAAATAACTTACTTAATAACCAGATTCACACACTTTTCCAATATTTCACGTAAAAAGAGACCCTAAAAATATTTGGGCTTCTTTTTAGATGTAGGGGTTTGAAAGCAAAACAAGTGAGAAGCTCCAAGTCAGAAATACAATTTAATAAGAAGAAAGGAAAAAAAAAAAAGAAAGTAAAATAAATTAAAAGCAATAAAAGCAATAATACAAAAGACCACTGACAGAGTCAGAATACAGCCTGAGCAGGGTGATAGAAGCGGTCCAGATGAGGTGGTCTTCCTGAAGCAGTGATCCTATAGAAAAGTCTGGTAGCTCTGGTCCTCTGGGAATCCAGTGAACAAGGGCGGCCTGTCCCAAATCCCAGATTATATCAAGATGAGAATGCCTGGCTCCTCCCCCCGGGCGGAGCATCTCACAATGGGATGATGAGTCATACAGAAAGGTCCTGGATGGCGCACATTAACTCCCTGATGGAGTTATCTATGAGTCGTTAACAGAAGGTGGCCCAGAGGGAGGGGTGGTGTTTGATAAGCCATTAACAGAAGATGGCCCAGAGAGAGGGGGCCTGGGAAAACACTGCTCCAACAATTGGATTCAATAGTTCACGAAGATGGTGATAGAATACTTTGTGCAAATCCGATACTACAACCCAGGACACTGGCTCACTTTCATATGTTGTTTTTGAAGTGAAGTGCGTTTCTGAGGACTGTAGAAGAACCTTTTGTTAAGATGTATGGCTGGCTAGTCAGCCAGGGACAGCACTTTGCATTGTCTGTCTGACTCTATCCACTAAGATCTATCCAGTGAGAAGGATGTTTTTACATAAGCCAGTCTTTCCAGAACAAAAGAGGTACACGAAATAGTTTCTCCATTCTGAAAAGCAAGGATTAGAACTTTACATTCTTGCATGAAATTGTTCAAAAACTTGGAAACCAACCTATCTTGCCATGGAAAAGATTGCAGGGCAGAAATTACCTGTACCATTTAAGTGCGAAATATGAAATCAAGTTTTACAGGTAAAGTAACAAACAAACAAACAAAACCAAAAAATCCCCACCAATTAATCACTAGAAGTTCATATCAGAGACATGTATTAGCTAAATGTGTGCATAATTCCTGCCTCTGTGGTAAATACAGATCACATACTACTCTCTCCAATACACAAGAGGATCACAGAATAATTTCATTGCCCCATACATTTTCAAACAAATCTATTTGATTTCATCCAGGGAACTGGAGAGTCTGCTTTTAAAAATACACTAAATGATAAAGACTGCCAAAATCAGTAGCCTTTTCAGTAGTCTTTTTGGAGTTTAAAAAAAAAAAACAACAACCACATGCAGGAAAGCTAAATAAATAAAGACTTTGTTCTCCCTTTCACCTACATAATATGCACTGTCAGTTTGCAATGAATAGATAAAAAGGATTGAAACTGCATTGTTTCCCCCACAGAATAAAAAGATTGCTGAAAGGCAAAGTAGGAGCTGGCTTCCCTACATGTCAGCTCTCATACAACGTATGCAAAACATCCCTGTAGCATCAGGACAACTGTGATGAAAGCTGAATGCCAGCCTTCCAGCTGAAAACAAATGTTGCTGGGAAATTAGCTGTAAGGGACACCACAGTTACCATGACTGTCTTTGTTTATCACATACCACACTATTAATTTACATAATCATAACACTGTTGAAGCATAATTTAAAAGTATGTGTTTGTTTACTTACAAAGACAAGAAATGCACATATTAAAATCCATTTGATTTTGTAGATGGTTTGATATCTTGGAAGAAAGCACTCAACAGCACTTGGTATTTAAAGAAGAGCCTTTCAAATCATGATGACATCTTGCATTGTATTATTTATCTTAGTATGTACAGGGCAAGGTCAGCACAGACAGCGACACTTAATGTTCCCAAATACCAGCAGATGTACAGGTATAACAAAATTACCTCAAAACATGTATCAGAAATACGCATCTTCTTAACCCCTCCAGCAGAATCACACTGGTGTCTGCTGAGCTGCAGTGCTTCAGCATAAAATGTCACAGTTGGAGATATTTACATCCTCTTTGGCACCAAGGCTGGGAGCCTTGTGGAGAGCTAAGGGTTTGCACATCTCAGCATCAGCCCATAAGCTCCCTGAACTCTCTGTCAGGAGTGCTTAGGGACAGTGAGAGTTTCAGGGGAACTCCTGGCTTTTTCTTTGATGGCAATGAAAAATTTACCAGGATGATATTGCAAATATCAGGTAAGATCCTTGTTCTGCAAACAGTTTCTCTGATCCCTAACAGCATTTCCTAAGAAACATCTCCAGCTTAACACAGAAATACTCTTAGGTCTGTAAGCCAGGCAAGAGTGACCATGAGCTGTGCCCTTAAGAGAATGATAACAGCACTTGATGCCAGGCATTCTTGTCTAGTCTACTACTATTACATTTCATGTTTTTTGAGCTTGATGCACAACATTTCTTTTTGTAAAGTTGATTGCATTATTCCTCTGGAAGCATTAAAAATATGTCAAAAGCTGCAGTACAACTTACTGAGAAAAATATATAGTAAAATGGTCTAGCATTTTATACATAAATGACAGGTAACTTTGAATTTAACCACAGACTTGTTAAACAAATACAAAAAAAAATTATTTATGATGTATTCTTGGGCTTTTAATCTTGCTCTCAATTTGTTATTGTTAGCTATAAGAACATGCAGCAAATCAGGCTTTTTCCATTGTCAGCTTAGACAACAGAAGAAATCTGGGGGTTTTAAATGAAATTAAAAGGCTGTTTTCTCTTTTTTTATAAGAGGGAAATCTTCTGGATTCAGCTCTGACCATACACCAATTTCACGTTGAGTAAAGCCAAGAAAAGCCTGCAAACTTAAATTATCACCAGGATTCACCAACTTTTCTTCTCTGAAAAATAATATTTACAGCTTGGTTTCACCTAAATTTGTGGGGACTGGGAGAGTGATTGGGTTTTTTGGCACCCTTTGGAGAAGCCAAAGTGCCAGGCTGAGCAGGGTGGGTGGAGACTGTGAAATAGTCTCTCTGTAGGACACTCCTGTATGACAGCCAAAAACCACAGGGCTATTTTCTGGTTTCCATAGAGGCTTCCACTCCTGCCTTTCACTTGTAAAGCTGACAGCACAAATGGGGCCAGTCCACGTTGGACTTTTCATAAGCATTTGGGATACTCAAGAAGCATTTCTTTGAGTGTGCTGTGGCATCAGAGAGCAAGGCTCTCCCCTGAGCTCCATCTGACACAGTGCCCTTTGGGAAGCCAAGAGCTCTCAAAGCCATGTGAGCCCTCTTCCAGTGTAACCCACCACACACATAGAAGTTTTAGACAAAAAGCAAGCAGCCCTGCCTCTTTCAGCTAACACATCAATTTACAAGAATCAGCTTCCATTAATGTTGTCAGGAAGCATCAAGAGGAATGAAGGCACCAGAATAGATCAAACATCCAGCTATGTCTTGCTGAGAGTTATATATACACTTCAGAGAGGGGCATGGCTGGTCACAAGAGCAACAGAAGGCAACACAGGGTGGGTCAGGACACAAGCAAGGCTTTTTAGCAGGTGGTCTAAAGACTTCAATGAGCACCTGAGCCTGAGTACATCTCTGGCAGCCTTCAGAAAGAATCAGCTCCTTATAACCCTGTTGAAATAGAAAAAATAATAAAACTGAGTAAATGAATTGAACCTATTAATAGTGTTTTAATTTTTTTATTTTGACCTTGTATGAGGTATAAGCCAGGAGCTACAGCTTCTACCTCTCACACTGTTCTTTCTTCCCCCCCAATACTACTTCTGAAAGCACAGCACAGATGCTTTCCCAGCAGTGTGTTGTTCTGCTGCCAATTCCTTTGTCTTGCTTGCACTGTCACCAACTGTACTCTTCTGGGGGTAGCTTTTCCTGTTTCTAACAAGATGTATTTCACAAATTACAAATTAAAGCACCACAACAGGTCTCCTGACATGAATAGAAAAATTGTGCTTGCTGAAGCACGAGCAAAAAGGAGGAAAAGATTCATTGCCACCAGACATATACAACCAGAAACAGAACAACTGTTAAAAATTAATTTTAAAACACAGTTATGTGGGAGTTCTAGAAGAAATGTCAAAGAGATGACTTTAATAGAGAAGTGAAGACAGTACAATGGTCATGGCACACATGCTACTTCATGTCTCTGCAAACCAGAGGAATCTCTAAGTTGGGTATGGGATGCCTAATTACTTTGAGTCACATTGTTCTCAAAATATTTTGCCACATTTTATAAAAACATGGTGAAATATTTTAAACATGCCAGACTTCTGTTAAATGGGAACTACTCTTCCTTGAGTGCTTAAGTCACTTCTACAAATAGGAAATTTAATGTCTTTAAAATCTTTAATGTTAACAGCTAATTAATCTCTAGCTAAAATATTTTAAAGCTACCCAGTTTATCGAATGTAAATCTAAATGAGCTACTACATTCACACCAATTCAAGAAAAAGAATAATTTGTTACATATGTTTTGGGATCTATGTTAACTCTCCAAGCATATTGTGAAAGTTATCCTAGATCCCTTATTAGCAAATTTAAATAAAGCAGCATTACTTTTTCTGTGAAGATCCTTTTCCATCTGTATGTTCTATGATGCCGGTTTCTCATTTATATTTATAGATGTAGTATAACATTTCAAGAACAAAGCCAAAAGAAAACACAACCACATGCATTCAATTCATTAAAATTCCTCTTAGGTCATAATATAATTAAAAAGAGAACGAGAGAGAAGACAAACATTACTAGCTCCACAATAATGTCATTAGGTTAAGGACGTGGCAATTAACAATCCATTGTCTGTGATTTTGTTTCTATAGTAGTTTATTGTTAGAGAAGTAATTGATGGAGCTTTGTTCATATGATTGCACACAGGCATGCAGTGCTATAGATGAACATTTATTTACTGCTGAGGTAAGTCACCCTAGGTAAGTACACTCAGGGTTCTGAGAGCTGTTTGGGGCTCAGCCACAAACTAAAACCAACAAGCACTATGCTCGTACTTATTTCTTTAGTCCTCCTACAATTACCAGAGTCAATAATTGTCTCTTTATGGCACTAAATAAAGTTACTCTTTATGGCATTAAATCACCTTGAATAAAATTTTGGGCAGATGACATCTGTTCCTTTTACATTCATCAATACAGATTATTTTGCTCTCAATCTCAATGCTAAGAATTTTAGACATATTCTATGCACTTCCTAGTGCAATGTCCTGGATATCATTGGTTGTGCTAAAGCACAGATATATTTCTAGAATGGTTGTTTGGCTTAAATCATGAGACACAGCCATTCTTAAAGCTGTAATTCTTAAATACATCTCATGTCTCCTTAATCTTTGGAAGCAGAATTTTCCTGAGAGCTCCTGGTGCTCTGACAGTCCCCATCTCAGTGCGAGCAGAAGCAAAGGTCTTGCTCCTGGGTGTGACCACAGGTTAGATGGTTCTGTTAATTTGCTGATACTCTGCTGACAGCTGAGATATGAAATTTCACCTAATTCTTACTCCTTACTGTGTTGTATGCAACACACTGGCACTATTGATTTAATACAGGCACCATGGCCTTTATAGGTGACATTTCATCAGTTATATTATTAGGTAGCTTCATCTTTCATAATAAACATAGATGAAGTTATCCAGTTGTTAGAAATTGAACAGCACTCTCTCCCCACCTCTCCTCTATTTTTTTTTTCTACTTCATTTTTACATGTGCATGTGACAATGCATATTTTAATTATTTTTAAATTTAAATATCCAGAAAGAAGAGGTCTGCTACATATCTGAGTTAAATATAATCTACTTCTTGCTAGACTCTTTCTTCCTTTAATATTATTTCAGACAAATCCAGTGACAGTGCATTTAATCTAACACAGAGGTACCTCACAAAGCTCAAACAGTTTAGATTTCTGGGGTTGTTGGGTTTTGGGGGTTTTTTTCAGTTTTTGTTGGTTTTCATTTGTTTGGTTTTGGGGTTTGGGTTTTTTCTTCTTTTGGGAAACTTTCACTTGCGTTCTCCTTATCTGATGTGTACACTGTCTCCAACTGCATTTTGAGTTTTCTTGATGACAGTGCAAGAGACACCAGTGGTACTACATAAATTTATGTCACACTTAATTGAATGGTAGGAGTGAAGAGTATTCCTTAAAATTAGACTGACTGTTTCCATGGAAACAAAAGAGCACAAACAGAATTGTAATAACTTGACTTTATAAAGTCAAAAGAAAAGGCATTTTTATATGTTTTGTTGACAAAAGGACAGAATCCAGTAGTTTATTATTTATGGGATTTCACCTTTAGGCATATTTCTGAACCTTATTTTGTTTGGAAGAAATGAGTTGCTGTTTTTGAGGTCAGGGAGGCTCATGTTGGTATGAAAGGTATAGGGTACCACTGTTACAAATAATATGCTCTCCCAAAGAACACAGATGAGAGCTTGAACTCTCATCATTAAGACTAATTTTCAAACGGAATTTAACATTCGTTTTCAGAAAAACAAAACAAAAAACAAAAATCAGAAAAGGGATAAGACTATTTGTTTATAAATTGCTAGCAATGAAAATCAACCTCAACCCAGACATTGTCACAGTGATATAGAAATATCTTTTCTCTGTTAAAGAGGAAAACAAAAGAAAAATAAATACACCCCCCCCCCTCCCCGCAAAGGGAAGTGGGTAGGGGTGGAATTGCTAAGGAAAAAGTTTAGGAGTGATTTGCTAAACTACTATAGTTGATTTTGTGAAATCACTCTAGTCCTCTGCCCCAAATAGATGAGCATTCCCTACTGATTCCTCCTGGAGCTACCAACCCAGGATTTGATATGGTGCTCCAGAAAGAGAGATAACTGCTAGTCCTGAAGGATACCCTCTCCTCCTACTGCAAAGGCCCTCCGTTTCTACAGCTAAGGATTAGTCCTTCACTGTAGGCCACTAAGGGCTTCAGATCTAGACATAGAACTTCCCATTGTCCTCTCACCTTGTCTGATTGCTCGCTTGTGTGTCATATGCAAGTTTTAATGGTTATTTTAGCAGTTCTAATAACTACTTTGAAAATAACAATGTCAAATGTCACAGCCTGCACACACCAACAAAGCAGCTCCCTGAAAGTGACTGCTACTTGACAATTATCCAAGTTTTAATCCCTTCTCTATGCACTGGTGAGCTTTTTATCATTCTCATTTCATAGGCAAAATTCTGACCATCAGCAGCTCACATTTTCTGTAGAAATAATGATATCAACAGTATTGCCTGCATCAGTTAAACTTGTAATCCAGACAGAAAAGACAGATTCTTTCAAACTAATGATTTTCTGGTTGTTTAGCAATACACTTATTTCACCTTTTACAGTAACCTTCTTTTAATACTTTGTTCTTGAATCCTATAACAACTACTCAAAAACTGTGCAAGGAATCAATGACTGATTGTTCCTCTTTACCTTCAGCCATCACACAAACAGCTTTAGCTTCCTTCACTTTTAGGTAATTCTTCCAGTGTTCTGAAGTAAGCTAAACAGATCAATAGTCAATAGCCTGCACAGCTCCTCAGGCAGCCCTCTTAACACTTTATAAAGTGGGTTTGTTAATGAACTCTAGCTCATTGTATTACGTGCATGTCCTGTGTCTTCCCACTGCATTTTATTGCTTGTGCAATTTCCACCTAGATGGAAAAACTTCTTCTAACAATGCATTTTCATGTTACATGGAATAGGTTTCCTAGGACACATTTAGAATCAAGATGGTTTTTTAAGAAAGAGAACATAAAATGAAAAAGAACAAATTCTGCCACGGCCACTACATTACTAGTAGCTAGGTTTAGTATTTTTCAAGGCATAAATATTCAATATTCCATTACATAAAAAATGGCCTGATCAATCCAATGGACTTTCTCACAGAAGAATTCTCCAAATATATAATGCTTTAATATTGAGTGCTGACAGCAAGCACAGCATGGGGAAGAGCAGTATCAGAGAGTGAATGAGGGGACCTGTACTGGTAAACAGAAGAAACAACTCAAAATGAAATATTTTTAGTTATAAAAAAGCAGTATTAGGGATGCAAGAAAACTACTGGGATTCCTATCTGTATGGGCCTGTGGTGCTTTATAAGCCTTGGTCCTTGATATGCTTTTCATGTAATTTATATTGTTTCCACAGAAGTCACTAGGCTTAATGCAGTAAAGTCAAATATATGGAATCCCAGGCAGATAGGTTGGCATAAACCTGCCAAAGTAAACTGAAAATGGCCTTTTTAAAATGGCCATAAAACTTGTTTCAGCTTGATTAAGTTAAATTTTGTTTATTTTTAAAATTCAGTTTGTGGAGGGGATTTGGGGGGGTTGGTTTGTTTTATTCTGGGTTGGTTTGGTTCAGTTTTGGGTTTTTTAGTAAGATTCTTAGTCTGCTTAATGATTTATTTATTCTTCACTGAAGGGGATAAGTTACTTCATAAATTGATCCAAAAGTAAAGACAGCTGGTGGGACTGATACAAGTATTTGTATAGTAGCTTTTCCCTATAGCTTTCCACCTCCTGTGACATCTCCATTTTGAGTTATGTCCTTAAACTTAACAGCTATATAAACACAGGCATTTAATTCCTTTATGTCCAAATATGCCAATAAATTAACATCTTTTGAATGAGCACTACCAAGGCAGACTTTTTGTTAGAATTGGGTGTTTTGGGTTTGTTTTTTTTTTTACTTTGCCATTGTAATTGGCTGGTTATTTTATGGTTTTTCAATGCTATTTTCATTGGCAAGGATAATATTCTGTGACATGAATCAGGAAAGGAACCAAAAGGAAAAAAATTGTGAAACTGAACCTGTGAAAAGTGAGAATTTAGCACAGTACTAATGTAAGAGTGAGAATACTGAAATGCAAAGTAGATGCCCATTTGTCTTCCACTGCAACTTGTAAGAGTAAGGAAAATAGTTTTAGAAGTGATTACCTGAGGTGATTTTCAGAAAGAGTCACAGGTGAAGATGCAAGATTCTACTTCATTTTCCAGATCTTTCACAATTCCAGATCTTTCAGAATATGTGGCCTTGAACATAGTTTACTTGTATATATATTAAAATCTGATTTAACATCATAGTGAAATTACAATACTGCCTATACTACGCCTTTCCAAGCCTTCTTCTCCATATCTTCTCTCTGTGACTTTTCAAACAACACAGAGCCCCATGGGAGGTTAAATACTCTTCCATGACCATCTTGTATGCTGCTACAAGACTAATAGTATCCCAAAACATTTTCTAAGTTCAAACCACACAAGAGGTATAAGAACTAAGATGTAAGCAAACATACATACCTGTCAACAACATATTAAAAAAATTCCAAAGAACACATATGGTTTTCACATCTGTTAGCTAACAGAATTCTTCATAGATAAAAATACATTTTACAGAAGAAGAATAAAATGATATTGTGACAGTATATAAATGCAACTAAAAGATCGGGATAGCAATTAGCTGTAACAAATCTTTAATAGGCTTTGAATTCAGACTTTGGCCATGAAATCTCAGATGCCCTAGCTTTTTCCTTGTCAGTCTGCTGGCACAGTCTGTTACATCAAGAACCGTGCAGTGCAGAGCATCCAACCATCCCTCCCAACTCAGGGTACCAGGAGAGCAGGACCAACCAGCACTAGAATTAGAAATGATGCAGGGATGCTTTTTACAAATGTAGATGTGAATTTGCCATTCCATTTTATGGTCTGTAGTGAGGCACTGTAACTGAATGTGACAGAACACTGCAGGAGGGTAGTTCTGCTTCACAGCATTGTAAGGAAAGAGAGGTGGGTAATGCTGATGTTTTACAACTACAGGCATGTTTTTCCACAGATAAGTTCTATACAAAGATACACATATACAGCAAGAAGTCAAAGGTACTTAGACTTCATTTCAGAGAGAGGGAAAGGCAGAAGAAAACACAGTTACAATAGAAATAATACAGTTACAAGAGAAATACTATCTTACAGCCAGCACTGACCTTGCTGTTGATACACCCAATTACAGCAGATTTCTCCTAACAGCTCAGGTCTGCCACATCTTGAAGAATATCAGCCCTTCCACCTACAGATTCTGACAATGTAATAAGATGAAAGGATGAGTGAGAGTCTCTCAAATCAGTAGGAAACTTTCTCCTGCAGTTGTCCTTACTAAAATTTCCTGCAAAACCAGACCTCTACTTGGTAAACTTTTTGACATTAGTTTTTTTTTCATTTGCACCAAAACAGAAGGCTCCTCCACAGCACTCAAACTTTAGCACTCAGATACGGTACAGCAAATGCTCTTGAATTCCAAGTACCAGGTAAAAACTATAAATATAGAGCAATATAGAGACTATTCAGGAATGGGGAAGAGGGATGAATGGGTAGGAGTTACACGGTAGAATTTAAAAGATCCTTTTGATAGAAGCTTTGCCAAAACAGACCCATGGACACTGAAAGATTTGTTTCTATGAACTTGTATTTACTTGGAGGACAGTGTGAAAATCCACAGAGCCATACCTGACCTGCAGGAACCCTTTAACACCACATAAGTACAGTGAAGAAGAAGGAACAAATAAGTCAAGCCAGGAAAATTGCTATCTCCACCTTTCCTACATGCAAGTGAAACTGAATCATTTACCAGCTGCTCATGCTGTTGTTTACAGCTCAGGCAATGCAACATAGGAAAATTAATTATGCCAGCACCACAGATTCATTCCCAGTGTTAATTTGCTGAGCACATTTTCCTTCACACTTCACAAGATGCCCAGGAAAAACCGAAAAAGGATTGGCAAGAAAAATCCTACAACCTTGCTGCAGGTAAGAATGCAGGGCAATTGGCCACTTCTAAACTTCTTCCCTCCACCTCTTACTGTCTGTTCTCCACAGCCACAGTCATGATCTCTCCATATAAGATGAGCTGACCTGAGCCAGGTTTGAGGGCACTTGGAAATGGCCAACTTTGCATCAACTTTGTCAAGGTAAAGCAGTCATGATCTGTCCCTCCAAAGCCTTTCCTCCCATGGTGGACTTGTCTTTAATACTAGAGAACTCTCTCTGCAGAAAAATTACCAAAGAAAATAGTCAGATGACAGAAAAGACAACCTATAATTTACAAACCATTTTAATTTTTTCCCTCATACATTCCATCCTTCATATATCTTCCTAACATAAAATCTCTGGTTTAGCTCTACCTTCACTTCCTATACAGGTCAGATAGCCTCTTGCCTCATGGAGACTTGTGTGCAGTTACTTACTACTCTATAAAAATAACAGTTTAGTCATGTCTGTTAATATATACATTTAGAAACCTGTTCGCTGTTATCCAATTTTTACTTTGCAGCCAGTCTGCACTGTTATAAGATATATTTTGGTTTGGGAACCTTTTAAAATAATTACAATTATTTTATGTAAATTTGGCAAGTTACTTGCTAATATTTATTCATAAACGAACACTTAAACAGTTAATTCTTTATCACAAACATTTTAACAACATGATTTGCAGAATAATTCCCATGAACTCCCTTATCAAAATGGCAAAGAAAACAGCAGTTAATTAATAATCCATGCACGAAAAAGCTCTATATCTATATCTTATTTCTCAATAATTCCTGATTAGCCACAGATAGAGCATAGGCCCAGCTTGTTAAAAAACCAAAAAACATCCTGCAACTTCAACTTCCATTAAAAACCTAAGGAAGAAAAGATTCAAAATTTTTCAAATGGAAATTACCAGAGGAGAAAAAAAAAAAAAAAAAAAATCTCATTTCAAGTTTCTGAAAGGATGAAACAGAAGCAATTTTCTAGAACTCTCAGCTTGTAGAGGCTTCAATTACTTATATGTGGAATTTGTTTTAATTTTCCCTGTTGGAGGATTTGCTGCTAGTCCTACTGCAGCGTCTACCAGCACCACTAATGAGGTCACTGCATAAGGGTTCAGAGCTGAACTGCACTTACAGACAAAAAATAATGTCTACTGCAGAAGCACATTTAATTATATTATCAAGTTTATGTTTATTGCCTCTTGATGAATTTCATATCACATTCTTTCCATTTACAACTGAAGTATTCTTCTCACAACCAGCTACAGGAGAAATAAAAGGCAAGGCTTCAAGAATGAGTCCACTCTTGAAAATACAATCATCCAAATGAAAAACATGTGAACAAAAATAAACAACAAAAAAAAGAAATTAAAAAAACCCCAAAACCTGCAGACAGTCATGTGTATCAAAGCAACACACAGGGACACCTGCCCTGCCAGGACATCTGCTGTATATGAGCAGCGTGGGCTCAGTAGGATTCCCAACAAGAAATGCAGTGTTTTCTGCACGTCAGATAAACTGCCCACACAGACTCAACCCACAGCACCCAGGGTACTAAAGAGTCCAACAGCAGGCAGGATATAAAAGGAGTTCTCTTTCCAGTATAATAAAAATTTTAATGCTATTTCAGTGCACTTCACATTCAAAGCACAGTTTCTCAACCACCATATTTAATTTTTGTTAAAAGCAGAACTGTCTGCAAACAGCACACTGTGCTGCACAAGAGCTGCTCCTCACCAGAGTGAAGGCTCAGCAGTACCACATTGTCCTTTCCTGTCCAGCCTGTGAGCAAAGTGTGTGCTGCGGAAATAGACTGTCAGAGGGAAATCAAATTATTAATAGAAATATTATTATATTGATATTTAGATAAATGAATAGATAATGAAATTGATCTTATATATTCTTTCCACCTTCACTTGCAATGTAACTTCATACACATATACTCAGGAACTCTGAAAAACTCTGATGCTTTAAGACAATGTAGGAAGCCTCTCTACCATGTGTTACACCTTTTGAGGAGATCTTAGAGATTTAAATGCAAATACTTAAATCTCTTTTCAGTAGTTTGTGCTTTTCAACACTTCATTTCCTAAAATTTTAGGCTGTAATGAGTGCTTCTAATGATTTACCTCTTATTTCACTTTGCAGTGAAACAATTTCCAGTCTGTTGTTTGTGTATGATAGCAATAAACATAATAAACTATTTTTCACTAATAGAGAAAGTTTACATGATTTCTGTGCTGCCTTCATCTCGGGGTCGGTGCTCTGAAAAGCTGAATTTTCTTTAACATTTTGAAATAACTGAGAGGAAGATCCAGTTAGTCATTCACAGCCAGGAGGTCAGGCTCCTGTCCTCCTCCTGCTGCACACAGGTGTCCCCACACATGTAGTGAGAGGATGTGACCCCAGGGCAGCCCATGTGCTAACCCTGCCCTGGCCACAAATGTGTAATGAAGACCCCAGGAAAGAGACGACACAGGTGGTTGCAAAACAGCAAGTGCATACACAGGGGTCAGGCTAGGACACAAGTGCAGGTTCAGCATCTTGGTGTTATTTTAACAGCTTCTGCTGAATTGTCTAAGTTCTCTCTGATGAACCTGGGGCTAAGAGTCTGTCTCCCTTCTCTTTCTTCCTGCCTATTCCAGATGGGCTGTAGAACTCTGACAGGGAGAGGGAACAAATAAAATATTAATAGCCACAGCTATTCCATAAAAGGAATGTAAAGGGAGTCAGACTGCAGCCAAACATCAGTTAGAAAAATGGTAAAAATTGCATTTTCCTCTCCTCATATTGGGGAAACAACCCAAATAGTTCCCTTGATTCCTATATTAAACCCAACCCAAGTAAATCAAAATGTTCTGCTTTAGAACAACTGTCTGATGTTCATATGCAGTGCTTAGCTTCATTTTTGCCACAGCAGCCCTCCCACCTCCACGGACAGGAGCAAAGAGTAGGAGCTGTGATTTGCAAGATGCATTTCCCACTTCCCTCTTGCCCACCTTTATCTCTGTGCAGCAGCACCGATGTCTGGCTGCTCCCTCTTGAAGCTGTGCTTAGCACGTGAAGCCCATCCACACACTCACTAAAGTTAAATGGAAATTAACCACACGTGTATGAAGCCAAAACCTGCATAAGCCAGACAGAAAAAAAGCAGAAATCTTTACAACAATTGTTTTAGGACACAGACTACACAGATACACTTCCAGCATCATGTTTGGGACTGTTTTCCAGAAGGCTCTATCTCTTTGCTCCCAGACTTCTGATGTGGATTAACCTTTTTCATGGACTTCATTAGCACAATTAACAGTAGAAAATACTAACAAATATGATCAATGGGTAAAAAAAAATAAAAGAAGGATCCTTTTTTAAGAACTGTTGATAAACATGAGTTTGCTGTGATTTCAGATAGTTTATGTCTGGCCCCCATGATAAGACAGGAAAAGGCAACCAAATGTGTTTTCTGGTTCCAGCAGGGAGACTCTCAAATGGACTTTCACTGCAAACAGCTATTTGCACAAGTGCTTCATCCAATTGGGAACGAAACCCAAAGAACCCAACGTGATTTGTCTGGCAATCAGGTATTTGCAGTCAGTCTCTGGATTGTGCTCACAGACACACAGAAGCACTTCACAAGTCATCACTCTGGTAATCAAATACTGTCGTTATATTATAAATTTGACTAATAGGCACAGAGCACCTGCTGGTTTTGTTGCTGCTGCTATTACTAGCCAAATTTTATTAGCAAATAAAAGCTAAGACTGCTCTTCTTCCATTTCAGTAACTTGTGATAATGGTGACATTAGGATCCCTGTTCTGAGCATATAATTTTTAAGCTCTGTCTACACTTTCATGAGCACAATTAGGCTTGTCAAATCTACTAGTCTAAGAATCTTAATCTTCTTTCTCGGCTGAATTATTTATGCAGCCAATATTAAGTAAAGAACACTTTACATATAAATGTTTTATATCAACTTAATTGAAAGTTCCCAGTTCTCAGTCACTCAGTACTGGCCTAGGGAATTTGCCTAATTTTTGTCTTCAGGGGGTTCTCTTGTGAGCAATCTAACCACACCAAACCTGTTAGGAATGATCAGTTTACTGAAGTGATATGTAATTTTTTTTTTTTTTTACCCTAACTGTATTTTGGTGACTGACTAAATTGTGAATCTTCATCATAGGCTGCACAAAAAAAAGGCTCTTGCTGAAAGACAAAAGGGTATTTCTTCCCTGAAAGGTGATATAATAAGGTATGGAAATAAAAGAGCTCTGCCAAAGCCCCTTTTTCAATTGGAACTTCTTCCACACTCAGCTGATGTAAACTCTCAGTTCCCATCGGGCAGCAGGGCAGCCTAGAGTCACAGAAGGGTTTAAATAGGAAGAGACTTTAAAGATCATCCAGTTCCAACTCACCTGCCATGGGCAGGGACACCTTCCACTGGACCAGACTGACAGACCCAACCTTGCCTGAATGCTGCCAGGGATGGGGCATCCATGGCTCTCAGCAACCTGTTGAGGGCTTCACCATCCTCACAGTAAAGAAATTCTTCCTAATATTTAATCTAAACATACCTTGGCAGTTTAAAGTCATGATTCTTCATTGAGAAGACAGTTGAAATCTTTAACAAAATAGAAAACAAAAATTGGAAAAAACGAAACCAAACCAAAATAACTTAGAGTTTAACGTGAAACTACCAAGGCCAGGCAGAGATTTTAAAGAAAGTATTTGCTGAAGACACAAAAGCCAGGATCCATTCTGGATAGTGCTTGAAGGGCAGGCCAAATATTCAGCGAAGCTGAAACCATAGGATAAAGCTCAATGATGTCTCTGTGCTGATGTTCACAGTGCAGGAAGAGCTGCGGGCACCTTCTCACACCAGAGCATTCCTAAGAATCACCAGGTCACATCTAAGAACTCACTAAAATCTGCAGTGTCTGTAGAACACTTAATTATTGAAATCAATTAAAACAATAAAGCCAATTCACCACCTGACCAACATGCCTGACAATATTCAGCCAAGAGTTTAAAAGCATTTCTTAATGAAATTGCCTGTCTACTACCCGCTACTCTATAAAGCTCTTTCCCTGAAACTGCCTTCCATATGACATAAATGAATGTTGGCAAGGTTGATCCAAGCTACTACAAACCTTGACAAAAGCTTTTAACTTGGGTAGAGAGGTTGAAAGTAAAATAAATAATAAGTTTACTGGGTACTTTCAAAAATAAGACAGAACAGAAAGCAAATCAACTTTTCTCCTTTTTCAATAAAAGTAAAATTTCAAATTTATTAAGTTTATGAATTTGCAAACAAGCTAGCATTGTCCAGCCGTGGAGGATCCTTGATCTTCTGAAAGAAATTAATTTAGAAAAGTCTCTCAATGACCTCTAAGGAAAATAAATTGTCATTGGATAAGAAGGAACTTCCCCTGGCAGACTGATAATTTGCTAAAGGATAAAAGGCAAATTATAAGAATAAACAATTCTCTTGTTGATGAAAAATTAGTCATGGTAATAAAGACCATAACAAACCCAGATGAATTCCAGAAAGACCTAACAATGCTGAATGAGTAATTAAAAGGTAGATGAAATTCATCATCAATAAATGAAGAAATGTCCTTATGAAAAATATAAGTACAAAATTATGTGCTTGAAATTATATTTTCCTACTTAAAAAGTAATGTAGTATGTCTGATATTGATCAAAAATAACAGTTACTTTGATTAAAATATAATTTCAATGCCCAATAGTCCAAATGTGAATAAGAAATTCTTAGGGAAAAAACAGAGAAGAAAACATGAAACAGCATTATGTCTTTACTTAAATCTTTTGGGTGCCCACATTTTGAGTCATGAGTGCAATTTTAGTAACCTCATAACACACATAGCAGAAAGGGGCAACAAAGGATTATGAGAGACAAAATTATTTTCTAAAAATAAAGACTGAATAGAAAAGGACTCTTCAGAGTGGAAACCTGCCAATAAAGATGGAGTATGCTCATTTCATGGATCTCTATCAATGTGGAGAAGATGAATAGGAAGTGATTATCAGCTGTTTCTCAGAACACCACAAATACCCAAGTCATGCTATTTAGTGCTACTCCTAAAAGCACAGAAGAATTAATATACTTCATTGATCATTTTGCCACAGACTGGGGAGATCAGGAAAACAAGCAAGTTCAAAAAGGAACCAAACAATTCATGGACAATAGGTCCACTGATGGACACTAACACAGTTCATGCAGTCTTCCACTTGGGTAGTGTTCTGACTGCAGATTTTCACAGCCTGTGGAAATGGATCACTCTACACTTACCCTACGTGTATATGTGGGAAAAATGTACATAACCTGAGGTTATTCCAAATGTCTGGTCATTGATTTGAGTCACTTATTCTAGTTGCAGTGATATGTTTTAATGAACCTAAGTAAAAGTTTGAGAATTCTATCTCAAATTCTGCCTTTAATATACATTTTACTTCTCACTGACTCCAGAGAGAGCACTCTGAAGAAAGATACAGCTGTACATCAGCTGCTTACTATGTTCATTGTCCTTTAGAGTGCAGTAGAAAAAAAAGAGTAGTGTCATATCTAGCAACTAAGTTGCTTGATTTATGCCTTCTTTCTGTTTTCTCAGAGTTTTTGGACTTGCATCCTCATCATTTTACATTTGTTCCTAGTAATGGTGTGGTCTCAGGCTATTTCCCATTACATATTTACTCCCTTTATTGTTTGCAATATTGAACTATAGTGACTGAATTCCATCCCCACTACACAATTTCTCCAAGGTCCCATCTTTGTTATGACCAAACCTATCAACACATACTAGTTTTTAGCTCTAAGAAGTTAGTATTTTACAAACTTAAAAACAAACGAAAAAGTAAGGAAGACATTAAGACAGTCTGCAAGTTCTTCGGAAAATAGGAAAATACCAGTTACAGCTGCATTCACACACAATGGAGAAGAACAGAAGGTTTCCCTTGCAGGGCACTGGTAAAGAACACCAATGCCCTTCTCCCCCTACATCCTCTAACATGAATTATAAAGTTCCTAAGATGTTGTTGCAAGCCAACAGTAACTCCCTGACTCCCTCCTCTTTATGAACAGATACAGGCTTTGGAGATGCACCACCTGGCCACACTGACTGCACCAGCCAAGTGCCCTCTCATGCCCAGGAAATTCTCCCCCATCACCACTCCAAGACACCATAAACAGCCTACACCCAGGAGAGCCTTCAGAACTCTTTCAAAATGATTTATTCATTTTAAATACATGGTTCTTAAAAGATGAAATCCAAGGTTATTGTGTCTAAGTAGCTCCTAGGAGAGACACTATCATTGGGTAAGAATGTAAGAAAACTCTTAAAACAGGAAAGGAAGAAATTTCATGCAACAATTCAGTATACTCCACTACTAACCAAACCATTTGCTCTCCAAAACTTTTTTCCCAGCCATTCAAGGCTGGAAAACCAAGGCTTTGTGACTTATTCAATTTTCTGAAGTATGCCTGTGAAGACACAGTTCTCACGAACTTATCCTCTAAATCAAAACACCTGTCAATGTCCTGGGTGCAGAACATGAAGGTGCTTCGTAACAGACCTTGCCAAGGTCACAAACACATGACCAAGCCCTGCACGTCAAAGACTTGCTGCCAGGTTTTGCACCAAACCAAGTCATTTTGTGGGCACTGCCATATCCTTTCCTCTCCTGTCAGACAGGTACTGAGCTGGCTTTGCAGTAGGCAGAGCCCTGCAGGACATGCACAGCTCCTGCCACCCTGCTGCAAGCAGAGCAGCAGTGCCACAAGCACTTCTCCCCATGGGGGCATCTGAACATCCAGGCTGGATACAGAGAGCACAGAGGGGAGGCAGCAAAAGGCACAGAGAACAAGTGAGTTCCCTGAAGTTGCTTGGACTGCACAGAATCCAAGCAACGAGGGGTGGATCCTCACACCTGTGTTAACAGCCCATCTCTGGGATTTCCTGTTCCCATTTCCTTCACCAAAACGAAACCTTCTTTTCCACAAGTTCTTTCAATATTTCCCTCCACTGACACATTCTGGATCTACTCCAATGTAAATAAGGCAAACTTTTACTTTACTCTCAGTTAGGTGGGTGGGGAATTTTTTCTGTTTAATTTAGGTTTGTTTGGTGGAGTTTTTTTTTTAGTTAAGTCATTTTTTTAATTATTATTATTATTATTATTATTGAAGTTTATCACACCATGTAAGTCATCTTGAAGTGGTTTCAGAGTTATGCACAGACCAGAGAAAAGCCTGCTGAGAATAAATATGTTCTAAACCAAATTACACCTGAAAAGGCAACACACTGTTTCAAATGACATATGGCTGCTGTACAGAACACAGTGTAGAACATTAAAAGGCTAGAAGCTGGGGAGCTGACTCCATGCATGTAACAATACAGATTGCTAGGATTGCTCTATTTATTTTGGTGGCTTTCAAAAACAAAAAGGCTTGATACCACAGTTTTGAGTAAGTTTTATCACCAGCATAGATGAGCCATTTACAAGGTACGCAGAGAGATATTGCACTTTAACTTCAGACAAAGGTATGTTTAAAAAACAGGAACATCTTTACTGGGTCAAGCTGCTATAGTTTACAGCAAGTGCAGAATCACATAAAATGAATATCAGAATTCTCAACGGCAGTTTTTCTTCTGAATTCAATCCAAACTAATAAATCTACTGTGCCTCTGCATTCTCTGTTCACTTCAGCTCTTATCTAAATGACAAGTCTTGTCCATGTGCCATGGATAAGTATAGCATCGTGTCAGGCAAATGACAGAAGCATCCTCAATTCTGCCAGACAAATCACACTAGATGGGACATTATTCTTTCTTTCGCTATTTGACAGTGCCATCTGTAACTTCTGCCAATTTTCATGCATTACTCAAGGCAATTGCTTTCCTTTTGTTAAGAAGAAAAGAAGGTTGTGACAGAGCTAGCCATCAAAGTTAACAGGGCACCCATCTCTCTGCAACTTTTATAACACTCCTACCTGCAACATGGAAGAGAGGTAAAATGCCAACAAAATACATGTGTGAGTCAGCAGACCAACAAAGACAAATGCAAATTACAAAAAAAAAAAAACAAAACCAATTGTGCTCAGTGTTTTGTGATTCAAGGAAGCATTACAATTATACATGGCCTGTATACATGACATTGTTCTTAAGGGCTAGAATGGGCACTTGATTGAAATATTAGTACAGGAAACACCAGGCTCATGTGGCTGGAGGTCCATGATCAGCTTGTTGTGCTACATACTGAACATATTTCTACCCTTTTTGTAGAAAAATAACACTCCAACTTCCTTCATGCCATCTGCCCTACACTGAATTCCTCAAATATTGCAGGAAAAGGAAAGAACAATAAGAATCTCCTATTTTATATATTGTCAATCTACAAAAGACAGTCTTCTCTAGTAATATTACAGATGCCAAATGGTGGAGTTGGTCTCATAATTATTAAACACATTAGTTTAGTTTATCTTGTATGTGCAAGGTCATTGTAGGAGAGTTTGAAGCATTTAAGTGTTCCATATATATATACATGGTCTTGTGCAACACTTCTACCTGAGTTCTCCTGTGAAAGTGATTAATTCAAAACAGCCATTTGTTGACAAGACTCTCCCACAGCTTGGCTGAGATTCCTGCATGCTGGTGACCCTTGCAGCTTTTCTAGCTTCCTCTGCTCAAATAAGGTCTCAGTCCTCAATATAACATTTTCAAGTAGAGCAGCAGCAGTTCTCTTTGTCTCAATGGTGGTAAAACATGACACAAGGAACCCCTAAGTTTCTGGCTAGCTCAACAAGTAGTTTTCTGCATGAATTGAAGTATATTTTGCAAACTGGATCCTGGCAAAATGCTAGGTACATGCCTAGAATTAGGATTAGAACCATCAGCATATGGTTAAGAACTCAAAAAGAAAGAAGAGAGTTCAGGACCTTAAAGCTGTTGAGTCCTGTCTTCCAAAGACATCCACAGGGGACTGGATACTTTCTAAAGATAAAACTGTTAGAAGATCCACAGTCCAAATTTCAGTGCCTTTAGGTGCAAGCATGCATGTTTCAACTACTTAGTCTTAATATTTTTTAAATTTTATTTTTCAAGGGTTTTTTTTTTTGAATAGTCAAAGTTAAAAAGCTCAAATCTTTATCATGCAAGCTATGACAGATGGGATCCGCTTGGACCTGTTATCAAAAAAGATTCAGAAGGAGTATCTGCAGTATTTGCAGATTACCAGCAGAATTCAGATGTCTTCATGGAAGCAGTATAGTTTTTTAACATCCTTACAAATTAAAAATACAAGTAAATTAATAAGTTCCTAAGTGATCTGACAGAGCATGTAATGTCCTTCTTGAGCTGGGAAAATAACAGATAAATAGTGCAGAAAACCTGTCCCTTTCTGTCCTAATGCCAAAGATGTAATCACTCTTGTCAGAAACATTATTGTGTCATACAGTAAAGTTTGAGAATATTAAAATACCAGTGCAGAGATTTGATATTAAAAACATTTCTCATGAAATTACTTGTTGCACATTGACAAAAATATGGAAGCCCTGTGGGCTTGTTCCTTTAAAATGATACATTTGATTCTGACAGAAAGAAATTTGAAGAAATTATGTACAGACTGCTTTCCAAGTAATAGCAGAAACACAAGTCACGCTCACAAGCAAAAATCCAAGTACTATAGCCTTTGAGGATTACATTGAACATGCTGATAAATGATGTGCAAGTAGGTGTATGAAAAAATATATACAGGGATTACAGAAGTCACAGCAAATTCTGTACAGGCAACTCTCTAGTGCAATAATATTTTCATTTAAATCAACTTGTATTATCTTGTTTCTTTGAAGCTGTAACAAGAACCATATAAACTCTGCAGTCATTAGGCACAGAGAGATACTAAAATGCACCTGTAAGTGCAGTGAAACCAAGTAGAAAATTTGTAAATTAAATTAACTAAATTAGAAAAAAAGTAGAACTTTCAGCATGGAGAAGCAATTGATACTTAATGATGACTCAATAGCAGTTGTGGGCTAAATATATCACCACTTTTGCTGCAGTTCTTAAAACAACCCCCAGCAGGATAGCATAGGACACCAGGGGATGCTTAACAGGTCCCCCCCTTCTGCAGTGCATTCTTAGAGTTAAAGGCTGAAATGGAAAAACTGAGAGAAGTATTGTAAAACACAGGTCCTCCTCCTCAATTCACACAAGCCATTTCAGGAACTTACATCTGCTTCTGCAGGAGAAGCACCAAAGATATTCTCCTAGTCTCACCACCCTACCACTCCAAAAAAGAGAGGTACTCTATGGAATTAATCTCCAAGCCTGCCTGTGAGATCCTTTCAAGCACTTCTTCCATTTAGTGTCAGAGTGCTCTTAAGGCACTTAGTGGTCTTGCTGACAAAGGACCAAATCAACCTTATAAAAGTATGAAAACTCATCGCCAATTTTTTGGGTGTAGCCCCTGGGGAGGCTATGTCTGCTCTAAATGTACCTGAAGGCCCTTCAATTAAAAAAAAAAAAAAGGGGGAGGTTTATTCTATTGATTTTGTCTGGCCTCCATTTTTAGATAGTCCCAAAAAGGCATCAGTTTGTTCATGGAAAGTGTGGGCTGCATCAAAATAAAGAAATTGTGGTTTTATCTAGATAGTTTAAAGGGTAAGTATTCTTAGAGCAGCTGGCTGGGATCATTTCAGCTGAAATATACACTGAGCACAGAGACAGATCTATCATTTACAGTAATAAAAAGTCATAAATATCTCTATTAAAGAGTGATTTTCTGCATAATGAGGAATAAAGGACTGAGGGGTCTCCCAGGTGAATGCTGAATGTACGGGTAAGCTTTTTTTTTTTCATAAAGTAGTTCCAGACACTGAACAAGAAGTCAGGTTTGAAATCCCAAGCTGACATTGATTCAGATGCTAGCTTGAGGCCATGCTTTGGATAAGTGTACTATTGCTCTCTGTGTGGAACACAACAGATTCGCCTATTGCAGCAACAGCAACAAAATTGCATTAAAAAAATTAAAGTCTGCCTACTGAGCTCTTTTGAGGCTGTAAAATTGTGTAACTTTGTGCCAAAACTTACCATTAAAAAAACAAACAAAGAAATAACAACTATTTTGTCTTTAAGACTATTTCATTTGATAAGACTCCAACACATTTAACAAAAACCAATATTTTATAGAACTTTAAAAAAGAAGTCAACATTCTACAGCAACACTCGCCACAGGCACCAAGGCTGGTGACTGCTGAGCCTGAGGGATGTTTTAGTGTATGAATTGCATCAGGTAACTTCTGCCTCCAAATGAAAGACTTCCAGTAAATATGCTTACTGATGAGGGGATCAATATGAGATAAAAATCGCCCTTAAGCTTTAAGGGAATGGAGTCTACAATATTTTTGGGTTTAAAGTTAACTTTAAATCATCAGCTTAGTACTGACACCTGCCAGGATATACTTGAGTCCCCGGGGTGTTCTGAAGTGGAAAAAAAAGCAGAATTTTTACCTCATAGCAGTGTTAGTCATCTGCCCTCCCAGCCCTTGAAACCACCTGAGAGAAGTTTTACACAAGCTGCAGTGCTTGGCAGGTGTTCTTTAGCCTGGATCTCAGTTTACTGCTCCACGTCCTTTAGCTGTGTGCCATGATGTTTTCCTGCTGGCTCTGCAGCCCCAGCTACAGCCCCAAGGCCCCTCACAGCTGTTTCCTCTCCAGGACATTGCCTGATATTTGCAAGCTTTATACAACAAAGGAGGAAGGAAAAGAAGATATGGTTCCATAATGAAAGGCATTTTAATGCCTTTTCTGTCATTACGTTCAGCCATGTTTCCTTCAGTTGCAATAGAATCCCACAGATTTTCTGATAATGTTATGTTCCATGTTTTTTCTCCTGATGTTTTACAAAAGAGTCTAAATAATGCCTCTCACCCACACACTGAATTTGTTGGTGGTTCAGGGAAAGCAGCCTTCCTCACAGGTTTCCATGAAACCGGGTGGGCAATTCTAAGTTGGACTTTTAAAAGAAATATAATGTTGTTTCAAAGAAAGCAATCAGGGACTTATTTCTAGGGAAGAGAAGGACTGATATCCCAGAAATAAATGTATAAACTGGGATGTATGAGGCACAACCTCTGGACCCACAGCAAGGGACACTCTCAGAGGTCAGGTCCCACATGGCACTGGGGAGGAACTGAGGCCCAGGGCCCCGATTTCATACCTTAATTTTGGTCATGAACTCATAAACAACCTCTGCAATGCCTCTGCTGGTTTCTGATGAAGGTGCCCTTTTCCAGCATGGTCAGCCACAGATGTTCCTTACCCTCTATCCCAGGGAACTGGGAGTGTGGGATCCCATTTTGAGATCTGTGCTGAAGGAAAGCCGTGGCACCAGGCCGGGAATGGGCCATTCCCAGCCCACACAGGGAAGGGGCTGAGGGCTGTGCCAGGGAACTCTGGCACCGCCACTGACCTGCACTCCCACCGTGGTGCCATGAGGCGCTGCTGAGGGCAGACGAGGGTGGTGGGCAAGGAGGGAAAGGCCAGGCAAATAATTAACCTTTGTTTTATGGCCCAGCTCATGTGAAAATAAGAGATTAAAAAAATAAATAGTAAGAAAACCCTACCACCAAACCTTAAATGAAAACTGGATCAAGATGCATTTTAAAACTGGATTAAGGTGCATTTTAGTCACTCCCCCTAGAAATTGCTGAGAAAATAAACTGACATATACATCTTCAAACGTTCTAAATAGGTCAGTTAGACTTTTCCAATTAGTAAGAACACTGTATTTTAAATTTATTTATTTTATACCATATTTAACACACACCAGATCTATCACGGTCTGCAAAACCATGGGGGTTTTTTCCATTACATCCAAAAGCTTTTATAGTACAGTCCACCTTTAGCACTACAGGGCTCCAGTCAGCAGGAGGCCCTGAAACAAATAGTTTTCATTAGAGCCCTTTTAAACCCAAATTTTTTAGTTCATCCACGTCAGGAAATGCTTTGTAGTAGGGCAGCCATCAGACTGCTCTGGAAGTAAGGAGAATATTTATGTTTCACATACATTAATGTTGGAGGTTAAAGGGCTGGGAGTGGCTGCTGAGGAGTACTTTTGTTTGCCAGCTCTAGGACAGCCAGGGATGTAGTAAGAGGGATTTAGCACAGTGGTAGAAATTCTGACTCTGAAGGTGACATGACCCCAGATGAGTGCTGGGATCTTGATCACTCTGAAAAGCACCACACAACAATGGCAATGAAGAGCTGAACATTTCTGGGGTAATTTTTAAATGTTTGTTGACTCAGATGTCACGGTAACATTAAAAAATTAAAACGTGTGCTAGCACTGTCAGAGTCAAGCAGCTTCAGGAGTCCTCAGCAAACAAAACCCACCTACAGCTTCAATCCTACTGCCTCTACTGCCCAATTGGTTGGGTAGCCCAGCTTACTACAGGCGAGACTCACTCAGCTCCCAGACTCACCATCTCAGCTTAAAAGTCATATTATTCACTACTTTGCTTTGAAGAGATATGCAGCTGTTTTTCTGGCTGTTTGCAAGGAACTTATTGTTGGCCATAGCAGATGCTGGTTCTGATTCTGTACGTTTACATACCCAAAAAAACTATGAAAATATTAGTCAGGTCCAGAATTCAGAATAGGATCAGAGAAGAAATACCTAAATATCTAAAAGTGCCAAGTGAATTTATGACCGAGCACTGAGACCAGGTAATGGTGGAAGCAACTGAGACATGAAATTTATCCATTTCAATACTTCCTCTGGAAATGTTCCATAAAGCTGGAGGAGACTGGAGCTCGGCCTGACAGGATTTGGATGTCTGTAAAACCAACCTAAATAATAAACTAAATCCTGTGTATGAGGGTATTCTGAGGAGGCAGCCAGTTATCTATATATAAAGCTTTGAATTTTAATTGTAATTTCTTAGAATAGAATTCTGCACTTAGAGACACAAGCCTCAGTTGGAGGCAACACAGTGAAAAAGACCTTTGCTAAAATACCTTTTTTTTAACATCTGTTCTTGCAATCCTCAACTCATACTGCAGTCATTTAATACAAGCGAGATTGTTCTAATTCTATGCAAATCAAACATAAATACAGCTGAACTGCTCAAAACTCCAGGTCTCAAACAACACCAGTAACTCAGGAGTGTAAAACAAGCCTGGAAGCATGATACTGATGGAGTTGTTTAATAAACATTTCTGTGCAATGTCAAGACAGCAATGTTTATTCTCTATTCTGCCTCAAGTTTTGTGCTATTTAGTTTATTTCTGAAAGGGTCAAGTTCTGACATGAGGCATTAATTGAGAAGCTTGGTTTCCATTAAAAAGAAAAACCACTGTAATATTCATGACTGAGACAAAAAAGATGTCAAAGACAAAGACAATCTAGAGGTAAACATAACAAGAAAAAAAACTTTGTTTTTTCTTAACCTGCCATTGTTTACACATTGTTTACTTATGTGGGGGTTTTTAATCCTTGGAGTAGCTAATATTGAAATTTGTACTTGGCAATTTTATTGTAGATCCTTTCCATCAGAACTAATATGAATATAGATCAATCCACTGGTCAGTGCAGATGACCTTATCACAGAAATTTAAGTGTTTTATTATTTTGCACTCCTCTTTATATTATGAACACAGCATACTCTAACAGTTATCCAAAGGAAAGTTTCTAGAGTAGTTTAAACTGCCAAAAACAACAGCTTGTCACAAAAAACCAAACAAAACAAGACTCTACACCAATAACATATTGGCTATTTTTGTCTTGTTGGTCATGAGAATGTTAGCAAATAAACCTTTCTTTGTTTCAACAAATAGTTCGATACAGTCACATGTGCATAGTAATCTATGTTCTTAAACATCCCAAAAGAGATATAATCATAATTATACTCATTTTCTAATACCAATTTTTTTTATTATAAACAAGTCAGTAAATAGCAGTAAATAAATAATTCCTAAAAAGAACCTATTTTATGTATTCTAAGGCCTTACTTGTAATACTGTTACCCATGGTGTTCTCATCAATGGCCATACCTATGCAACAAACTGCAATGTCACAGAAATTTTCCCTAGTAGAGACAATTCAACAGGAAAAAAACAGGGCAGCCTGGGAATAGTCAGGTGAAACAGAGGCTATTCATGCAGTTGTAAAACTTCGGGAAAGCCCATGAGCTAAATCATAAGAGACATGTAAATCAAAATAATCAGATAAAGCAATGTTGCCTACAGGTACTATTACAGTGTCTACCATAATAATGCATAACTGTTATAATGAAAATATTAGGCAGTTTAAGAATTTTCTCATATTCCAAGGAATGGAACTGAAAATTTCCTACATTACCTGTTCCTTACTGGGCTTACTGGGCATTTTTTTTTCCCCCTCTCGACATTGTCTCAGAAGCACTTCAGTTATTTGTAAAAATTAGTAGAAACTTCTCTTTTTCTCCTATTAACAATATTCACAATATTTTTTTAAAAACATCTTGCTATGTATGTGTTTCCTGTCATCAGGAACGTACTCTTCACCATTTCTATGAGAGATACCACTTAGCTGTTCCCATGCAGCTCAGAAATGCTCAGCCTTCTGGCACCAGCAGGAGAGCCCAGGCTGTTGAGGCAATAGGCAGAGAAACCCAAGCAGAAACACTCTCTCACTCCTGGGTTTCAGTGCTTCTGCTCCTCTCACCCAGGAGATATGGCAAGGAAAGCAGACTGGCAGATGGGACAAGAGCCAGGATGAGAGACTGGAAAAAAGCATAGATAGAAACAAGAAAGCTGCAGGTGGAAGATCAAAAGCACAAAGTAAATTTCAGTTTTTTGTTTCTGTTATCTTTGACTGCTAAGTTTGTAACCTTGCCGTCTCCCTACATAGCTTTTGTTTTATGAAGTCAAATGTTTTATTAGATTTCTTTTCTTGGCCTATATTTATCTATACATTGTTTGACTTAACAGTCAAGACAAGCATTTGCATAATCATGTCTTCGTCTGCTACTGTGAACATGTACAAAACCCCACATTTGTAGGAATCTGCAGCATTGTCAGTTTAAAAAAATCATATTTGGTGTCCTTGCTCAATAGAACTTTTCAATATAAAGTAACAGCATATAAACAATGCTAGTTCAAATAACCTTAATAGAACTTCTTTCTAGTTGTAACCATCTTCTATGGTATAGCTGTGATATTAGCAGACATGAAATGATTTCCTATTATTTGGAATAATACATGGGCAGATGATGATTCAAGAATGAAATGGTACATCTGCACTGAAATCCCTTTTAGAGCTTGGCTTCAACAATCCCTTGGATGTGCACATGCACCCCAGGTATCTAACTAACATGACTGATGTTAACATTTATGATGTTGAAGCAGCAGATTTTAACATCATCTATAACTAGACTCAGCCTACAATATAAACACATTCTTCCTTCTCATTTCTCCCAAGACCAATGAATTCTACAGAGCCATTCCTCACTACACAACACTCACTGCAACTTCTGTTTGCTACACAATATACCTTGATCCTCTCAATGCATTTGGAAAGAACACAGTGCATCGAAAACAATGAGTCAATGCAATTATATGAATGTCTGATTATGTAACACTTGATACTTAATCCTCTCACACCCCCCTCCCTCCCAAAACAGTAAACCAAAAAGACCAAACACACACACTTACTTTGTTCTTGACCAGGATTAGTTATTGTTCACATAATTCATACTTCCCCTTGGCTTTGATATTAGCCTAGATAAAAGGACAATGTCATGGCTGTGGAAATCCAGGACCTTCTTGTTGTTACACAGATAATAATCCAAGAAATGCTCCGCATACTCAAATTGTCTCACTGACACCTCTATTTACACCAGCAGCAGTAGCTTCTGCTTTCTCTGAGCCACATCATCACTGCAGGCTCCAGACCATTTTTACACACCTGGGAACTGCTGCTCAGGACTTGCCTGTTGCATATCATCTACTGCTTCCAGGAAGCAACCCTTTTTTATTAACCATTGGCACACCTGTTTTCAAAATAACAGGATCAGGGCTCTTTTGCAAGCATTTCTAAGGCTTGTATAGTCTGTTAATAAATGACTGTTCAAATTCATAGACAGTAGCCTAAAAAGACAGTGAAGTACAATTAGGAGAGAAACCAATAGTTTTTAAATCACTTCGGTTCCAGCTCTGCACAAACACATTCATTCCAAACAGTGGTTGTTCTGACTTCAATGAAGTTGGTTTTGACACAGGTAATTACCACCAAAATTTGCCTGATCAGGGCCTCTGCTACCTCACCAGCAAAGGTCTGATCAACAGAGCCATCAGAATGCTTGTAGCCACCCTATGCTAAAATTTGTCCTGTGAATACAATAGCTGCTGCCTGCTTTGTGCTGCAGTTGTGTTACAATTAGCAACATAAGCTGCACATCTGTCAAGCACTAGGTATTTTCCACATAGACCCTCTGCAAGATGATCACTGGGTAAAATCCTTTGGGAGATGGTTGTTCAGATTAACCATGGCACAAAACAAGATATGTGAGTGTAACTGAACAGTGAAGTCACTGTGCTCACCTCTCATGCCCATCACCCAGAGATGTGAAAAGGCAGCTTGTCTGCACAGAGCAACACCACACCCCTGCAAAGACAGGCTCTGCAGCTTGGTCCTCTCAGTCCTACAGACACTGCAGGCAGCTGACCATTCTAGGTCATCTCTCCTAAATGAAATGTTAATACATTTACAAAGCTGATTAGTTGAACTGACCCATCTTTTGGTCAGGTCTTCAGTTTGGCTTCAGAAATCCCTTAATAGGATTTACTCTTCTACTGCAGCTTGTATAGGAACCCTGTGAATTCAGCCCAGAAGGCTTTTACTAAAGGAAAATGAGGTTGTGTATCATTTCACTGCAGCACACTTCAAATATATGTGCAAAACACGAAGACTAGCCAGGTTCAGCACTGATTTGCATGAGGTCATAACATGACGATTGTTCCTATAAAAAAACACGTAGCAAATTCAAATTGCATTGCAGGAACATGAAAGAGAGAGAGCATGGAAATGGCATCACCAGCTTCCTGCCCCACTGAACAAAAAAGACAGCAGCCAAGAAGTTCGACCAGGTAAGCAGGAGACCTGCATTTGGCAACTCATCCCTACATGAAGCTCCCTGTCAGAGCAGTGAGCAAAGTGCCTCTGGTGGCATGTTTCAGTGCACAACTTCCATTCAGCTTTCAGACAGAAATTTGTTAAACTCTGCACATAGCTAAAATTTTCCATGTGCTGTTTCAACCACTCTCAAGGTTTTTCCTAAGATGCAACATGTCTAATAGTTATTAAAATAAAACTATCTAGAATAGGAACTTTAAATTTAGAAGAGTAGCATGTTTGTTCATATGTTCTGTGCTGTTACAAATCTGAACAAATGCTGCAACTTTGAAAAATGTCATGTCAATGAACCCTGGGACATGTCAGACAAGGTAAAAAGGTGAGAGAAGAGTGGGAAATACTGTGGAAATTTCTGTTCTCCTCTCAAAAAGTAGGGTTAGACAGAACTCACAGAGAAGAATACAAGGTTGTCTAAAAGATAGGAAAATGCTTGTCATTAATGTCCAAGATTTGAAATCTGGAAAAGCAAACAGGCAAATGAAACAGATCTTCAAAACCCTGAATGTCCTAGAGATTGTAACATCAGATGCCCATTCACCATCTCTTTCAGTGCATGAAGCGAGTGGCCTCAAATGAGACCACCAAAACCAAACACAAAAACCCCAAAAAAGGGTTGTTTTTTTCATGCAAAACTAGTAAAGGTGTGGATCCCCTTGAATATAACAGTGAAAGTTTATAAGTTTTCGGGGTTTTTTTAATGGAAGAGAAACTAGACAAATTTGTGGAAGAGATACATGCCAGCAGTTACTCTTCGCATAATATTATTTGAACATGTTTCTGTATTAAAAATATTTGGGGCTAGGAAAAGGACTAGAGGATGGTGGAGGTATATATATATGTTTGTCCTGTTCTCATTCTTAATCCTTGATGTTTGCTTTTGATTTCTGTTGGAGGCAGGGCCTTGGGATATAGGAGGTTTTATTTAAAAAAATTTAAAACTTAAAAACAGCTATTTCCATGCTGCTATCTCTCAAGTACCTGTAATCCAGAAAGAACAAGTAATATGTCTGTTTGTGAAGTCCCAGAGATTTTAAAAAGACCTCAATTAGACAGATCCTAGAGTAGATCTAATGGAGTCCTTTTTTGAATCATCTTGTTTTATTCTTCCCAAAGGCTGGCCTGTACTGACTTTTCTCCTTGAATACCCACCCTAGTCCCAAGCACAAGGAAGAAGGGGGAAGCATGGCATGGAGTTTCTCTCAACTCACACCCAGAGGGGTCACATTAGTCACTGCCAACTTGCAACTGTTATATAAAGGAGGCAACTTGCCCAACAAAATATGGAAAAAAGAGGCTTCAGTGGGTTCTCCCAGACAGTGATTCAGAGTTCTACACCTACTCAAAAATCCTCTGAAGGTGTTTCTCTCCTAGCCAGACTAGAAGACAAGCCAGCAAACACAGACATCCAAGGAAAATGGCTAAATTTAGGCAGATAAATACTTCTTCTTGTGCAGATTGGAAATAAAGGCACAGCCTAAAGAGATAACTATCAAATAAATTGCCAGTGATTGCTTTTGAACTGCCCAAGAATGATGGTATTTTATCTTGTCATCACATCTAATAAACAGAAAATGCAATTGAGTCACTCAGTAGGCAATTGGATTTGATTTTTCATTTCCCTTTGATGCTTATAATTCCATTTTATGTTAGCAGCAGAGAGGGCTGGGCTGTGACAGTGATAACAGATAATCTAGTAGCGCATATTTTTTCCTAGAACATCATCAAAGTAGCAAGTCGTGATAACCTCTAGCAGCAACAAGGACTAAAGATGAGACTTTCACACAGTCTTTTGCAGCATTACTGACATCATTACACTGCTGCTCTGTAGAAATCAGTTGGCATCTTTCAGTATAATAGAGCAACATTCCTTCAGCAAAATGCTGGTGTTAGCTGAACTACTCTGGAAAGCCTGGAGGGGCTCATTTACACAGGGGTTAATGGTCTAAATTCTGCACATCTATGCCCAAAATCCAAGCCTCCATGCAGACATTCTCCCAGTTTTTGTACCATTCAGCAGCCTTTGCCTCGTGTTCTGCTCAAATATAAATTGCATGGCTTAGCTTTTTTCACAGCTGTACAAACTACTTCAGCTAATGGTTACCTAACTTTCACAAGCATAACAGCATTTGTATCACAACCCAGCAAATCCTCCAGACAATTCCACTCAATTCCTCTTCTAAAAGTCCTTGAATTGATGTAGGTTCATAATTATCCAAGTATACTCTTAATTGTTTTCAGATCAGTCCTCTTATTACAATTTTTTTTCAGTCTCTCTCAATTAGGCTCAGCTTAAGTGCTTCCAGCTGAAATATCCCAAGATAAATATTCTTATGACTACCAAGACAATTGAGAGTTCAAAGCACCATATAAATGTAGCAGAATTTATCTGTCTGGGAACCCAAAAGTGAGACAGTATCTTGAACCTGATAGTTAGACAAATGCAGTTGAGCCTATCTGTCTCTTGCTGTTTTAGCTCTGTGCTTGTGACCTGTGCTACAGGGGCACCTGACACTGCAGAAATGCTGAGGCACAGGAATAGATTACCTACAGTGCTTATGGAAATGTCTAGCAGAGGGAATTTTTAAAAACATGTTGGACTAACTGCTTCTGACAGTTGCTTAAGTAAGAGTTGACATTACTTTCAGAAAAGGGGATTATCTTTCACGGGTTTTCCCAGACCTATTTTGTAGAATTTCATGGCATACCAGCCTTAAAACCACAGTATAAATTTATAAAACAGCAGCAGTTCACATATCTTGGGATGTGGCATGACTGTGTAGCCTTCTGAAGTTCCTTCCAGCCTGACTTATGCCAGTTTCCTGGATAGCTGTATCGATTGCCATGGATGCACTGTTCTCCTCTGAGCCCCACTGTGATTTTAGAGGTCAAAGCATCAAATATGGAAATTTATAGAGGAGGCTGGTGACAGACATGGCTACATATAACCTTGGTTCTCATACTGCACATTTCTTACCCTTAATCTTGGTGTTTTCACACATACTGTGGTCTGTTTGCACTCCCCTTCTATTTCTCTCAGCTGTTCTCGTTTCCTCTGGAAAGCACCACATTCTGAAGATTCTGGTGGACACTTCTACATGTTTAGAATTTGTCCAAAGTGTTGTACCATTCTGAAAAATCTTTGCATCTGACTGAACTGTATTTACAGATGCATGTTTGCAACAATGAAAAAAAAAACTTGTTCAAATTTCAATTTGCAGTAAAGTAACAACTTGGCTGCTACAGCCAATAAACTTTTATGTAACTTACTTTGTGAGGCAGTGAACACTTTTTCCTACACATAATGGATTAGAAGTATGTAATACATTGAGTCAGCCCTAAGATCTCAACACAAAAATAAAGAAGCAAGCCCCAAGACATTATCACCTTAGAAAAAAATTCAACGTTCTTCAGTTCAATCTTCAGTATAACTAGCTTCATTACCAGCTAGTATAAATGAGCTTTTGATCCATGGTGCAATTTACATGCATTTATAGCATGTTATAAACCCACACAATAATTTTATTTCTTTATCTAGAATTTGCTTCTTAGCAAATTTTCTGGGAAGAAAACAACTTCATGGCTCCATAAGAAAAAGTGTATTTGAAGATTCTGGTGACAGATAAAAACTAGGTATGTCCAAAGCACCATTAAAACTGTAAAGCTAGTCTATTTTTTTTCCCTTAAACATAAGGACTACATAGCTGCTTTATAATACAAAATACAAAGTTATATTTTTTCCTCATTATCATTATTATTATTTCTGATTTCTCACAATTTATAGATGCTGAGAACTGAGTTATGAAAACCATGCAAAACCTCATGCTTCATACAAAACAACAGTCTGTCAAGTTTAAGAGGTTCATATGACCTTGTTCATACAAGCCAAGCAGGAGAGGAGGAGTTTCCTCTAAATCCCACGGCATCGGTAGTCTTTGTATTTCAATAACAAATCAACTAAGTGCACACAGTATAAAAACTAACCTTAGTCTTGTGTTTATTTCCTGATGTTTTCCTGTAAATCAACCAGAAATTAAGAATGTGCTTGCTTTTAGATTTCTTAAATAAAAATAGAAATAAACCAAACAAAAATAACTTAAAAACATACTAACAAATTCTCCCCTCCCCTAAATAAGATGATTTAAAACATACATGTGTATATATATCAGACAGTTCCTGATGCAACATTGAGTAAAGCCATTGACTTACACCTAGAATATAAGGAGGACTTTTATTTTCCCCCGTTGTCCTTTAGATGGAAAAAAAACCCCCAAACCCAAGCAAACATGCTGTGAGCAATATCTCACCCTTTAACATCATATCAAAGGTGAAGATCAAGCCCTTTTCTGCATAAATATTTAGGGAGAGCCCCTCAACACAAGGATTTTGAAACTTAAAAGGGTTTTGGCAACACATAAGACATTTTGATGTTCCACTGAGAAACAAGATCAATAAACTGCAACCAAGCTGAAATATTAGCTCCAAGAAGGATGACAAGGTCCTTGCATAAATGCTGGATTTGAAGATAACTATGCAACTATATATGTCCTAGTTTACATTCAAATATTTATATTTTATCTGGAATCTTACACATACTAATGTGTGACATTCAGTTAAAGTAGTACATATTAATGTGCAATCATAATGGTGATTGAAGGAGGGGAAATGACACCCATTATCCTACTTGTCCACTCCCTCCTCACCCAGCACATGTTTCAATTCAGCCTATGGAGTATGAATAGCATAGCTGTCCCAAACACTTCATAAAGCAGTCCAATATATCCAGGCAGGTAGTATTTACTTAGAAGACTCAAACTGTGGTAGGGAAATGCAAGAGAGTTCTGCCATCATTTCTGTAGAGAGCAAGACTGGATGTTAAAGTAGATTTAACAACAGAAAAATAATCCTAATAAGTGCAGGGCCTGGTAGCATTATGCAGTGTTCAGCTTTATATAAGAGTAGGCGAATGGCTGCAGGGATTTCAGCTTAGAAGACTGACAGGGAAGGAATTTGACCATGTACCATGAAGCAGTGAGTGATTGCATACTCCTGAGTCTACTCCAAATATTATATTTTATGCATACATAAAGCTCAACCAAAGTTACACTGTTCAGTATGGCATGAAATAAGAAAGTAAGGCATTCAGAGAGGCAAGTCACGATACAATTACCATCAGCTTTGCCTTTCCCTAAGGATTAAGAACCAGTAATTGAGAGCTGTGGGAAACCCCCATCGAAGTAGGCCTAATATTATCAGGCTTTACTTAAATTACTGAACTACAAACGCAGTTTGACAAAGCTGCTTTAGTATGGCTCTGCTGTTATCCCATTTTAACTTTTATTACCAAAGCCACAATTGAAATGCAGGGCTTATGTTCAGGAAATTATTTAAATATACTTCTGTTGTTAGAATGGACAGCTCTTAAAGAGGTCTGTACATACAGTATGTACAGTATCTTGCTGAAGGCTGATTAAATAGATCCTTAAAAAATTAAAAAGGAAACAAAAGAGTCCTAAATCAGAAACTTGAAGCCCAAATACCATTTTGAGCCTACTCTCACTTGGGTTTTCTGGAGGTCTGAGCTGCTTGGTGGGTGCTCAGATTGCCTGAATTTCATCCAGGAATATGCTGAGCTGTTGACATGGCAGATGTCAGAGTTGCATGAGTGGAATCTCTGGTGTGTTTGGCAGGAAATTTAAAGCTTAAAATTGGGTATGACTTTTAGGAATCTGAAAGCAGGTGGTACACTGCAACTTGAACAGGAACAGAAGAAACTGCCACTGACTTCAGTGAGAAGAGAGAACACATAACCTGAAAGATCAGGGATCAGTAGAGGTGCCCAGTCTGAATTCAGACCACTACTCACATTGCATTTCTTACAATCCTGTCCAGGCTTCCTGCATTCCCATCTCCAACCAGTGAATTGAAATGTGGGTTCCTGTAAAGGCATAGTGAAATAGGCCATTAATTTGTGAAGTACAAACATTTTGGCAAGCCAAAAAGGTGCAAAAGTTATCTAGAATATCAGTCCTAGTGTATACACCAGTGCTTTTCAGGAGTTGTGAATGGCACAGAAGATTAGAAGAAAGGAACCTGTATCAGTGCACTGTCCCTGCTTCGCCACCCCCAGCAACAGATGCCTTTAGAATGACTACAGATGCCTCAGAGAACTGAGGTGTTAGAGCAAAATTTTCTGCAATACCATCACAATTTAAATCTCAAAAATCAAACACAATAATTAACGTCAAGAGCTATTCAAGGAATTTGTATTCTGGCCAAAATATCCCCAGCAGAGGACATGGTCACTGAGCACAAAAAAGCCCCAAATCACACCTATGTACATGCACCCAAACCCTGACTGTGGCTCTTATAGGATGGGTTTAAAGTGCAATGAGAAGTCAATGAGACTGCTTTTCATCAGTTCTCTTTCCTGAGACCATCTCAAGAGCACTCAGGGAAGAAGATGTAGACTGCATTTGTTACATTGGTAATATATGTCTCCCTAAAAACACTCCAAAATTCCCAAACGCCTCTTTCCTGGGGAAATGCAGAGTGCAAAAAGATTTGCTGGCATGAGTATAGCAGAACACATAAGTAATAAATTCAAAATTTGGAAAAAGTTACATTTCTCATGCATGCACTGTGCTCTTGTACAGATACAGAGCACGTACACATACACAGAGAACTCATGGTGCTGGAGATTCAGTCAGAAGAGAGAACAGGTAAAATTTATGAAGAAGAAAAATGTTAATCCTGCAGAGTACCAAAATTAGGTCTGCTGTGCCTATGAAAAGGCTTGCACAGAATATAACATTTTCCAGATTCCAAACTGGTTGGCAATTCCAATCCTGAAGGTTATAGTTAAAGACCAGCTTCACTCTGCAAAAAGGAGTGGAGCTGGCAGAGTATTTTTCTTGCTTTTAGATGATCAGGAGAGGAAATATGACAGAATGGCAAAGAAAAATCTATGAAGAAAGATGAAACAGTTCTTAGGTTTACTGAATTATCAATTACTAACTGATAATGGGACTCCTAAAAATCCCACTGGTGCAGTATGACATTCAGTATGGATAGTATGGATAACACTGACTGGTTTTGAAAAACATTGCCAGGAAATGTAGGAAGTGTCATTAGACATGTCAGTAAAAGCCAAAGGTACATGTGATAAATGCTCAGTGCAAAATGTGAGTGTGAGAGAATTCTGTGGGTCTGTAAAGGATCTTCACACGACTCTTCTGAGACATTACAACCGAATAAACTGGACTTGAGAGTTGTTTTTAAATTTTCAGTTGTCATGATTTTCAAATGAATTGGGCAGTAACTTGTTACAAACTTCAGTAACTAGCAACACTACAACATTCTACATTCAAACTAACCAAAGACTAGCAAAATCTCTGCCCTATTTTAAGAGACTTAAAATGAGATGTCCACGACAGATATTTTTTACAAATTCATCCTACTATCATTTCTGGTCTTGACTTCTGTTAATTCTGCAAAATACTTTTCATTTCAAGAACAAATACCTAGTAATTTATGTTTTGGGGTTTCTTGAAAAGAATCTAAACTCTAATACTTTCTGTTCCAAAATAAAATAAATAACCAGCCATTACTTATCTACTTGTATGTAAACATGGCTCAGCTTTGAGAAATCAAAAAGTAACACACACCGTGAAATCTAAGCCATATAAGAAATTCCTATCAATATGATAAAATCTTTCCATTTTGTCACACTCTTTTTCATATTATGCACCTTCATTGTCAGAATATCTACATGCAATAAGAAAATTCTTAATAATGATTTTCACATTATTTGTAGGTCCTTAAACAGAGGCAGCGTCCATTTGTTTAGACTCAACAGTTATCCTTATACACATCTTTGTTGTCACTGAATTACTGTGGCCTGATTAAAGTTTAATGACATGGCTACTCTGGTGATGAGTCTCTAGAGACTACCACAAGCTGACAGATCTATTTGTTTCAAAGAGAGCAGAAGTGCTAAAAGTACATAAAAGCAGCAGCTGTACAGTTTCAGATTAGCACTGCCTTCTCTAAAGACACACAGTGCAGCAAGCACTGCCTGAGCCTGTGATGTTACTCACCCACTGCTCAGGAGGCTGCCCCACAGAGCTTAAAAAATAGCCCAAACAAACAATGACTTAAAAATTATAGATCTCTATCAAGAATTTCTGAAGAGGACTTCCAAGAGCTTTGTGTTTCAGAGTTCCATTTCTTCAGCCTTTCTCACACAAGCTATTCCTGTTGCACTACAGAAATCTCCAAAGTGCAATAAAACACCACAACATCTACAAGGGTTTTCTCCAGTTGTGAGCCTTATCTTATCTGTTCATGCTATAGCAAACCATTCTCTCCAAAACCATGACAGATCTTCTTCTGCAGCAACAGAAAACATTAACCAGGGTGTGCCAATGTGGCAAACTCCACATTCCAATGCTGAAGTTACTCTTTTGTATGAAAGATTTTGAGAAACAATGAGGTACAAAAATACCAGAAAGAGAACAAAACTCACCTGAGAAAGTACAGCCTTCACTGCACTCCATACTCCTATGGTAATCATGCATTTTATTCACAGGATGTTTCTATTTATATATTGTATCTTTGAGCCTACAGTTATAAGTCTATGAGGCCAACTAATGAATTTTCAATTAAATTTCATTTATCAAGATTTAAATTGAGTACTACACAAAATATGCACACAAACATACCCCAAATGCAAAACAACCTGTAAATATTAGAGCTTTGCAGAGCAGTTTTCTGTATGAAGCCATATAAGTTGCAGATAAAATTTTACTACACCACAAAATATGAGCTATAGTTTATAGCAGAAAAAGCCACATTTATTCCTATCTTCTGATTTTCACATCGAAATACCAAAATAATCAAAATAGTGTAAGAAATATATTTCTACGATTTACTAGTTTAGTAGCAGAGATCCTTTCACCAGAATTAAAATTTAATAGCATTACTCACCTGGATCAATTTTTATCATAACACCTACACAGTAAGGGCCCAATCCTTCCTTCACATTAGTTTACTGTACAATGTCAGAACCAAATTCTTCATTTATAGCGGCATGAGAAGATAATCTCATGGGAGAGATCATTGAAGTGTCATCTGTTATTCTGCTAATATAGTTGGGGTTTGTTTGCTTTGGATTTGTTTGTGTTTTGCTTCAAACAAACAAAATTAATTTCAAATTTTTTCATGTTTCATACAGAAACTGGTACTGGCAAGAACCTAAAGAAGTCAGCACGTCCATATTGCAGTATCACTGTAACTAATACACTCATTCAGTGTAGCTAAACTCATTCCTTACTGATGGCTTACCACCCACTCTCAAGAGCATCCTGTGATCCCACAGTAATTTTCAGTGACTGACTGTCCATAAATCTCCAGCTGTTATCTAAACCAAATTTCTTAAGACTCTGAGAACACCTAAGTACTGTGGTCTGCCACAACAGCAGACCTTCATAATGCTTTAAATGCAACCACAAATAAAAAATATGAAAATATAAAATTAGACGTAGAAAACCCCTAACCATCACCAAACTAGGACTTGTTAAATATTTACTGCATATTTGCTCATTCTGCACGTGTGCTTAACCATGCCAGAAATATTTGGAATTTTGTCCTCCACAAATTCCCAACAAACACCATGAACAAAATGTCTCTCAAAATACTACAACTTGTATTTTAAAGCCTTCCAAAAAGCTGGGGGGTGGGAATCATACGTTTCAAAATTTTTCATTAAAAAGAAAATGTTTTTATTTTACCCATTCCTCTTCCAATCATAAGCATTTCATCCAATTCAAGTGAAGTTGCATTGCTTACCCACATGAAACACTCACTCATTTCTCAAATATACCATTCCCTAGATGAATCTTCAATTACCTTTTTAAATGAGGCATCTCTCTGACTCCAGCTAATTGTGATTTAAGGAATTAGAAGTCAGACACATGGTAGAAGTACATGTAGCTTGCTTCATTTTTATTACTGTTTCCATATCAAAATGTAAGTAACTTACATTAAGTTATAGGATCTTAATTTTAATTTTTTCTCATAAATCAGAAAATTATTTCAGGATGTCATAAAGCTGTAAACACTCCTGTCTTCTCCCCAAATCTAGATAAGCTCTTTCTGTTCAGAACTGTAAATGAAATTGCCTTTGCCTGCTTGAAACCTTCCCAAAGTGTGCCTTATTGCTAGTTATCTATCTGTCTTATCCCTAGGTTTCTCTACAAACAAAATTTTATTCAAAAGTGTTTTGGCCCTTACAAATTTGGATTCTGATGCAATCCTGGGTCTCATGGATATCTCAAAAATTTATCCTGTAACTTTAACGAGCTTACTGAGAAAATATGGAGGATTACAGGTGCTGGGGTCACATTATTTAAATTTCCTCAGAACATAGAGTAGGTTTGAAGTATGATAAAAGGGCTGTGCAGAGGTGTTTTCATGCCTGTGTACCTGTTACAGTGCAAATACACATTTCAGTTTAACAACTGGTATTTATGATTCTAGAAATACCATTAGCTACTATGGTGATGAAAATTGATTTCACGGTTATTTTGAAACTTTTAACTCCATTGGATTTTGTACGTGACTGTAGGAATCTGTTTACAGTCTCCTGCAGCTATTTAAACAACTGTACATGGTAATTTAGCAGCCTAAAGTATGAAAAAACATGAAAGGTCAGGTTTTCACACTTATTTAAGTCCTTTTGGTTTGTAAAAAGGTTGCTAGCTTTTTGTTATTCTCTTGCAAGTTCAGCCAGAGATTTTAAAATGAGATTGAGGGATTGAAGACTTTTTTTTTACTGATAGTAACTGTCCTGCTCTTTTCATACACCTGCATTTTATTGTCAGCATATCCTGTCACTTATTCAAATATATTGCATGAGCAATTTCTCACATTGCATCTCATGAATATATAATCCACACAGAAAATTAGCACACAGCAGTTGGCATACTCTTAGATAAAAAATGTACCAAAAGCTTTTCTTTTTTGTTCACATTTTAATAGTATCTTCATACCACCTATGCTTCAATAGTAATCTTACAAGGCACAGAACACTATAGACAACCCTATCAAATCAAACATTCTGCATTATCAGTTACACTGGTATTTGAATTTTCTTTTTCAACCTCTTTTTTGACCTCTTTTTCACATTTTCTTGTTTTCTACCTGCTTATTGACATGAAGGAAAAATGGATAGTTGTTATTGATAGCTACTACGAGACCTGTTTAGTAAATCTTTTGACTTGACCTGTTTTTCTAGGGACATAAAAAATATAATACCTATTTAAAACCTAACTGCTCCCAGCACTTAAAAATTTCACCCAGGAGAACAGCCAAAAATATGAAGCCTGAGGGAAACACTACATTGGAGGATGGCAGCTAGAATTTAGATAAAATTTCCAAAAATAATTTAGCAATGAAAAATGCCAGTGATTGTCAGGAAGACTCAGAATTCCTGATCCCATTTTCATTAATTATTCAGAATAATCTAAAAATCCTTCATGAATTCTGAAAACAGAGCTGACCCTTTATCAGCACAGCATTTAAAGTAAGCAGCAGCATTCTAAACAACCTCTGGAGTTGTAGGAAGGGGCAAGAGCAAGCACACAGCAGTTGTACAATATATTCTCACAGCTCATGGGACATTAGGTTTGGATGCTCAGAGAACAAGGGAAGCCAAAACCCTTTTTTTTCATCTTTATCAAAAAACTCAGGGCAGCATAGATGAACTCAAAGAGTGTGTTTGGGAATGTGTCACCTTCTGTCTACTCTGCATGCATCATCACCTTCAGATGCCTAAAAGATTTCAGTTAATGCTACACATGATGGCTCATTGCCTACCAGCTGGTTATTATTATCAACTTCCAGCCCAGTTCTGAATAAAATGAGTGCATTACTTTTGACCTGAGAGAAACTGTATGGCTCAATTTGAGCTTATTGCAAACACCAGCTCCTTTCCCTGTGGAATACAGTTGAGATCAGCTGGAACACTCAATTATTGGAGCTCTCTAGTTTACTGGAATGAGAGTGACCACAAACTATTCAGAATTTCAAAAATCTGGGATCAACTTATTATTCTTGATTTATCTTTCAGAATTTAAATGCAGTCTCCCAGCCCCTTCTCTTCTCTCATCTTACCCAGGGATGCAGGTAGGCTGAAAATAGAGTGAAGGTTTGGGAGGTAGAAGAGAGACAAGCAGACAGACTGAGTAAGTTTAATATTTAAACTTGCCCATTAACTCAAAAGAAATGAGGTTATGTTAGAAAAAATTCTCTTTGTAGTTGCAGATATGTACATAGATGAAAAATAAATCATCTCACACCCATGCCCTATGGCAATGAGCTGCATTTATTAAACGGGGAGCTGTGTCACCAGTCTGAAGTAAAACAACAAACAACTGTTCATTCTCTTTTGACTACATTCAACATCTTGGCCAAACCATCTTTCTCTAAAGCTCCTGGCCATTGTCAGTAAGAATCTTGTCAGCCAGATCTGTTCTGATATAAATTAAAGTAAGTAATGCTACTTTCTTGTTGCAACATATTATGGCACCTCCTCAATTCTGGTTTGTTGACTGAGGGTGCTTTAGTCACAGCCCAGGCACAAAGGGAATAGGACTTTGATTGACAGAACAAAACTTTGTAACTGTAAAAAACTCCAAACCTAAATCAAAGCAACAAACAAAACAAACAAACACGGTAGTGGACAACAGACTTTGTCTGAAACACATTGACATACAAAAGGTAACAATTGAATCTTCAATGCAAACAATTTAACCAATGCAACTCTACAAGAAAAATACATCTGGTATTTTGGGTAAAAGAGGTGTCAGTGCTCAACCAATCTATTGAGCAACAACACAAAGAGAATTATGCAACCTCATCAATAACCTGACTGCACAAGGTCATTGCTTCTGCACAACAACCAAACACATGGTTGTGCACAACAACTAACTGTAATATCCATTTTGGTAAACAAACAACTAGTAGACAAATATAAACCATGTTAGATGGCTTATATTTAAAAAACCCCTTTAACAGTCATTGGAAAAGGAATACAGTTTAGTTGCAAAGGACTAACTAAATATCCATCAAAACAGTAATCCATGTGCACATGCCAATTGCACAGCAAACATGGCTAAGGAGGATAAACAGAGGTTCATCCTAAAATACTTGTTGATTAACACTAGTGTTCAAAGGCCCCTATTAGAATTAGGTGCTGCTTGTCCTAACTGCACCTTTTTTTTTAATTATGTAAGAGAGATGGTCCCTGTACTTGGGGTTTTACAATATTGTATTTATTCTGAAAATATTATGCCTATGTCCAGAAAATGTCAAAATGCTGACAGGTTTTTGATCCTGATTTTGCAACATGCTAAGCTTTTCACCTCCGTACTTCTAATTTAGGAGAGTTTTGCACAGAGCAGCTAAAGGACAAGCAAAGAGAAGTGGAAATAAAAATGTTGTTTCCTCCAGTCCCCCACAATGTTGATCTATTCCTGAAAATGCCATCCAGTTACAGGGTCAGTACAGAATTGCAGAGTTCCTGAGACAAACCAAGTCAGGCATAAGTAGAATTTTTGGAGAGAGTTTTTCACTGCAATTAAACAAAACTTCAAATCTACTGAAGCACAGAATCATACAAAGCACAGAATCTTCTGGGTTGAAAGAGATCTCTTGAGACCACTTAGTCCAACCTCACTGCTCAGCAGGGTCAGCTAGAGCAGGTTGTGTAGGACCGTGTCCAGATGGGGTTTGGAATAGCTCAAAGAATGGCTGAAGCCTAATCAAAGTCCTAGTGTAAGTTTGGCTCCCTCTGATTTTCAGAAATGACTGACATATTTTCTTAGGAGACAGTCAGCTCAGTTTGGTGCTATTGTTTCAGTCTCTGTCAGTTCAAACTAACAGCTCTGCAGCAGTTTCTTCTGCTTTTCCCAACTGAAGGGCTGACTAGTTATTTTTAAGCAGCACTTTGGGTTTTTATAAAAGCTGAAATCAGCAAAATCTTAATAACTGGAATAGTCTGTACCCTTAAAACATAAGAATATTGCATTCTCTGGCCATAACCTTCTGTCATCCAGTATGGGAACAGTGTCCTAGGCTGACACATAAAAGACAGCTAACTAAAATGCCACAGTATTCTGTTCCTGTTGCCAATTCATATCTAAAAGCTGAGAAAAAAATACACTCCTGGTGACAGCTTTGAAACAAGTCAATGTGTGACAGTAATCAGTTCTCTTCTGTCAAGCTGGATTCCAGGAAAAAGAATTTTTTTTTTTAGGCTATGTGCCAACATTGTCAAGGAATAAGAACAAAGGCACAAAGTAGTACTTGGCTAAATCCCTCAGAAATAAAGACTATGGGCTTTCAGTGAAGAGGGCTGCTGGCTATGTGGGAAAAGGACAATTCCAGTAGATTGTGAAGAAGTCAAGTTGTAATGGCTGGCTCAAAGAAGGGCTTTGAAATAGTGAAGAGCAGCAATAGAAGAGGACATGTCTGTGCAACAGGTTTGTGGCGTGTATGCACGACGACAGAAACAGAAAATAAAGATTTACCAATGCAAAAACAAGAAAGAGAAGAAACCAAATTACATGGGGAGAATCAGAGGGCTTCACATCATCTACCAGGATATGATAAAAATGAAACAAAGAACCAGGACGTTAGTAATGTCAGTGCTATCAGCTGGAGTGAGGGACTGATGAATGGCACTGTTTACAATGGAAAAACAAGGGTTCAGAGCCTTATCACATCAGGGAACAAAAATCAAACACAAAGGTGAGACCGAGCATATAGTCCCACCCCTAACTAGGGAAAAACCTCTCCTATCTTTTTCTGTCTCAGAGCTCTTCCCTTTTGTGAAACCACAAGAGCAAAAAATCTGAAATTAGAGAGTAGGAAACCTCTTATGAACTTCTGAAGCGACAACATCACTGAGAGAAAACGGTCACTTCCTTTCTCAGTCCCTAACTGAAGGTCCATCTGTCCTTCCCATTCATAATAGATGCAAAACATTTTAACAATACTGAAGGAGCTGTTCTGCAAACCCAGGCATATGAATGTGAAAACCATATGTGTACAGAAAATAAGCCTTGACTGGCTTTAACTAGTGGGCTAAATGCAGACTAAGATACACCTAGGTAGTATCACAGAAATCAGGGGTTAAGAGACCTCTGGAGACCATCTTGTCCAGTCCCCCCGATAGGCTGTTGTGTCTCTATTTCCTCAGCTTCTCCACTTTACATTTAAAATCCAGTATTTCCCTTTGCTTTGATTTACCTTTAACTTTAGCAACCATGACATAGCTGTCAGCCTTTCTGCCTCTTCTGGCACTTCACATGTTGACAGAAGGTGTAATCCATATCCTTAGCACAAAATCTTCAGATATTTAAAAACAAAGATAAAACTTCTTCCTCTAGGTTATGTGGAAGTCACCAAGAACAAACCCTTCAGGTTTCAGGTAGCCCTTCTTAACAACAAAAAGTGTTTATTCAGTACTTAAATGACACTGTGCCTCCAGCCAAAGTTGGTTAAGAAATTTCCGCACTGTAAATTGGAATAGAGAACAAAACCTGATTTAATATATAAAATAATTCTCTCCACATGCCACAGGCCCTTCCAAAACTCATTAAACGTCACAATTTCATAACCATGTGCCAACTAAAGGGAATAGCAAGGTGTAGACAAGGCAAAGGAATGATGTATTTAAAGAAGAGAAACACTGAATCTTTATTGCAGAAAAAAACCCCAAGGTTGTCTAAACATGGATTTACTGCCCTTGCCCCCTGCCCTTCCTCTTTGCCTTTGAATTGACTCAACAAATCTCTGAAGAGAGCACTGACTAAAGAGCAAGGCTCACCATATATGAGTCAAGCTTTCAGCAGCATTTGTAGATTTGTCTAAGTTCTTCCCATGGTTTTACTGCTGAATTCCAGTTGAGCAGTGTTTGCTACATAACTAACAGAAGCATAATATTCATTAACTAACTGGACAGGGCACTTAGGGCTTATGATCTTGAGACTAAACTTACTGAAAACAAATCTCAGCAAAAGTGGAATCTTGCCAGCAACTACAAGAAGATACCAGTTGTCTCCAGCCTTCCAAATTTCACATCTGAGGCAAGAGGACTCCTGCTGAACCCAGGAGGCTCTAGGTCCAAAACAGTGTTTGCATCGTGCATCCATCACTTGTGATTCAAGTGCTTTTAATCTCTCCTTTCATGACTAGAAACCAATTCTAGTAATTTGCTCTGCACAGATTCTATGACATGGTTATGCAAACGATAGAGCCTAGCCTCAAATGCACTCAGTATTTTCCTGAAAAGATAAAGCAAACAAACCAGGAAGTTTGCTGAAAGTAACCAAATAAAATAGTCTGAATGAGCTCAAAACAAGACCTAACTTGTAGTTAACTCTAGGCTCCTTCGCTAAATGCTTGAGTGTCACATCTGAGACAGCCAGACAGAAATCCCCGTCACTTAAATCACATGGTTTACGGGGCTGGGGCTCCAAGAACATCATGACATTCGTAACGAGGACTCAGCAAGGATCGCCCGTCTCTCTCTGGACTCAACGAGCACCTCGCTGTCACGTCCTTGTTCCCACACTGCAGCCAGAGCACAACGCCAGCAACTTCTGCAGCCGTCCTGAACTCCTGCAGCCGCTACCTGCATCGCTCCGGCGAACAGCTCCCGACCGCCTGCCGCCTCCCGCATGTCCCGGCCGGGCTCCGGCTGCCAGGCAGCGGTTCGCAGGTGCGAGGCGTGCCGGGCACGGCGCTGCCCTGCGGGGGAACAGCGCTCACCGGGGCTCCCCGTGCCCGAGGGGCCGCGCTCGGCCCCGCCGCAGCCCTCACCGCCCCGGGGAGCGCAGGGCCCCGCGGGGCCCGGCCGCGAGGGAGGGCCGGGGGAGGCGGGCGGGGGAGGAGTGAGGCGGAGGGCAGGGCTGGGAGCCGCCGCAGCGCCGGGGACGCGCTGTCGCTGCCCCGATACGGCCGGAGCGGAGGGTCCCGGTCTCGGTCCCGTTGTCTTCGCCGCCGCCATGGCCGGGCGCCCCCCGCCCGCCGCCCCCAGGTAGGGCCCGCGCCCCTCCCCGCGCGCCGCCGCCTGCGCGCTCCGGGCCGCGCCGCGTGAGGGCGGCCGGGGAGCCGCCGGTGCCGCCGGGTGAGTATCGGCGCTGGGCGCCCGCGGGGCCCCGCACGCTGCCCGGCGCCCCGCCCGGGCTCTCCGCGGCGCGGGAGCCCGCGGGGCGGCCAGGGGTCCCCGGCCGGAGAACGGTCACGGAGGAGCCGCGCTTGGATTCTGCGGTGCCCGCGGGGGAGCGGCGGAGCGGAGCCGCTGCCGGGCGCGGAGGGGCTCCGGGAATTCGCGGGCGGCTGCGGAAGGGCGGGCGGCGCGCTGCACCTGCCGGGAGGTGGTCGGGCACTCGCCGCGGCTTTGCCTCTATGCCTAGAGCAGGAATTAGAGGGGTTTTCTTTCAACAGAAAGAAAAAATAGACATTGTCATCTAAATTTGCTCTAACAGCTGGTTTTCATGCCGTAGCATCTCGAGAGAGTCGGTAAGTTAATTAGCGCTTAATGATACCTTTAGGATGCCGTGCTTAAATCACTTCGACGCATGTCCGCTACCGCGTAAATCAGATTGTTTCACGATGAAAGAAAAACCCAAAAATCACTGTAGTTGTGTTGTCCTGGCTCCACCAAACGCGCATTTATAGCGGTCATGAAGAACCGATTAGCGCAAAACTTCCTGCAAGACGGAAATGGATGCACGGATAGCAGGAGCCTGCCGGAGATGCAAGATGTGGTTAAGCATAATTTTCCACAATCACTAGTAAATTGGATTTTGATAGTAACAAGCAGACAGAAGTATTGTAGACATTGTACCATTTAAGACTATCATAGATAAAAAAGCATTGTGTTGCCAATTATTACAATTCGTTTTGGTTTAGTTGCTCCCTGTGCAATGTCTAAATGAGTCGGAAAAACCTGATAGAAATAAAGTTTGGAAAACGAACAGCCTTAAAAGAAAGATGGTGAAGTGATGTATAACTACCTAAACACACAAGAGGAACTACTTGGGGGAGGGAGGGACAATGACACCTGAGTAGGTGATCATTACTTTGAGGAGAAATTGCTTCTATTTACTAGAAGGAAACAAAAAGCTTTAACAGAATCCCTTAGAGACACTGGATTGAATAGTGTTTCATATCAAGAAATATTTACTGACCAAACCTTAATAATGCTTTTGCACTTTGATCTGAATTGCCTGATCTAAGAGTAGTCCTTCACAATTTTTCCCTTGGCATTTCAGGGTGAAGTAAAAAGGACTTGGCCTTTTATTTTTTGTTATTAATCATGGCGAGTACTTTAATGCCTTTTTTACACTATGAATAACAAATAGATTGTGGTAACTTTAGTATTTTATGAGAAGTCACAATCTGAAAGAGAGAGGGATGCAGACTTTAAGGCAAGAGAGACTTTTAGGTTATCTGATGTGACATCTTGTATTTCACTTTACAGAAATTGGGTAGAATGCAATCTTAACCCCAAGATAAACAGATATTCCAACAAGACAGTCTTAAAAGTATCAGGAATTGGTCAAGCTGCTGCTTTCCTTGCCTGTGGTCTTGTTCTCATTGTTAAAAATTTACCTCCTCATAAGCCTACAGCCATCTTCCAACTCCATGATTGTTACTAAGCTTTTCATCACTGTTTTTAAAAACTGAGGAAACCAGTCCTACTCCATTCCAGAGCTCTGCCATCTGGTCATCTCTTCACCTCTGCTATAGGCCTATTAACCCAGATAAAATTGCCTATTTCTGTAGCAAGGCCAAGGCATGTGGGCAAGGTACCTCTTTCATCCTCCTGAGGAGTGATTCTCTTCCCAGAGCTTAAGCAGTTCAGACTTCCCTACACCAAGAACTACTGTTCTGTCTTTGATCTTTTATCTCCTGAGGCTCACTGTTGAATGCTGGGTGTTATTTGTTAATCAATTGTTAACAATTAAGTGTTAATCAAGTGTTAACGCTTTCTTTGCTGAAGCTTTAATTGTAAGCCTTCTGTCTGTAAGGATTACAGAACTCCACTAAGGGTGACCAAAACAGCAAATAGTTTGTTCAAGTCATTCCTGTCTTCACCAGGAAACCTTGTGGGAAAAAAGAAAAAAAGCACATCTGGGAAACCGTGGGACAGATAACTCGTCATCATACACCTTCAGCTCATTATGCCCACTGTACAATATTTAAGCAGCTTTTAATTGAGATGTAGTTACAGCAGCTGTTGAGAAATACAAACTTTGAATGTTAGCATTTAGGAATTAGCTTACTGACCTCACCAAAGAAAGTTTTCACTGGCAAACTGTGTTTCAGTCCAACTGTTATAAGTTAAAGGTATTTTTCATTTTCCTTGCAGAATCGCTACAGGCATTAACTTGTTTCTGTGGCTGTTTATGCCTTATCTTAGTTATCTACACAGATCTTCCTAAATCGAGGCCACAGCTCTGCCCGCTTGCTGACTATCACACATCACCATCACTCCCAGAGTTCAACAAAAACTCAGGGTACACATCAATTCCTGCTCAGTACCTTCCCTTCCTTTGGCTTCCATAGCTGAAGGCAAAACCATAAGCCCTGGGTTGGGATGCCAGCAGTCACTGCAGAGCGGGCAAGTGGCCTTCAGGCTTCCACTGATAATTTAGCATTTCCAGCAGCAGCTTCTTGCAGTGAACACTTAGCCTGGGGGTCAGATGAACAGCCGCAGAGAACTGCACAGAACTGGTAGCTGCTACTTTTCCATCAAGCAGCTGAAAGACATTTTGGATGCATGTTGCAGTTGGAGAGCTGGAAATGTGATCTATAAGGATTTATTGTTTGGGGGTTTTGTTTGTTTGTGGTGACTGGCTGTAGTTTGGTGGGTTTTTTTATGTTGGAGGAAAAATACCCCACATTAAAATATTAAATAAACCAGCCTGCACTTTGCCTCATAAGGTGAGAGACAGAAAGAAAAATGCTTGAAATTTTTACATGTGAGGCAGGAACTTCCTTGTGTCTGACCCCTATGTTAGTGACTATCTGGGATGCTGCTGCACAGCTGCTTAAGGACCTACAGCCACTCCCTTCAGTCAAACTGCGGTTTCTCTACTCAAGCTTATGAAACCAAACCTATAAACATATGCAGTTTTTGGCCAATCATGTATCTGAAAGAAATATTGGCTGCCAAATAAAAGTCTTCCAGCATGTCTTTTGGACTGGCACCCACAAAACATACCTTTTGTGTAAATACTGGAAAGAAATGAGGAATTAAAAGTGTTCTTCAGTTCAGAATTGGAAACAGCAGTGGAGCTTAGAAGCAGCATTAGACTGAATAGTAATTTGGAAAAATTAAAATGCCTGTACACTCAACAGAGATGAGAAGTAGCATGTAAAAACTGTTGTATCAGCAACACAAAATTATCTTTGCTTCATCTCAGAAATACCTGGTGTGGCACACAGTACAAAAAGAATGGCTAGGAAAAGCCTTTCTGGATTTCCAGGATCCTGATGGAAACCAAGCACTGTTTACATTTGATGAATGTGCTAGGGCTGATCACACATGTGAGGATGTAAGTTCAGATACTTAAAGCTGAGAAGAGATGCAAAGGCTGTGACACCATCAGAGCTTCCTTACAGGCAGCAGGCATGTGGCACACTCTCAGTGCCACTGGAACTTACACCGTAACACTGTCACAGACAGAGCTGACAGCTGCTCTTATGCTCCAGCAAAGCAGCCTGGATCTTGTATAACAGAGAAAACAGATTTGGTGGCTTTGAACTAAGATGCTTTTAGGAATGAGTGAAATAAAACTTTGATCCTTTAAGGAGACAAGATTGCAGGCAGACTCTACAACAGCCGTGGGACTAAGCTACAGATAACAATTATTTGAGTAAATCATTAAAGAAAACAGAATGCCAACAAAAATAAACAGAAGAGCAACACATAAACAGAAAAAAAAACAACCTAAAATTTATTCTGAAAAATTACCAGTGATTAATGAAATTTTATAAGTGAAGAGAAGCAAGGGATAGTGTTTGGTGGGACTCACCACATAGACCACATTTTACAGGTCTGTTCTCCATATTTTTCCACCTCTATGAGTAAAGGAGAACCAAATGTATTACAAATCTTATTTAAATAAAAGAGAGCAAATAAATCCACCGAATCAGTGAGTAATTTCAGAACTGCCATTATCAGGAAATCACATGTATTAAAGCAGCAGCTGGCATCACATATAAGGATGAAATTTATTTTTCTGCACTCATGCAAGAACCAGTACTGCAGCCCAACCAGTGGAATCAGGTTAATATTTGTTGGGTATGCTTTTTATTTGCAAATTAGCAGATGAATGTACCAGATATTATGAGTGGAGCAGCCAGAAAAAATCATCTGATAAGTTTCAATATTCACTAACTTCTTCCAGTGTTAGTTTGAGTCTTAGTGGTGGGAATTCCTGAAACGACATGCCGTGCCCTGTTTTCATGGGCAATTACTTTAAGCAGCTCATTAACCTGGCTAACCTGTGTAAAACATAGACAAAATTCTCAGAGATGCTTTCCTTCAGTGATGTCAGGGTAGAAAAAAAATCAGCTAAAACCAGAAGGAACCTGAATTGTCAAAGGTCATAAGTTTGTGCATCAGGAATCTGATCCCTTGAAAAATGGGACTGTGGGTCAAGAGAGGAGGGAAACTTGAAGAAGTAGTAAAGAACTATAGAATGTCCATGCTTTGTTTCACTAACCCACTTGCACACTACAGTGACAAACCCATACTGCTTGGCATCTCAACTTCTTCCTTATTTAACCAATCCCATCTGTTTTGAGTTCTTTAATCCTGCCTACCCTAGCCTCCCACATAAATTTCTCGCTGTTTTCCTGAAAATATCCATTAATCTCTTCTTTCAGCTCTGTCTCTAATCCTGTGCATCCCTTCTCCCCTTTGTGACTGCAATAGTTGCAGTAGTGTCAGTCTGTTCACAGTCTGCCTATGTGTACCAGCCCTTCTCCTCATTCGTTCAGTCCTCTCCTTCTCCAGACAGATTTGAAAAATACTAACTATCAGTGATAATTTGGAACATCCATATTCTGTTGCTGTGCTGCTTATTTTGTATATGATTTAGGTTATGACCTCCTTCCAGTAATCTTTGTAGGCACACTCACTAATTAATCAGGGTTTTGTCATCTCCTTCCTCAGCCCTACATTAATCACTTTACTCTTTCTTGTTACATGTGGTTGGTTCAGCTACTACCTAAGAAGGCAGGGAGGGAGGGAGGCATAGACTCATGGGACCCTTTATCTGCACTGTGGATAATGAACCCTGGTCACTCCTCATGCAGCTCTCCTGCCCTAAACCAGAGTGTAAGAACACTCTCTAAAGAACAGTGTTTTAAGCCATGATTGGCACCTAACAGCCAGGAGTCGCATGTGCAGACAGCAGTGAGGTGTGCTAGAGGTGCTGATGAGCAGGAGCAGACAGAGGGAGGCTGAGCTCCTTCCTCTGAGGGTACCAGCCTGGGATGGCAGGACCCCAGCAGTGGTCTCTCCAGGCTCACTGCTCTGTATTACACTCACTGCAGCTGCTCTCAGACACAGTATTGACTTATTTCAGTGGAGAAGCAGCTTCAACACGAATGACCCAGGAATTCACGCACTAATAGCTCTGTAGTTCTGAGCGTTTACTCAGAAGTGCAGCAGGCAGCTTTAGTTTTTTCTCATAAGAAGGAAAATTAATTAAACTTACACATCAAAACAATAGCTTTAATTACCAGCTCACTGGATAAAATGCAGCAGCAGCTCCTCTTCTGGTGTGTTGTACAGGCTCTTGGCTGTGCTCTCTGGAGAGAAGCAGGAAAGGGAAGCCTGCCTGGCACTCATGGGGATGAGGCACTTTGATAAACTTCACATCTCTGAGGAGCTCAACGTCAGAAATTTGTGAGGGTCGTTTCCCAATTTATAAACAACTTCTTTGCTTATCAGTGGATTCGATAGTTCTTCAGACTGCATGTGCAGTACAGCTTCCCTTCCTCCTGCTTCACTGAAACAGAGGAAAAAACCATACTGCATATTTCTGGTTTTCTTAAAAACAAGAACTACAAAGTTAACATGTGCAGATTAATACTATGATATCTGGGATTTATTTGCTGCCCAGAATGAATTTTAAAACTTCTTTTTTTCAGTCTTGTCAACCTTTGAGTTGTTATTTATCTCTTTAGTTTCCCTCAGTAATTGTCTTCAGGACTTGCATGCTTATTATTAAATATCTAAATACTGCAAATGCCCCCGACACAGAATAGAACTGATCAAGAAGTCCTGTATCGCCCTAAGCAGTCACTTTTAAGACTGAAACTTACCTTTCATGCACTATCCTGAGCTGGCTCCATGCACTTGCAATAACTGTCTTCAAAGTATTATGGGAGCTTTTTGTTTTCTGGAAAAATTTTGATCTATTACATAAATTGCTGGGAAACTGAAATTCACTGAATGAATACATTGTTGTGGTGTAGTTAAAACTTTTTAAACAGAAAGATGCAGAGTTCCATAGGACTTATATTTTCTTTCAGCAGTGAAAAACATGTGTGGTCCTCATGCAGTCCCCATGAGATTGCATAGTTATCAGAATTTTCATATACAGGCATTCTGTCAGCAGTGGAGCTGTTCATTACATGCAGTGGCTCTTCAGAACGTTAAAGGGAGAGATGGTGTCTCTTAGTTTTCAGAACTGTGTTTAAATTAGGTCCCAATCCATTTCCCCTAAGACACATTTACAACTATCTGTGCTATTTCAATTTGAAAAGGGAAGAGATCAAATCAGCAGGGTGATGTTTCAACACCATGCTTATAGATTGTTCCTCTTCTATGTTGTCAGGGCAATGCCCTCCTTCTCAGTGAAAAATGTGTATTACCCTTGTAGACATCTAATAAAAATGAACAGGTCGTTTATTTTTAAAAGGAAAAGATTTGCGTGCTGTGGTGTTCAAATGAAAACCCGTTATCCTCACATAAACTCTGGAGTAAGGCCTTCCCCTGAACTGGAGTTTAAAAAATTGCTTCTCAAATACTTAAAAATACAGAAGTAATAGCACAGCTCTTAGGGATTTTAGTTAATATGGTCACACTGTATCTGCCAAGACCTTCAATCCTAAACATAATACATGGCATAAATTCATTGAAATCTAATGGTCACCCACTACCCAAAGGTAGCATATATGACCTGTATCAGTGTTTGCATGATGTAATTTAAGTGTTAGTATAGCTACCAAACACAGAGTTTTGGTACTTTTACAAATATACCCATACTTCTCAGATTTTGAAAATCTCTGCATTATGGAACAGTGCATATGACTATAAGAGAGAGGTGTCTTTTGGTACTACCAACATTAGCAGATTTTTATTTCATACAAGAAAAATTAATTCATAGGTTAGTACGTATTTGCTGAGTGCAACAGGTGATTTTCTGATTCAGAAGGCAAGGCTTTTAAGACATCATATGTAAAAAAATAATTAACTACTGAAAAAAAATAGTGACAGACCATAAATAAACAATATAAGTCCAAATACTAGTCAAAGTCCAATAATGAAACAAAGAGGCTTGTTGTGGTTTGAAAGCAAAACAAGTGAGAGGCTCCAA